>OZ018329.1:34482367-34902367 GCA_963969495.1 Ceratothoa steindachneri
CCTTGACTCCGGCAAGGTTCAATATTCTTGCCAGCAGGTCTTTTGAGGGAAGCGACTGAAGGGGCCTGGCTTCCCTCTCCCCCCTAAGGGGGTTTGCCCTACCAAGCCGCTTTGATGTGGAGCGGCTGGCTAATGGCTTCCTGCTGGCTTTCTTGACAGTCCCCTTGGAAAGAACAGAGGGGACTGCCGCTGGTAAAAGGGAGGTGCCCGAAAGCACCTCCAGAGAAGGGGGTGAGGGGGAGTCCCCTACACCCGTAAGCGAAGGAGAGGAGTAAGCCTCCTCTCCGGTTGAAGAGATATGGAGGGTCCCCTGCACAAGCACAGGAGGGGGGAACCTCCATTTTTTCTGTGGAGCTGCCCAAGAGCGGCTCCGTCGTTTCTACAGGGGGAGTTAAAGGGTTTTTTTGGTTGGACTCATCATTGGGCATGGTGACCCTCTTTTTATTACGGGATGCAACCGCTCATCACCTCTCGCAGTTGCCCGCACTGCAAGAGGTGCTTACATGCCTGGCAGAGCCAGGCACCGCCATTTGGGACCACCCCTCCCGCCTGGTGGCCTGGCAGTCCATCGACATGGCGGCTCCACCTTAGACGCGCGTAAAAATGGATAGAATGTGCAGAGGATAGGAAAAGGGATGTAAGGAAGGTATGGGTGGGGAAGAAGCAGGTTGTTAAAAAAACCCCATCCCGAACCGGAGCTCAGGGGTTAGGGAACATTGTCCCCTCCCCCCTCAGCCCCGATCCGGGATGGTTGGCTTGAGAAGAAGGTCAGCATCTACCCTGTGAAATTAGAGGCTGACCATTGAAAGTTGTGGGAGAGGTTGTATGAAAAGCGACGAAGTAGGGGAGAAATACAGGCTATCTGAAGGAAGGATGAGTGGCTAAGCTATGGCCGGACGGAGCGCTGGATCCCATCAGCATGGCGGCCAGGATGGCAAATCGCTGCGCCCCTCACGGGGTTAAAAGACTACGTCTCAGTAAAAGGAGCTGATGGCTATCATGAAAGAAAGCAAAAATTTCTTGTACTTAGCAATCTGAAAGAGGTATATGAAAACTTCAAAGTTTGCAGAGCTGAGACCAAGAGAATGTGTTTTGCCAGGAGCCAGTGGCACACATTCTGTGTGTGTGTGTGTGTATACTAAACATCAAAATGTGAAACTGAGTATGGCAGCTGTTGAATCTGTGTTTCAACATCAAGAAACACCTGACACTTCTGATGATACCCTAAATACTAATCATATTTCAAATTATAGACATTGTCTCGACCTTCTCCAATGTCCTCCCAAAGGAAGAATTTTTGGATTTATTAGATAGTGTTTGACAGAAAGGGACTTGATGAGATTGAGTTTAGGCAGTGAGTTACAAGAGACAGATCAATTTTAGAATATAAAAAAATTAACAGCAGAAGATTTTATTCCATATTTCCATGAACAATTAATAGATCTGGAACATGATTTCATTGCCAAAGCTCAAAGTAGTTTTTTACTAGAAAAGAAGCACGAACTAAGTGAAGGTGAATTTGTAATTGTGGGGGACTTTTCAGAGAATTATTCTTTTATTGTGCAAGATGCAGCCATCATTTCATGGGAATAATTGCCAAGCATCACAACATCCATTTATGGTTTACTACCGTAAAAACAATGAGTGAACACCAAAGTTTTGTAGCAATTTCTGACTGTAATCAGCATGATGTCATCACAGTTCACCTTTTTCAAACGGCTAATAAATTTCTTAAAGTCATCTCATAAAATAACAAAAATATTTTACTTTAGTGACGGGTGTGCTGCCCAATATAAGAATCGCAGGAATGGCATTTCTTTGCAACGAGCCATGGTAAAGGACCCTGCGCTGGCATCGGTTGAACTGTGAAGAGGCTAGTCGCCAGAATGAGCCTTCAGAGAACAGGAGTTAATGCTGAACCTATTCTAGACCCTAAGGCACTCTTCAATTTTGCTGTAAAAGCTCTTCCTTCAATTACCATCACCTTCACAACATCAGAAGAACATGAAGCTCACCGACATAAATTGGTGAAGCGCTTTGACAATGCAAGAACCATTCCAGGTAACCTGGTCACCTAGCCATTTAGTTATTAAAGTCACTTAGTAATTTAGTGAACTACTACTACTAATAAGTAATTTTTCTTGCCCCTGTAAGGAAAAGGGTTTAAGTGGGAAGTGCCACTCTAATGATAAAAACAAAGAAAGTTAGATTTATAATTTATGGATTGATAAGATTTAAGATGTTCTTGTTTAATACTCTTCTTTCTTAAATTTAATAACTTATTCTTAAATAATAACTTAGCAAACTGAAAGCTTAGAATATAATTATGTACCTAATGTATACATATTTTCTTTATTAGGAACACAGAAGATCCATTGCGTCAAGGCTGTCAGTGAGGAAGTCTTGGAAGTTAGTGCATATTCAACTTCAAACTATCACAAGATTGGAAAAAAAAACTCTATCCTTCAAAGCAGCACAATTCAATTGGCATCTATAAAAGGGTTCTGTTTAGCTATCTATGATGAACACTGGTATCTCGTATGTGTCCTGGAGGTCAAGCATGAGAGCATTGAAGTTCAGTTGAGCTTCCTTCACCCCCCATGGCCCCCTGCTAACTCATTTGTCTATCCTGCACCACCTGATGAACTTCTTAATGCTAGTGATGTGTTAATGATTGTTAGCCCAACAACCATTATGGGCTAAACCTATACATTGACAAAACTGGAAATAAAAAAAGTTACCACTATGACAAATGCCCGCAAATCGAGTAATATTGAAACATATATATATATAGTATACTGGTATATATTTTCAGTGTATTCCAACCACGATTTGAATCTTCAGGACTCATTTCAGAATTATAAAGTCTTAACGGCTATTAGTTCATATACATAGTAAATTGCTTATCATCCCATTTCAATGTGTCATACTAAATACTATTTTAATATAGTATGCATATAAAGCAGTATTTTATTAAAGCATACATTAGATACGAGGGGCGGTCGATAAGTTTTGCAATTCGGATATAAGGAAACGAGATATGAGGAAAAGAGTTTTATTATTTTTCAATATAACTACCCTTGACTTCAATGCACTTGAGCCACTTGTCCCTCAGGCTTCGAATTCCCAACAACCAGAAATCTCCCGACTGCTGTTCAATCCACTCCTGGACGGCGAGCTGGACATCTTCATCATCCCCAAACCGGCGTCCACGCAGTGCAGCCTTAAACTGTCGGAATAAGAAGTATTCTCTAGGGGCCAGATCTGGACTGTAGGGGGGATGTTTGAGCTCCTCAAATCCACACTCGCGGAGGGCAGCTTGTGCAACTCTGGCCTTGTCGTGTCAACTTGCCGCGCCCCTTCTGACGGATGCACTTCTTCAACCCAGCCAGTTCCTAGGCGTAATATTGGCCTGTAATGGTCCTTCCATGAGGCGCATAGTCCACCGTCAACACTCCCTCAGAATCCCAGAAGATGGTGGCCATGATCTTCCCAGCTGAGGGTTGGGTCCGGAACTTGATGGGGGTCGGAGAGCCCCTGTGCTTCCGGGCCATGCTTTCGAGCTTGGTCTCGGGATCCCAGTGATGGATCCACGTTTCATCACCTGTCACTATGCGTGACTCGAATCCCGCCTGGTCTTGGTTGTACAGGAGCAGCAGCTACTCCAAACTTTGACGACGTTGAAGTCCATCATGGGGTGATAGGTTACATGAGGTTTCTAGGGACCCAACAGGCAGAGACCTTGGTCATGGCCAAATTGTCGTGGATGATGTTGATAACACTTCCATGTGATATTCCAAGTTCTCGCTCGATTTCTTCGACCATCACCTGTCGATTTTCAAGGATCCTCCTCTCCACACGGGCCACATTGTCCTCGTTGGTCACGTCTGACGGGCGTTCCTGGATGGGGGTCATCTTCAAGGGACTCACAACCATGGCGGAACTTCCTAGTCCAGCGAGCAATGGTTGCATAGGAAGGGCATTGTTGGTGTACACTGCAACCATGCGTTCATGGATATGGATCTCTTTTGCATTCTTGCCTTCCTTGGTCAAAAATTTGATCTCTGCACCGTGCTCAACCTTCTCCATTGTTGAAAAATTTGTGACTGACGATCTGTGATCAGCTACTGCTTCTTAAATAGACGAGGAAGGAGCGTGCGGCTGCAGGTCCTGACTTGTCATAACTTGTCCTAACACCCCAACAAACAGCCATTCCCCTTCCTCTGTTTTGCCCTACCGATTCTCAAAACTTATTGACCGCCCCTCGTATTTATAAAAAAGCAAGGGTACTGGTATAAGTACCGTAGATGGTGATTACAATAGTGTATTTAACAGTACACATCAAAACACCAAAATATTCACTTTTTAGGTTAAGTTGTGCTCGCCTAAAAATCTGTAGCTACCAAAATAAATATTTCTCAAAGAAAATTCTTTATGAGCACTTTGCTATACGTATGTAAAAATTTTTAGGGAAGTTACAAAAAATCTAATTCTATGTCAAGTGACCTTTTCAAGGTCAAATTAAAGGTCAACTTTTTTGTTTGACCTTGTCATGAAATATATGCATCAATAAAAGTTGTAAGGAATCTTATTAGCTTTAAAATTATATCAGAATAGTCTCTGGGATATTTGACTAAACTTTTTCACTTTTTGCAAAAAGGACTTTTTTGACCCAACTTTGAGAGGTCATATCTCAGAAACCATTTGACCTACCGAGGTGAGACACATACCATTGAATTTGTCTCATTAAGGTCTACAAGTACAGTAATTTGTAAGAAAATCTGAGTCAGTGGCAAAAAAATGGCCAAATCTTGGTTGAATTGACATGGAATGACCCCTTGACAAAATTCACCAATCGTGAAATTGTTCAGGTGGCACTTAGAACGTCTCTGTTTGAGGGCCATCTTATACTCAGCTGACCACCAAGCATTTGGCATGCAAAACGGCCACATATTCTAGGAATAGTTGTTATGCCCATGGTGATGATGTGCAGGGGAACTCCTCAGCCTCATCCATTGACCTAAATTCCTTTACTGAGAGAGAAATTGCTCATTTCCTGAAATGCAGACCACCAGGGTTTGTTTCCCTCAGGCGATAGCAGTCTAAAAAAATTTTTGAATGGAAAATCAATATTTACCATAGAGGTCATCAACCACCTGCCACCCAAAATTTGTATGTGCAATTAGTAATGCATAAACTCATCCACATTTAATACACCTATCTCCAGCTCATCTAACAGGTCAGCAAGGACCTAACCCATACTATTGATCGAGTACTCTCCCCAGAAGGAGTGTCTACCATTCGAATCCCCGAGCATTAGAAAGGGACAACAACCAACCTTGCCACAATGTGGCGGAGATCCCTGCATTTAAGTTGGCCGACTGTGTTTGGAGGAGATGCAGGGGGCCTCTTTGAAGAGAAGACTTTCACGAGAATGGCTGTATACTTCCTAGAGACAGAACTTCGGGCTCTGTTGGCTGAATAAGGTGTTGTCGCCTTCGAGGACTTATTGGGCTCACTATGCGTCTTTTTCTCCATCCTCTAAACCTTTAGTGGGTGGGGCAACTTTGAAGGCGGTGGTCCCTCATTTGGAGGATCCACCATCTCCAAGCCACCCAGCCCAACCTTGGGTGGGGGAGTAAGAACTGAAGCTCTGCTCCTTTAGTAGTCCTTCGAGGGGGCAGCTTAAGGAACTCTGGTAGATTGCCTCATAAACACCTTCAGAGGTGTTGCCTCCTGTGAGTCTAACAATTTGGTGAAGGCACATCATCGTTTTGCTACAGGCGCTACAGGAAAGGGTCATACTGTTTGAGGGAGGGTGGAGAGCCCTGGTTTTAGCCTAGGCTGTGTTTGAACCCTTTGTGTATACCAGCTCTACCAGGGGAGTGTTCGGTTTGAGGAGAACCCACAAAAGGGGTTCCAAATGAGTGCTCAAACATATCCAATAAATATAGTCCAAAACAGTGGCCTCAGCACTGCAACTTACCGCACAAAATACCACCTACAAATTGAATTAAAAATACCATCTAAACATTATGAGGCACAATTCTTCAGCAAGCTTTGATGCGCATCACACCTTACCGGGCATATTCCTGCCATATTAAATTATTAGCTAACTTTCTCCTAATCTAATCAAAACACACACACACACACACACACACACCCTACTTTACCCGCATAGCACTTCATTTTTTTCACTTAAATACCAACAAAGGCCTATCCTACTAAAAACTTTATAAGATCTGAAAGTTAGTGGTGAAGGTAGAAAATGTGAGAATGCTTGAAATACATATGGCTGCAGAGTCTCTTGCAGGCAAACAAATAAAAGAAAAAAATCAAACAAAACAAAAGCACCTTCTAGGAGACCTCTGAAAAAGACCACATGCTGTGGCATCATTCCTGAAGGTTCCTGAGTTTGATTTAAGCACCTAGGGGTGGAGGGTTGACAAAGTAAAGTAAGTAATAAAGTCTTGTCTCAATTGTGGCCTCATTGGCTGCTACTTGTGTTATGTCCCTTCTATTTATTTTCATTAACCCTATCTTTTCACTAAGTCCCCCCTTATAGCCCTACCTAGTCATCTGATCATACTTCATTCACACCCTTCTTTGCAATCCCAATTTCTATTCTTGTTCATTTCACATAATGCAAACACCTGCAATCTATCTCCCACCATGGCTTATCATATTGTTAAATGCAGGTTATAATGCTTATAGATAAGCTCTAATACTTACCACAAGCCATGAACTGCCCAAGTTGTAAGATTAAGGTATAGATTGCAAGAGCCATTAGGATTTTTGGAGAGGTGATCAATGCAAGTACTTATAGGCCAGTGTTGAGTAAAAATTAATGCATTCCACGAGTCATCACGTTCTGCCCTTTAAATATAAAAAAAATCAAAATGATTATCAGAACTAGTATAATTAATATATCCATGACTACTAACAAAAAGGGGAAAAGTGGGAAAAAAAAATCTTTCCCTTCTCTCAATGAGGGAGAATAGTCTCATCTAGACATTGTTCAAAAAGTTTTATTAATATGAGAAAATTCAAGCTAGATTTTTGTTTTTAGAGCCCATCTGGCAACTGCCTACTAAGGCCTAAGTTACCTTAATCATATTATAGCCTAATGCTAGGCTAGATTTTTAAAAAAGGCAAAAGAACAAGAAATAATAAATCCCCAAAATAAAAGCACCCCCCCCTCTCAAAGAAGGAAGCATACTCTGGTGTCTTTGGGAGGCTGAGCTGCTGCCAGTGCATAGAGGAGAAGTCTAGCCTCTTTCAAAATGTCAGATAGTCCACAAATCTGCGTGTACGAAGCCATCCCGAGAAGAAGAACAAGCGGTAGAGATCCCACTACCAGGACAGGTTACATGCATGAAGATCACCCAGACTAGGATATTCAACAAGAATGTGATAAACAGTCTGAGGTACAATGCAGTCATTGCAATAAGGTGCAGGAAACATTATCAAATCACAGTGCATCCTGCAAGTATGCCCAAGTTGAAGACTACAGAAAGTGACCTGAAGCCATCATAGCATTGGTGGAGTAGCTCCATGGAAACAGTCACAGTGCAATGGCACGCTGTGGTGGAGCAAATGTGTGTATGTGTGTGTGAAGGGCCATTCCCCCACCGTTTCCCAATACCCTCTGTAAGAATGTGTGTATGAATAAATGGGGATGTGTTTGTTTTTTTTTGTTATATATATATATATATATATATATATATATATATATATATATATATATATATTATTTATTGGGGGATTTCATGTTTTGTTTAAAATGTTTTTTTTCTCTTCCTTAGCTATTTACCCATTTGTTTGATATTTTATGATAAGCCACTCTATTAATACTCCAAAATTTAATTGCCACCATTTGTAAGGAGTGGCAAAGACTATAGGGTTGAAATAATGCAATTAAGTCATTATAAGTCCTGACAGAACAGAGGACTTTAATAGCCTCAAGACGCGACCAGATCACATTATACTGAGCTCAGAGGCGCCAGCCCTTTTTTGTGAACACTCGAGTGGCAGCCGGCAGGCCTCCCCCCACCCCACCCCACTCCTATGGGTAAAACGTGAGGCCTTTGTTATATTGTTAAGTACAAGTGTGGTTACTAGGCCTCCATGTATGATTTTGAATGGTTTTGGAACCAGCGTGCTTAATAGGCTTGTTTTGTATTGTTCATTTAGTTTTTTAGATATAGGATTTTGTTTGGTAATAGGATAAATTATTTTTTTTATATCGTTTGCTAGCATTCATAAGTAAGATTGGCTTTTCTAAGTAACGAGATATCAAGTATATTTACCCTCATATCTCTTGTAAATATTTAGCCCATTTTTTTTTAGAAATAAAGGACTATATCCAATCCATTTCATTTCTCATGTCCGAATTAGTGTAGGAAGCGGGTTGGATAGATTTTCGGCCTGTTACAATGCAACTTAAGTTTCTTTCAGTTATCTCCCTTATTATTTGCCAAGCACCCTGGAGGGCAACCCTGATTCCTAGAATGTAGTTGATGTGTGGAGAGTGAAACGCTGATGTGGTCACCAAGTCATCGCAGACTCATTGGCACCATCAGTGGCGTACCTAAGGGGAGGGCAAGCTTGGCCGCGGTCTTCCCCCAAAATTTGCTCTATGGAAGTGGGGAGGGTGACCCCCCCCCCCAAACGTGAAAGTGTGGCAATAATTTTTTTACTTTTAGCAATTTGCAAAAGTAATTAGATATTTAGCAACATTTATTTTACTGATAAGATAGGTTGAGTTTTAAAATAGCACAAATTGAGGTCAAATGGGTTGAGGGCACTGTGAGTGGCTGCTACTGCTGCCTCGGGTGATTTGGAATGTTTGGGAACCCTTAGCACGTGGTTAGCCGTGCGGTACCGGAAGACAACTCCAGCGGTGAACATTCTAGAAGTTATATAAGTTTCTTGCCGATAATGCACCCATTTTTGTCATATTAAGATAGTTGTTGTACAGTGGTGTTGCCTCCTGTGATTTGGATTGTTTGGGGACCCCCACTATGTAGTTAGTTGCGCACTAACAACGCCATTTAAAATTCACTGGAGCATTCTAGAGTTGTCTGTAGAAGCTATATAAGCAGCTACTTGCCTACAGCACGCCCGTTCCTTGTCAAATTTCAGTAGACACCAACTTTAAAACAGTTCAGATAGGAGGCTTGCAGAGTATCAAGCCACAAGATGATAGTGCTTTAGAGGTAGGAAAGTATGTAGCTTGCATGTATGACAAAGACTGGTATATTGGGATTGTAGAAGATTGCTCTGACGAACAGCATGACTTGCTTGTCAACTTCATGCAGAAGGGTGCAACACAGCAGTCACTTTCATGGCTGCATAAACATGACATCTGCTGGATTCCTTTCCAAGATGTAATCTGCATAGTTGATGTCCCTAGTGCCCAAGGAGCAAGTGGTAGGCAGTATTTCTTGTTGAATTCCGATTTGCAGAGTCCTGCAATACTGTGAGAAATCATAGATATCTGATTGATCAATCTGTTTAGAAAGGAACTAAACTACCTGCATGATGATATAGTCATACTGTTGGTGTTTTTGTTCATTTTATGGTTATAACATAGATATATTTTGTGGCACATACAATATCATACTTTCCATTAGTCCGTACAGTGAGGTGTGTAAATACGATAAGTAAATTAGCTAAATCAATGGGGAAATGGTCTGTCCTAATATGCATGAATAAAGGATGGAACAAATAAGATATTTAGTATAGCTAGTGTATAGACCTTCCCTTTCAAGCACAAAATATTTGAAGGGGGCCCTCATGTTTCCACGGGGTCAAAAAGGTCAAAATCATTTTCTGAAAATCATGAAAATTGACTATATTTGAAACACTATTTCTCAGCTGCTATGTATGTTTCTCTGCCAGAAATGGTTTTAAATACAATAAAGGACATATATCATCATATCCTATCAGTTATAACTTTTAGAATTGTTTCTAAGTATGAATATTTTGAATCGGAAGTTGGTTCAGATGTGATGGATTTGTTCAATATTTCAGTTTTTGCTAGCTTATAACTCTTTGATAGTTAGAGATAGACTGGTTTTAATTGCATTTTTGGAATCTATGGCCCTGATTTCTGTAGGACCTGAACTTTTCAGACCTATATCTTTCAAACTGCATGTTTTATGAGGCCTCAAAGTCGGCGATTTTGAAAAATCGACTTAGTCTCTAAAAAGCCCCCCAAATTACGTAGGCCATATTCTCTGGAACTATTTGAGGTACAGAGCTATAATTTTGCATGTGAAGTTCTTTTATGACATGTATCAATATATCCAAAAATGAAGAAAATCCAAGATGGTCACCTGGCAAGTGTTTTTGATATTTGCCTGATTTCGTGCAGAATGACCCTATCCTGAATGGAATGAGTTACCGCACCTTGCAATCAGCCTGGAGGAAACTTTGGCCAAGTTGTGTTGCAGAGAAACTGATAGGTTTGAGGAACACATTGGTAAGTGGTGGATGAAATTTTGATGCTGATGTGGAAGAGCTGGTGGAGGATCATCGAGAAGAACTCACCACAGTTGAGTTGCAGAGTGAGCAGGTGATGGCTCTGTAGGAGGATCACTCATCAGAATAAGAGTAGGAAAGGGAGAAAATTACTAGTGTTCACATAAATGACATTTGTAATAAATGGAGTGAAGTGCAAAACTTTATTAAAAAGATTCACCCTAACAAAGTTGTGGTCAATAGGACAATTTACACTTTGAATGATAATGCCATGTCCGACCACTTCCGAAAAATTCTGCAGCTGAAAAAATGAAGAAAAATTTCTTGTGTACTAATCAGAAATGGAACCACAAAAAAAAGGTGCCAGAAGAAAAAAACTCCTGACTCAGATTGGCTCAGTGTTTTGTTTTGTTTTTGTTTTTTTAGCAATAGCTTCCTCATCTTCTCTTTACAAATAACAGTAAATTAAATAAAACTACTGTAATTTACATTTGTTGTTTATAGTTGCTGGTATAGGTGGCTACCTATGCCAGCAACTATAAACAACAAATGTAAATTACTGTAGTTTTATTTAATTTACTGTTATTTGTCTCTATTTAAGGATATGTATTTTATTTTTATTCTATATTCTTCACCACAAAAAAAAACACTTAAATATGTAAAAATACCATATTTCTGAGGCTGAAATGGATTAATTGTATTTACATTAATGTCAATGGGAAAAAATTGGTTTACGAACTAAGGTCTGGAACAGAGGTTTTACTCTACTGTATACAAAAGAAATTATGCATTTTTGAGAAATAAAAGGGATAGTAGTGCTTTGGGGGTTAGGGGGATTAAATTTTTCCCCCATGTAATTTGGGATCCCCCCCCCTCCATTTAGATGGCCATAACTTTTTTAATATTGCTTCTATGTAAAATATTGACTTAAATCAATTTTGAATGTCTTTTTGTTTAATCTTCTGGCATTCACATTCAAGCTTTAACCCTTAAAGCGCCTAGCTAATTTGCCTGAAATCATCCTGGTGAAATTAGCCTTGATACATGATTAGGCAAAATAATAAAATAAAATCCTGTATTATAAATCAAATAATATATCATTTTAATTGCAAAGAATTATTCAATTGATCTAACTTAAAAATTGATAGCCTTCTACATATTTAGAATTATCATTGGAAATATTTGCTTGTTCAAAATTATTTCTTGTTAACTGATTAAATTAATTATTATATTTTAATTCTCTCTTTAAAGTCCTACTATTTTATAAAAAATGTTGCTTCTATTTATGGATAACATTTTTATATCAAGAATTTATTGAAAAAATTTTTTAATTATTTTTCACCTAGCAACTCTATTTCTTTTGCTGAATAGGCTTTCTCTTCATGCGCTTTGAATAATATAATAACTTAATTGGATGAAAAACATAAGTGTATTGAACCAAAAAAGGGAAGAGTTATCAAAACCGGGTATTTACATACATGTCAACCATAAATCACACCCTTAGTGCTGAATGAATAATGTCCATGACAACCCTAAGGCTCTGAATATGAGCCTGCCGGTTGAGACATTGGATCAAAAAAAGACCAAGGAAACTGTGCAAATCAATCACTTCCAAGCAACCCCTATTGAGGAACAAGTCAGGGTTGGGGTGAAGCCATGGATTAATGCAAAAGTGAACAACCTTAGTCTTAGTAAAGGAAAACAAACTTCTGCATGCTTTGGTATAGAGGATGCAGTTCAATGCCTCAATGGATTGTCAGCACTTTTCCTTTGTCTTTTTCCTCTACTTTTTGGTCTGTGTGTGAAAGAAGAGAATGAAAAGAGCTAGGGAAGTTAGGTTTACTTTATATACATTTATATTTTATTTAAGTTATATTTAGACATTTCCCTTTTCTTTTTTTAACTAAATTTTAACAAAATAAAATTGTCTTTAGATAAAGATTAAATTTGATCAAAGAATATTTTGCAAAAAAAAGTCGATCACAGATGGGAACTTGCGCATTTGATGCTTTGGCTATTAGAATCAGTAAAAAAAGTTTGTTTATGCTAGTATTTTTTAAGTAATTAACATATAAGTGAGCATTATTTTTCTAAGTTTGCCTTCAATTCTACATATTTTTCACACTTAAGCTCTTAAAAGTGACCTTTAGAAATTGAAATTCTAATAGCCAAGAGCTGTACCTTTGTTTTTTATATTAAAAAAAAAGATTATTTTAATTTCTATTGGTCAAATTAGAAGCTTAAGTGTGTAAATGACAACTTATAAATATGGCACTTACATACCTAAGTGTTAGTTACATGAAAACTGCTAGCATAAACAAACTTCTTTTTTTTTACTGAATCAAATAGCCAAAGCATAGGCCTTCATTTTTCACATCATTAATTTTTTTCCAATTTTGATACCCCAGAGGTCAAACTTGACCTAAAATTTTTGCAAATGTATAATTTTTTTTTTTTAACCTAGAGTTCTAAAACTCATATTTGGATTCCTTGTCTTTTTCTGATTCTAAATATATACACTTTTATAAAATTATAACCATTATTAATTACCCAAGTTCTAGGTCACTAAATGTTAGGGACCTCAGAATGCCCAAGGTCATATCTCCTGAACCGTTGGTCAGATTGACATTAAAATTTTGGAAATGGGTTTAGGGCCCCAAAGCAAAATCTGAGAGATGAGGATTTTTGGCACTGGTTGATCTGACAGAGACTAATTACCCCATAAGGGGGACCAACCATCCCATTAAGGTAATTATCTAAGGGCTGTCACTCTGAGGAAGGAGGTCAGGGTGACCCCCCCCCCCTCAGCTGTAGATAGGAGGGGCAGAACCCCCCCCCCCTCTCTGCTACAAGAAACTTGTAGATGCTCCCTGAGAAAGGATAAGGGGGTGGATTTTTAGAGGTGGAGCTTTGCAAGGAAAAGTGGTAAAGGGAGACCTCTTAACCAGTTGTGGGTGGTGAGAGGCTCCAGGAGTCCCTCTATCAGTTAGAAGCATGTCAGCCTCACCCACCCCAACATCAAGGTTTATGCAAGTTTTACTTATTAAGATGTAATCTTTTAAAGACCTCGCTGTTTGCCAACCCACATAAAACCTGATGTTTGTGATCATAAAAAAGGGAGTAGAGGTGGTGGTGGGCTATATAGCCCTCAAGCATCACTTTGGGGGGGAGGCCTCTCTCTCACTGGGAACCTTGTACCCACAAGGAAGGACAAGTAGGAAAAAAAAGAGTAAACTATATTACGCACAAATTTTTAAAAAATCACCTTTATTGCTAAAATGTAAAATTGTTCCCAACCTATTTTTAATAACTTTAAATGCAGCCCTTGTTATGGATCTCCTAGTTAAATCTATTAAAGTTGGTAACTACAAATAGACTTAATTTCAGTTCATTAAGGTTATAGACTAATACTATGAATAGAAGCTTAATGAGTTTTACTACTGATTTTGCATTTGTTTTATAGATCTTTCTCAGTGGAGACAAGTCTTAATATGGGATTTGAACCACATCACTATAGTATATGGCAGGCACTACAAAATCAACCTAAATATTGAGTCCCTCAGTGTCTAAACAGAAAAGCATGTATGGTCCAAACTTAGTCATAAGTTTAATGGAGAGAATACTCATATATAGACAGTTATTTATAAAAACCATACCTTAAAACTTATTGCAGTATTATTTTTTTTATGTATATAGCTAATGTAGGGTAATTTCGCTCAACTTGAATTCTAATTTTAAAATAAAAACATTTAAATCTAAACTTACCTGGAGTGGGATATCAATACAATTACAAGATAAAAATAGGAAATTACTTTAACAGTCATTCCAGACTGTCTAAAGAATTAATTGACTTAGATTTCTAGAAAAAAAATAAATTAGAATTTCCATTTGAATAAAAAAGTATTTTATTGAATATATCTAAGTAGAACTTACAAAGTAATATTTGAAAGGTGTATGTAACAATAAATTCAGAAATGTCCAACAAAAAAGTGGAAATATTTCAAATATTTTTAATATTAAAAATACATTCAGCACAGTAGTTTCCATCATTTAAGCAGCAGTTACCTTTCTTGAGAAATTCAATCAGCAATGAGGAGATATATGATTTTATATTCTTTTTCACCTCCATGATAAAGTAAACTTTACTATTTAACCTGAATATTAACCAAACTGCAAGATCCATTAAATGGGGATGGAGAATGAGGAAGAACTTGCCAACTTAAAGCATTATTTTATAATTGGGTCAAACATGTCATGTATGCATTGTCATGAACCAGCAGAACATCCTTTCAGTTGATTCTTATGTTTGGTTCAAGAGCTTCATTTAAAAGTTACATTGGTTAAACATATATGAAGGTCTACAGTATCTATATTCATATTTTTGAGGAGCTCACAATGAGTAACTTTTTTCACATCCCACCAAATGCAAAGCTTTGCTGTTGGAGGCCACATCTAGGAGTATGAATGGATTTTGTTTGTGATTAAGCCATTATTTTTTGCCCTTGATAATCCTCCCCCATTTTGAGCCAATAGATTGGGCAATACTCACACATTGTAAATATCTTTAGGACTAATGGTGCACCCGAATACCATTTTTGTGGACTTTTTCTCTTTATAAGATGTCTGAGCACTGACCACCTCCCTGCCACCATTCTCGGGTATATGTTTTCCAAGTAGATATGACACAATCACCTCACTTGGATGCAATTTGGGTGTGGGCCCACCCTACTAGGATGTATTCCACATAAGATGTCTGAGCACTGACCACCTCCTTGTATGACACAATCACCTCACTTGGATGCAATTTGGATGTGGGCCCACCCTACTACGATGTATTCCACATAAGATGTCTGAGCACTGACCACCTCCCTGCCACCATTCTTGGGTATATGTTTTCCGAGTAGATATGACACAATCACCTCACTTAGATGCAATTTTGGTGTGGGCCCACCCTACTAGGATGTATTCCACATAAGGTTAAGTTGCGATTGAACTTCCACTTCCTAGCTGTTGCATGGGACCCACTAGCACAGAGGGGTGCTATAAAATTCCCACAGCATGCAACAGCTTCCCTCCACTCTATCCTGGTCCCTCAATCCCCACTTAATTGTGGTAATATTGGCAGGGCCTACAGCATCAAAAGCTTCCTTCCTTAATCTCCCAACCAGTCATAGAGAAGAGAAGATTAGAGGTCATATGCTCCTGGGAGCCATTAACAACAATTGTTTCATTACTAACATTCAAAATTCTTGCCTTTCCACAAGTGTCCTGTTAATGATTAGATCAGACTAGGGCTTTAAGATCAGCAAGATTATTTTGAGTATGGGGACCTCTACTCCTAGAGTTTTATAGTCCCAAATCACCCAAATAGAATTTTTTTTTACTCATGTGGCAGTACTCCCTTGTATTCATAAATTATGATATGCCTTAAGTGTGTTTCACTGGCATCATTAATGAAGGGGTCAAGCAAAATGTAGCTTAAAAAAGATTTGGCCTCACTACCGTTATCTTTGAACAGCTTGCAGAAAATTTGGAATTTAAGCAACCTTTAAAAGCATATCAATATTAATTTCTTAACTTAATATGTAGAATGAGCTGCCATGCTCAGTAAATTAATGCTGTAGCTTTGCCTTAGTATCACTCAACAGAATTTAACGGATATTCTATTTGATTTGGCTTCTAAAAATTCAGCACTACTAGGTTTGAAGCTCCAATAGCTAATCTAATACATTTGTACTTCATTCTCTATCATCACCAGAAACTTCTTCATCCTCATTCTGATCACTGTTGTTCTTATACAAACAACACTCAGTTTCAATTTTATAAATCTCAATAGCAGTCACTGCTTCTTTACCCTGGTCATCACAAATCTCTTAATCATACACAACTCTCAATTCTTCTTCATATCTAGGTTGCATAACCTAAGCATCTGCCATATGCATCTTATACAACCATTTGTACATGAGGAACCAATGATATAACTTGAATAAATGAGGGATTATTTTCAATTATGATCTAAAAAATCATATAATATTCAGTCTTGGGTGAGTAAAATTACAAAGTTAAAAATTGTATGCCCTACTGTTACTGTATATGGGTTGTATGATGATATACAATGACTGATTCAGGTGGGCAGTAGAAGAGAACCATGACCTACCTACTTTATCCCTCAGCTTCTTACATCCTTAGTGCTAGATATTTTGCACGTGATTTACCCAGTGAGTACTGTAGGGTGTTTTATTCCCGGGGATAAAAAAATGAAATGTGTTGAAAGTTGTCAGCACTGGTGTTGTAGTAGTTTGATTGTTCGCCTCCCCTCCCCTATGTCTAATCTCTTTCTTCTTTTGCAGAATGTGTTGTGTGGATCGTGTGATCACCATCTTTGCTCTGTGTGGGGGGGACTCGATGGATCTCTATCGTGCTCCCCCCATTCATCTCTCTTTTCTTTTTAGGCGGATTCTTTCAGCTAATATTTTTGTGTAGTAGTAGTTTGGAAGTCATTAGTTGTGGCTGAAGAAGGAAGAGCCGCCTAGATGGAAGATTGTGTGAGAGTGGATATGGTTGAATGTGTTAGGAGTAAAGATGTTTGAGTGTGGCAGTGAATAGGTGACTGAATGTGCCTTCTCTTTTCCAGTTCTGTGGTACTGATTTTTGCCGACATCTGGCTTTCGGAGACGGCTGAGGCCAATCTTGACTTGTGTGGCAGTAAGGGGACGGTTTTTCGAAGCATAAATCTCGAGACTGCCTCCAAGTTGCTTACGCATCGATTGGAACCTGAGCCCTCCCACTTTCCACTTTGACTGGAACCACCACTTCCCTGTCCTTGAGTGTGGATCATTTCGCCTTGGCTGGAGCTGGACTCCCAGTCCCTTAAGAAAAAGGAACCTCCCTTCCCTCAAGAAAGTGGGCCCGCCTCCCTTTTCCTCTTCCCCCTTCCCATACCGGTAATAGCGCTCTCAGATCTGATAAAAGTTGGACAGACTCACGTGGTGGCATTGGGCAATCTGTTTGTGGAGTGCCCTAAACATTTCCTTGTTTGCGTGTATGTGGCCAAGGTAAATTTGCAAGGCCAACTATATATATATATATATATCTTTCATTTGTGGTTAGAATTAGTAAATATTTTGGTAATTGGGTAAATTTGCATTTTTGTTTTCTGGGGTTGTGGTTGATCGCCATTATTTTTTTGTGTGTAATAAAATACTCTCTCCTCAATACCCTCTCCTTGAACCACCATGCGGACCTTGTCAGAGCAGCGGGAATTTTTTGCGCCCGAATAGGGACTGCCCAGTGGTTTGAGGAAGGAGAGGAGTGAGAGCCTGTTTTTTGTTCCTAATGGAGGAGGAACAGATTGGGGCCATGGAGTTGGAGATGAGAAGACTAAATGAGTTAGTGCAGCAGAAAGACAGAGAAAATGCGCAGTTGAGAGAAGAGAATGATGGAGATGGAAGAGAAGATTAAAGACAGTGAGGTGTGAATGGAGGAAAGATAGATGTGAATCCTGAATGGGAGAATCAGGTGCAATTGGTGGGGGGTGTGGCCTTGACTCCACCGAATGGACATGACTGACAAAAAGGGAATGACTAGGCACTGAAAAAAGAAACCCCAAAGACTAGATGCCCAGACTGACAGGAAAGGACCCGACTGGCTAGTATTGACTCCTTGTATTTCAGCTCTAATGAAGGCATGAGTGAAAGTGATGCTAAGGTTCATAGGAGTATATTGATCAGAGAAGTGCCAAAGTTAAGTAAATTTAGAGTGGAAGGAACAAAAGATGTAAAAGTGTTTTTGAAAGTATGAAAGTTATTGTAAAGAAATCTTTGGAGAGAATAATAGGTTTTGGGTGAAAGAGTTGTGCGAGTTTCTGGATGGGCGTATGAAGGATTTTTACTGGACGATTATGAGTGTGGGAGGTTATGAAAGAGAGAATAATAGAGCAATGTGAGAGGATGAAGACAAGTGCGAAGTATAAGAAAACAAATGTGTTTGAGGAAGCGAGAATGGGGAAGAATGAGGATGTGAATTCTTATGCGCATCACTCAGAGTCCCTTGTCACGAATGAGATTTGGAGATGATAAAGAATTTTTAAATACGGTTCTGAATGAAGTGGGTGAGTATGTGACGTATAAGAGGAAAGAGAAGATGAAATGGGCTGGTGAAAGATTGCTACGGAAGGATGTACTGGAGATGTTAGAGGACCGTGAATTTGATGATTATGGAAGGGAGGAGGCCTCGATTCACACTGTGCGCAACTCAAGTAGAAGTAAGTTGCCCTAGTTCCGATCGTATTGGGACGCATTGACAGAGAACCTGATCGAGGTGATGTTGAGATTTTTGGAGAATTATTAATGGCAGAATGAACAACAGAGTGTGTATGTTGGCCGCGAACTGAGAGAGAGTAAAAGTAGGAGTGAGACTCGGAATGGTTGGAATAGTGGTCACACGAATGGTAGGAATGACAGTAGATCTAGAGTAAATGAGCCTAGGTGTCTGAGGTGCAAGAAAGTTGGGCACATGAGGGCTGTCGCTGGTCACAAGGAAGTTGCTTTGGCTGTGGGCATATGATAAAAGATTGAAGTCGTGCAAGAGAAAGAGCATGTTATGGATGTGTAAGAATGAGCCACTTGGTATGAGATTGCAGGGAAGGTGGTCGAGTGAATATGAGCGGACCTGGAGTGTGTGGTAATTGTGGGCAGATAGGGCATTATGCCAGGATGTGTGCCAGTCCAAGAGCTACCGGTGGTAAATGTGGAATAGTAGGTCATGCAACCAGGTTGTGTAGGACTTGTGAAAGACACATGAACGAAAGAATGGATGAGAATGATGCAAGTAATTGAGAGGATATGACTCAGGGAAACTAAGGAATGAGTGGGTTCCTTCTGGGGAATTCTCTAGAGTGCAAGTGATGAATGTTAGAGAAGGATTGTCAAATCGTGGAGTAAATTGGGGTCAGAGAGTGAATAGGTGTATGTGTGTTAAAATTAACTGTGGAGAACAAGAAGTAAGTGCATTGATTGATACAGGATGTAAGGTGAATGTAGTGTACTATGAAGCATTTGTAGGAATGAAAGTAAGTGAAGTTAAGGATCGTGGAGATCATTTGACTGGATTAGGTGAACAGGATGTGCCGATTGTTGCCAGGCTTAGAGAGAGTGTTTCAATTGCCGGTGTCCGGATGAATGAAGATGAATTTTGTGTAGTAGAAGGTGTAAACAAGAAGTATGACATGCTATTAGGTTATAAATTTTTGAAAGCGAATGGTATCGTGATTCACCCTGATTTAAAGATGATTGAAAGTAAGAAGAATGGAAGTATGAAGTGTCAATGGTATGTGAATCCAGATGGAAGTGTGAGAGTGAACATCATGAAAGGTCTGGAGGTATATGTGGTTGAGAGTGTGCCTGTTAAGCAGAATGAAACATTGGGTGTAAGGATTGGATGGAATTCTGATGTTGAGATAAGTGAGATGATAGGAATATTTGTCTTGGATGGTAGTGCTGTGAACTATCAATTGAGGCGAGTGGTGCATGTGTTTGATGGTATAATTGATATGAAAGATCCGCGTGTCTGCATACAAGTTTGGCCTGATCTGCGAAGGAAGAGTCTTGAGGAGTGCAAGTTGGGGATAAATTGGGTGTGTTAAATACAGTGGTGTTAATATGGAGAATGATACGGATGGGGTAAATGCAAGTGTGTTTTTCATGAGTGTAATGTCAAATGTTTGGAAGTATGAAGATTTGATTGAGCAAGAAAAGTTGAGTGAATGTGAGAAGCAAAAAGTTTACAGGATGTTGTGGAATAGGAGAGATGCTTTGAGTCAAGGGGATGAGGACTTTGGCAACGCTCACTTGCCTGAGTTCAAAATAATTTTGAGCAACGATACGCCAATTTATCAAAGGCCTCATCATTTCTCTGTTCCCGTGGCTCAAGGGATTGAGGAATTAGAGAGAATTGGTGTGATTGAGCCGAATGTGAGTGCCTGGAATAGTCTGATTGTACCTGTACGAAAGCCAGATGGACGTTTGCCACTGTGTATTGACTATAGAAGAGTGAATGAATGAATGTTGAAAGACAAGTTTCCTGAGTGTTGTGTCTGAATGTGTGTACAGTATGTATGGAATGCAAGTATTTTCTAAGATGGATCTGGTATGTGGTTACTACCAGATGCCTGTGGCTGAAGAGAGTAGGCCTATTACGGCATTCTCCACCTCAATGCACCATTATCAGTTCAGAAACCTGAGCTTTGGGTTGGCAAATGCCCCGGCTGCTTTTCAGCGTGCTATGAATGTAGAGTCGAGTGGTTTTCCGTGTAAGAATGTATGAGTGTTTTTGGACGATATTTTGGTGATGAGTGAGAACATGGAAGAACATATGACCTTGGTGAATGATGTTTTAAGAAAGTTGGAAGAGGTTGGGATGAAAGTGAAGTTGAGTTTTTAGGACATAAGGTGAGTGCGGCTGGATTACATAAATTGGAGAAGTTTGTGGGAAAGGTTAGGAATTTCCTTAAGCCTACCACAGTGAGAGAGTTGCATGGATTTCTTGGTTTAGTTGAGTTTGGAAGAAAGTTTATGAAAGATTGTTCAGGTGTGATGAAACTGTTAAGTGTATGGACTGGGAAAAAGAAGAGTACTGTGATTAAGTGGAATGACTCTATGAATGCGGCATTTGAAAAGGTAAAAGTGGAAGTTGCAAAAGATGTGGAACTTGTGTATGGAACAAATGCAGGAATGCTTGAAGTGTATACGGATGCAACTGGTCATTCGATGTGTGGATGTTTGATGCAAGATCCAATTGTGAATGGGGTTGAAAGAAAGCGAGTAATTGCATATGTTTCCAAGGCATTTAGTGTGGCAGAGCGTGCATTTTCAATGATTGAAAGAGTGTTGGCTGCGTTAAGATTCTGTCTCAAGCTGTTACAACCATTTCTGTATGGAGTATGGTTTGTAGTGAGAACAGGTCACCAGCCACTAGTGTATTTGCAGCGTATGAGGTTAGTTGATACTAGGCTTGCAAGGACAATAGAGGATTTGAGTGATTTTGATTTTGTGGTTGAGTATTTGCCATGTGAAAGGAATGTGATTGCTGATTTGATGTCACGTTTGCCATGTAGTTTGAATGAGAGCGAGACTGTAAGCATAAATCCTGAGTATTTGCCAGCAGGTGTAGCTGTTGGAAGAAAATGTAAGGGTGGTGGTGATTCTATGTTTGAAAGTGTGTTGTATGGTTTACAAGACTTGATGAAAGATGGATTGCTTGAGAAGGTGCCAGAAAGTGTGAATGCGTTACGAAAGGTGGTTATGGAAGAAGCGTGTAAAAGACCAGAGCAATTGGGAATGGAAAATTCAAGTAGGTTAAGAAAAGAGTTGAGAGTATGTGTATGCCAGGAGTGATGATGTTTCAGGAAGTATTAGCGATAGTGAGTAAGCTGTTTGGTGTGAGAGTATATGTGCATTATGGTGTGGAGAAGCCAGTGATGTATCGTGGTAAAGGTGTAGACTGAGTGAATGGGTGAGTTGCATCTGTAATGTTTGAGTGGTGTGCATTATAATTGGCTGATTGAGAAGAAGAATTATGTAAGAAGAGAGATTGATTACGTTTGCAAAGGAATTGTTCCTGTTAGTGAAGATGAAGGTTTAGATGCTGCAGAAGTGTTGAATGTAATGTGTGATCATGGGCTTGAAGAGAGAGTGCAAGTTACCTTGACTATGAATGGGAAGAGCTATTGTGGAATGATTGGGGCACAGGTGCGCAAATTTCCTTGGTGAATGCAAAAGTTGTGTGTGATGTTGATAATATGAGTTGGAATGTTTCTAGAAAAGGTGTGACAGTTTCAATGAGTGGACTTGGAAGTGGGTTTATTTTGGCATGGGAGGAAGTGAGTTTGTCTGTAAGCATGGGGAATTTGAATGACATATTGCATGAATTTGTTGTGCTAAGCCAGAATGAGTTACCTTATTGTTTTCTGTATGGGATTGATTTTCTGCGTAAGAATAGGATTTCACTGGATGTATGTAATGAATGTTTAGTGAAAGATGGTGTAACAGTTGGGAAGTTACAGGTTGAGCTTGTAGGCTCAACTGGATTTGTAGGAGTGGCAGGTGTCGATTTGAGTGAAGAGCTGTTGACTGCTGAAGATATAGAGAGCATGCAAGAATCATGTCCGATGGTGCATGAATTGAAAGCTAGTGTGATGACCAGTGTTCTGTGAATGAATGGAGTTGCATATTAAGAGAGTCCAGAAGGTTTGCTGTAAAGTTTGTAGTGTGCAAGGGTTTAGTGTATTTTGTGCAATGTATAGATGATGATGTATATATTCCGGTGTTTTCCGAATGTTGCACGATTGGAATGGTGAAGATTGTGTGTGATAGGTTTGGACATATGGGTAAGAATAAATTGTGGGAATGTATGAAAGGATGTATATTTAGTCCCTTTTGAGAAAGATTTGTGTGGATGTAGTGACTACGTGTGAAGTGTCCTAGAAGAGAAAGTATCAGAGAGTGTATGTTGCCACACCTGTATTAAAGTTGAGTGTGAATGAACCCTTTGAAATGGTAGCGATCAATTGTGTCTCTTTTCCGAGGAGCGACCGGACCAGCGTTTCGCTCTTCCTCACACCGACTACATGGCAGGAATACGGGCAGCTCTTCGAACTGCTTGGCAAAGAAGATGGGAGACGGCTGAAGGGAACTTAAAGTTGCGTGCCATTGCGCCGCGACTGTTCCCATGGACCTATCCCCCAATGCCGCGACGGCTTCAGGTCGCTTTCTGTCGTCTCCGAATCGGACATACTCGTGTGATGCATCGCTATTTGATGGAGCGCTCGACTGCGTCGTCCCCCAGACTGTTCAGCACATTCTTGTTGAATGTCCCAGTCTGGGTGATCTTTGCACACGTTACCTGTCCTGGTACCAGGATGGGCGAGGTCGCTACCGCCTATCCCTTGTACTCGGGTCGAGTGCGTGCACCATGACTGGTGGACTAATAGACTTTTGGGGGGAGGCCGGCCTTCTCCCTTGTATTTAACTTAATTTTTGTTATTGTTTTTTTTGTGGGGGGGGGGGGTAGGCCGCAGGCTCCCTAATTGTTATCCCCTTTTTATTGTTGTTTCTGTTAAAATTTTTATTTTAAAGTAGCCTAGAACTGGGCAGTTTGTTTGCGGCGACTTATGCCCAAGTGGGGTCGCCAGATAGCCCCTTAAAAAAAAAAAATCTTTTCCGAGGACTGCAAGAGGGTATGTAGGGATGATTGTGATGGTGGATCATAAGAGCAAATTTTCGTATGCTGCACCTGTGACAAATAAATCTTCATTGACTGTTGCTAGACAAGTGAGTGAGAGAATGTTGCCCATGTGCATGTGTAAGCCTATGCGAATGTTGAGGGACAATGGACCTGAGTTTGCGGGACATGCTTTTGAGAAGATGTTGATTGAATGGGGAATAGATCATGTTCGAACGAAGCCGTATATGCCTAGTACGAATTGTTTAGCTGAAAGAACGATAAGAATTTTGAGTGCGATGTTACAATTGATGGTGAAAGATGGGAAAGAATGGGATGAATGTTTGGGAAGAGTGCTTTGGGTGTATAATATGACAGTGCATAAGGCCATTGGAATGTCACCATGTAAGTATTTGCTGAACTTTGAATGAATGATTAGGCCACATATGGGACTTAGTGAGAAGGATCGTGAGTTGTGGAGAAAAGGGAATGAAAGTTTTGAGAGTTTTTCTGTTGGTGATAAAGTACTAAAGGCGATTGAGACAAAAGGTAGACTGAATGTGGATAAGTTGAAAGAGAAGTTTGAAGATCCATTTGTAGTAAGAAAGGTTTGGTTGAATGGGGTAAGTTATGTGATAGTTCGTGAAAGAGAGGATGGAAATTTGGATGAATGCAGAGCGCATCAAGGTCAGTTGCAAAAGTGGCGTGAACCTCCTGAATATTTGGTGCAACATCCAGTGAATGAATATCTGTCTGAAAGAATGGAAGACTGTGAAATGGTGAATGATATAGCTAGTGCTTTAGAGGGGAAGCAGTTAGTGTTAGTTAAACATGGAAGGGGGAAGCGTAAGAGTAAATGGTTGAGAAAGAATGAATGGATAGAACAGTTCGGTGAGAGTGATGTGGGAGAGTTTTCTGGATTTGTGCAAGATTGAGATGGAGTATATGATAGAACGTATAGTATTTGTAAGTTTCTTTTGAATGAGTGAGTCTATGCTAGAGAGTATAAATGGGATAAGTGCGCAATTGGAACAAGAGTCAATAAATGCAATGGAAGAATGGGAAGGTTTGATGGATGAAGTAGAGAGGTTAGTTGAAGATTTGAGTGAGATTGGTCAGGGAATGTTAGATATGTGAGTGGATGAAGTACATAGAGAAGAGGCCATGAAGAGACATTACAACAGATGACAGAGACAGTTGATGGACCTGTGACTAGGAGGAGAGGCAGAGTGAAAGAGTTTGACTGGGTGATGTCAAAAGCATTGTGAATGAATAAAATGGGTCTATGAAGATGGGGATTGAGACATGGTGAGGTGAGGCGAATTTAGCTGGGAGGGCTGTAGTAGTTTGATTGTCTGATCTCTTTCTTCTTTTGCAGAATGTGTGTGTGGATCGTGTGATCACCGTCCTTGCTCTGTGTGGGGGGGACTTGATGGATCTCTATCGTGCTCCCCCCATTCATCTCTCTTTTCTTTTTAGGTGGATTCTTTCAGCTAATATTTTTGTGTAGTAGTAGTTTGGAAGTCATTAGTTGTGGCTGAAGAAGGAAGAGCCGCCTAGATGGAAGATTGTGTGAGAGTGGATATGGTTGAATGTGTTAGGAGTAAAGATGTTTGAGTGTGGCAGTGAATAGGTGACTGAATGTGCCTTCTCTTTTCCAGTTCTGTGGTACCGATTGTCGCCGACATCTGGCTTTCAGAGATGGCTGAGGCCAATCTTGACTCTTGTGTGGCAGTAAGGGGACGGTTTTTCGAAGCGTGAATCTCGAGACTGCCTCCAAGTCGCTTACGCATCGATTGGAGCCTGAGCCCTCCCACTTTCCACTTTGACTGGAACCAACACTTCCCCGTCCATGAGTGCAGATCATTTCGCCTTGGGTGGAGCTGGACTCCCAGTCCCTTAAGAAAAAGGAACCTCCCTTTCCTCAAGAAAGTGGGCCCACCTCCCTTTCCTCAAGAAAGTGGGCCCACCTCCCTTTTCCTCTCCCCCCTTCCCATACCGGTAATAGCGCTCTCAGATCTGATCAAAGTTGGACAGACTCACATGGTGGCATTGGGCAATCTGTTTGTGGAGTGCCCTAAACATTTCCTTATTTGCGTGTATGTGGCCAAGGTAAATTTGTAAGGCCAACTATATATATATATATATATCTTTCATTTGTGGTTAGAATTAGTAAATATTTTGGTAATTGGGTAAATTTGCATTTTTGTTTTCTGGGGTTGTGGTTGATCGCCCTTATTTTTTTGTGTGTAATAAAATACCCTCTCCTTGAACCACCTTGCGGACCTTGTCAGGGCTGCAGGAATTTTTGGCTGGGACTCACGATCCCGCCGCTACAGTGTCCCCTTGTTTTTTATGACCTATCAATACTTTATGCAAAAATTTGGTTTGATTTGTGAATATTTACTGGGTGCACAGATTGACAATATTCCACATTTCAAGTGAAACTTGAAAAAAATCAATTGGAAGAGAAGACAAAAAATTGCAACGAACAGTATTCAACTGAAAATTACCAAGCAAAGTCTTAAAAAATTCCAAGGGGGCACAAGAAATGCAGAAGAATTCTGTAAGTATAGCAGGGCAATCAAGTCGGTGGATGGGACTCAAGGAGCAAAAGGGAACTTAAGCTTTTCTTGACGGTCTTGCAGTCATGATTAACAACTTTGAGAAGGAACTGCTTCTGTTTCTCATCTTTGTTCGGGCTTGAAGTCTTTGGATCAGTGCCACTCCTCTGCTGCCTCATTGGCGACATGCAGGGCTCAGACAGTGGCTCGAGTTTGTGGATCTTGCAGAACATGTTCCACATTCTGGGTAGTGATCATTCTTCCAGCGAAGACCCCAATGGCCTCTAAAGTTCGCCTTGTCACCAATTCGGGAAGACTGTCAGGGAGTGAAGTTCTTCTTTTCATGTCTCGAGTGCTTTCAATGTTGCTGGCTGGCTTAGATTCTTGACCATGGCCGTCCAGTCATTGGGAGACAATAATTCTTCAGAACGCTAGGGCTGCTCCTTGCTCCGAGAGGTACCTTCAGAGGACCATCTCTGCTGTTGACCCAAGTTCTCTATCCACAAATACCTGGAGAGTGCTAAGAACTGGTCATTCTTCCATGCACAGTTCAGGATATAAAGTCATCGGACTCTGCAGGGGTTTTTTTTTTACCTTGTCAGCACCAGTTGTTGCGAAAACAGGGCAATCTTGATATAAATAACCTTTGCCATCCATCTCGCCTGATGGTAGGCTCCAAGGGCCCTGAATCAAGGCAGATCCCTGCTCCATCCTCCCAGGTAGACAAGAGAGAGTTGAAGGAGTTTGAGATAGACCTCGCTTGAGTGGGCTCTCTCACTAATGACTTCCCTGGGGAAGTCTATCATCTTCAGCCTCTGTGATTCCCTCAACTCATCCAGAGATTCTTTGTCATTGAAGGTACCGATGGATGTCTTGTCCATGAAGTCCCATCTTTCTCTGTTCTTTCTCCTCATCCGATGCATCATGGAGGCAAAGGAAGAGATCTCCAAGACATCATGCCCCAAGCTTGAGGCTGCAGCAGCTTGATGACATGAAATGTTTTCCCGGTCCCAAGTCGTGGTTAGGGCTGGGGTCATTGGGTTCTTGGACAGCTTTTTGCAGGAGAAGGGCAGCCTTGGAAGTTCTTACCCAACACAGATGATCCAGAAGAAACAGAGAGGATGAATAGGAAATGTCTTCCAGGGCAACCTTCTTCAACAACTTCAGCCTCTTGCTTCCTTTTCTTCATTTCGTCAGCCTTCTTGGCGACAGCAGACGCATGGAGTTTATAGACACTCCCCATTGAACAGTGTCCTCCCTCTGCAGTCTCAGAAAGACAAAATCTTCTTTTGGGTCGTTAGCCTCCGCGATCTTACCGCTTGTGATATCGAAGACATTCCTGAAAGTCGCCCTTCCAAACCTCCCTCTTGGCTTCCTTCTTGAGGCTCACATACTCATTGTGAAGGTTCCTGATGTCACGACAGCTCACATGCTCCACCTTGACAGTGAGGTTTGCTTTCTCCCACACCATGCAGCTTGAGAGAAGTGCTCTTGGCCACCTTCGGGAGGATCTCCCTCTACACCTGATGGTGGTAGAGGAAGACTAGGAGGAGATCTTCCCACAAGGGCAGGCAGGTTCCCAAGAAACCTGGATTCGGTGACTTCTCCAGGAGCCAGAGAAGGTTCTTGCTTTGTGTGTAAGACATTCTGAAAAAAAAAATGTCAACATGTCATTCAGAAGGGAAAGTTAATACCCTCACCATGAAACTCTCCTCACTCCCACTCGACACCACACAAAAGACAAAAGTGTGCGACCTGTTAACATGGTTCAATTTTGCTAAGATTTTGCACGGAGCACTTTTTATAGGAATTGTATAAAAATATATTTTAAAGCATTTATTGAAGCTGTCAGAAACTACATGCAATGAGCATGGACCACAATTAAGTAGAGGAGGAGAATTGCCACTTTCAGCATTCAACAGCCTCAGAAACGTTTGGGCCGTCCATTGATACCTGAATAATTTTTGATTAGTCGAGATTCGATACCCCTTTATTAAAAGCTTCTAGCAAATCTTCAGCTCTTCCATTGCTTAGAAAAACTGAAGAATGAATAGGGGTCTGACAGGACAGCAGAGGGTAGGTGAAATGAAAATAAAAAGACCTAGGCTGGGGCCTGAGTGGGCACCGGTATTCACTACATACAGTTGACCAGAAAGCCAACTGTACCCCACACAAGTAAAATTATGCAACATAGAATAGCAAAAAAAATAAAAAAGTGCAATAAACATTATGGGACATTGACAAAAGTGAGGTATTTAAAGGACAAATGGGTTATAAACAAAGCATAACCAAAACCTTCTCACCAGTGCAAAAAAACAAGAACAAGGTATCCAAGCAACAGTCACAGAAGTATAGTGAGCATCCATCATAAAATATAATGCATCCAAAGCATACATATGTTCACTCACATTAGTGAGCAGATTAATTTAAATATTACTATTTTCCTAATAGACATTAAAAAGTATATAAATAGTGAATTTGAAAAATCATTTGAACAATTTCTCAATGATTTATTATTTAAATTCAAGGACCATCTACCTTTTTCATCAAATTCAAGGACTTTTCAAGGGCAAAAAATAAATTAAAGGGTTTCAAGGGCAGTAGACACCCTGGATTGGGGCTGGTGTGGATGTTTGAAAGAATCTTTGACTGAAAGTGACTGCTCTTTTCCAGTTCCTTAGGGCCCATGGTTGGTAAGTGCAAGTGGTGGTAATCCCTAAGAGGATTACCACCAGGATATGCCCCAATTTCCCAGAAAATTACCATTGGAAACTGGCTGTTTCCAAACTTCTATTTGGAATTGCGGATAGTCCCAACAGTTATTTTACAAAGCACATGGCCACAGATGATCATACCATTTTTGTCTGAATTTATATACTTTTATTATATTATTGGAGGGTTATATTTTGATTTGGTTAATTTTTTTGGTCATTGGTAGCATTTTTTCAAGATTGATTTTTTCTCACTCTCTCTCCTTTTACCATTTGTATATAACATTTTATTTTATGTATAAATAAAGTGTGAAAATGATCTCTCATTCTCCCTTCAGATACAGGCAGTGTGACTGTCAGTAATTCAGAACCTGCCACCACAACACCCTCTCTATCCTCAAGCCAAAGGATCAGGGTATAATAGCCACTTTTAATGCCAACGTGGGGTGAAATAACAGTTGCCTTGATTGAATATGAATTGAAATGTGAAAAGTCATTGGCTTGCCAAGATTTGCCAGCTGAGCACAAACAATCTCCCTAGAATATGATATTAGCCTCTATGAGGTTGGAGAAAATTTGGATGACCTCACTTCCCACATTCAGGAGCTGTCTGACAATGACTTCTTTCAACTCTTAGAGGCTCTAAAGGTGAAAATGCTCCAGTCACTAAGGCATTCACCCCTGAACACTTAGTGAACTGATTGATGGTGGCAGATGTCTACTAGAAGGTGACCCTGTTAATGCTTTGGACTACTTGGACAGACTGAGGATATATGAGGAGAGATGGTGTGAAAGCTGAACCTCTCGGATTTAGAGCCATCCATGTACACTGGCATGGCTTCTACACGACACAGCATATGCTCCAAAAAGCTCAAATGCAATGCTTCCAGTGCTGTAGAAGCTTTGAGAACAGAGGCATAGCAACAAATATTCATGGGTAGCATCCATAAGATCTTGAAGGAGTTAGCCAAAATTCAAAAGGCTCAAGGTATAATTGGTGTCTAACATCAACATGGCACCAGTGAGATCAGACATGAATGAAATTAAAACCACTGGTGATAGTGAGATGCTCGGCTCACACATACAAGTGTGAGCAACATTGACAGTGGGGGGCTCTCTATATAGGATGTACTGAAGGCATTGGTTGCCAAATAAAGACCAGTATGGTGGTATGAGTCCACCTTCAGTCATTCATGCTTGGCTGCAGATGTGCAAAACTTACTACCTCTTTAGTGTAACTTGAATGAACAAAAGAGATGCAAAAAAAAGTGAACCAGTAGCCATTTCAGTACTGCAACTGCTGACTCACCATTGTGCGCATACAAAACACCACTAAGGCTGTTAATAAGGGCCTCCTGATGAGGTGATGGTCAAAAAAGACCAAGGAAACAGTGCGACTCTTCATATCCAGGCAAGCTGCACTTAGGAACAAATCCTGTTTGGGGTGAAGTGGTTGACAACTTTAGTCTTTGGTAAAGAAAACCTAAACCCATAGCTTTGGCATAGATAGAGATAAAGTTCATAGCTTGTAAGATCAATACTCCAGAATAGGAATCTGGGCCACATGGAGGGAACTTAAAAGGTTTTCTATGTAGAGGGAGTGAGAACATCTTCCTGCAGCACGGAAGTGTTACTGTTTATGCTGAATGCAGAGTGACACTAAGCGTAACGTACATCTACGGTGGCTGGTAGTCAATTGAACAACAGGGCTGCCCGCTGCCAAAAGAATTTTAGCAATAGTACCAAAACTTAACAAATTTGCTAAAATCATACCAAATCTAATTAAAACATAAAACAAAAGTAAAAAGGTATAAAAAAGTTTTTCTTTGCGGCCAAAGGGTACCAAATTTGTACGAATCATGATATCTGAAGTGTTTCTTTACAGCAAAAAGGTATCAAATTTGTATGAACATGCCAACTTTGGCAATGCTGTTGAACAAAGCTCTAACATCTTAGAATTGCATCAGCTCTTCTAAATGATGACTGAGCCCTGAGCAGACCTTCATTTCACACATTTAAACATACAATACATTTCTCATACAGTCAGATCTTCAATATTAATTGATATTAAATAGTGATGCATTCTAGTTGACTAATCTAAATCTATTAGTAAATAACTTATTAACGTTATAATTTCCCTGAATAATAGGACAGATGAGTAGATACATAACTTGATTGACACTAATGGGAAATCAACAATGTTTGAAATTTTGATTCAGCTATTTGGCAAGTAGGAAAGAAAGTTCAAAACTTAAAAAAACTGTTGAAAGAGTCTCTGTACGGAAATTTTGAAGGAAACTTTTTTGGAATCAGGAAACATTATTTTTAGCAATTCTGATTCCCTCCAAATTACCGATTCAGATTAATCGTCCCATCTTTAATCATAGGCCTTCTCCAGATCAAAAACTTTGGGAGTGCTCTCCACAAAGGCCTTGCAGATAGTAATTTTTCAGCCAGAGCAAAGCATCTGAGGTGGAGTGCAACTTGAAAAAGCTGCACTCTAGAGGACACAGGTCACCTCTGCTCTCTAGGAAATAAACTAATTTAACATTAATCAACTTGCACATGTAGGAAGTTAGAGAAATTAGTCAGAAACCAGCCTTAGCAGAGTGTTCTCTCGCTGGCTTGCAAAAGTAAGTATGATAGCCATTTGCCAGGAATTTGGGAGGATACTTTCCATCCAGATCCTGTTGAAGAGGTAGCAGAAAGGCAATGTCTTGCTCACCCATGTGTTGAAAACATTGCATGCAGGATATCATCTGGCCTATGTGCAGTTTTCCCACACAAAATACAACTCACTGTAAACAGGTCATTGAAGGCTTACCCATCTCTGGAGATAAAGTCCAGCAAAAGGCCTTTAGTGAGCTTATAGTGTGGTTTAAATGCTAGGGGAGCAGCATGCCAGCTTAAAAAAGTGCTTGTAAAGGAGTCGGCTTTGGAATTGTATGGCTACTAGTATAGAACTTACTCAAGAGTGACAACAGGCAGGTGTGTCTGTATCTGCATGCACACTACAACAAAGAATTTTGGAAAAGAGTTTTGTGGCAAGGGGGGAAACAAAGAAGCCACTGCTCACTAAGTAAAACATTAATGATGGGTTATCATTCAGCAGGTGTAAGAATCATCCAGCAAAATTATTTTCTCTTATGAAACACTCCTTTGGGTTATTCCATATTAAATCACCCACTTTCAGAAAAATTTCCCAGATCACCCCCTCAGATCAATGTGAAACAGCCATTTTCCCTCTAGTATGACACACACAACTTGAAATCATGTGTTTGAGGCTAACTTTTTATGCAGAGTTCAAATATCTTATTAAATCAAATGTATCTTGTATACTTTTCCATCTACAGGCCTCTGAAAATCAATTAAATTAAATGTATGCCTCTTTTAGATATTTTTATCTCAATAGATATACAGATAATGCAACCATAATTTTCTCCTGTTATTTAACATATACAGGGTCACCCCCAAAAAATGAGCCCCAACTTTCGATAGGCCTCATTTCTATATCTTCTGCAAGGATTGAATGAAACTTTGGTTGATAACAAGTTTATTTATTGTGTTTAAAAACATAATATCAAAACATGAGTCTTTGGACTTTTCTTCTTTATTCTAAGCACGCGTTCGAGATGACCTCCATTTAGCTATGTGCATTTCTTGAAGCGCATCACAAAGTTGTCCATGATGTCCTTACAAACTGACTGACTAATGGCTCTGACTTCCTTGAGTTCTGTGATGGTCCTGGGTCTCTCTGCATACACTCAGTCTATTAGGTAGCCCCAGAGAAAGAAATCTGGGGTGGGGGGCTGGGGTCTGGGCTGTGAGTTGCCCACTCAAAATCAGTCTTGAGACTGATCACACAGCCACCAAAGTTCTCTTTCAGCCAATCTCGGGACAGGTTGAGATGTGAGAGCTTGCTCCATCTTGCAGGAACCAGAACTTCCTCATAAGCAATGGGAACAGGGTCTGCAGCTCCCTCTTGAATGTTTTGAGGACCTCAACATACCGCTCCTTAGTCACTGTCGCACCAGATTCCTCAAATAAGAATGGTCTGATGATGCCTCTGGCTGAGATTGCAGTCCATACTGTGCACTTAGGGGAGTTTAGGGGCTTGGTGGCTACCTCATTTGGTCTGGAAGTTCCCCAGAAGACATTTGTTTTCAAGTTTACCTTTCCTTCAAGATGGAAGTTAGCTTCATCCGAGGTCCAAAGGAGGTCAAGGAAAGTTGGGGTCTCCTGAATCATCTCCAGTATCTTTGTAGCGGGCCATGAAACCTACACTTTAACTCCAATCTATCTAACCTGCATTCCTACACTATGTTGGATGTGAGAACTCAACGCAGAAATGAAACAGATTTTATATACAGTCCTTTATTTACAAAAAAATATGGGGTAAATATATTTGAGATCTTGGGTATATATACAAGGGGCGGTCAATAAGTTTTGCAATTCGGATATAAGGAAACGTGTTTTATTATTTTTTAATATAACTACCCTCGACTTCAATGCACTTGCGCCACTTGTCCCTGAGGCTTTGAATTCCCGACAACCAGAAATCTCCCGACTGCTGTTCAATCCACTCCTGGACGGCGAGCTGGACATCTTCATCATCCACAAACCGGCGTCCACGCAGTGCAGCCTTGAGCTGGCAGAATAAAAAGTAGTCGCTAGGGGCCAGATCTGGACTGTAGGGGGGATGGTTGAGCTCCTTGAATCCACACTCGCGCTGGGCAGCTTGTGGACTTTGACAACGTTGGAGTCAATCATGGGGTGTGAGGTTTCTAGAGACTTTGGTCATGGCCAAATTGTCGTGGATGATGTTGATAACACTTCCATGTGATATTCCAAGTTCTCGTTCGATTTCTTCGACCTTCACCTATCGATTTTCGAGGATCATCCTCTCCACACAGGCCACATTGTCTTCGTTGGTCACATCTGACAGGTGTCCTGGACAGGGTTCATCTTCAAGGGACTCACAACCAGGGTGGAACTCCCTATTCCACCGAGCAATGGTTGCATAGGAAGGGGCGGTGTCGGTGTACACTGCAACCATGCATTCATGGATATGGATCTCTTTTGCATTCTTGCCTTCCTTGGTCAAAAATTTGATCACTGCGCGGTGTTCAACCTTCTCCATTGTTGAAAAATTTGTGACTGACGATCTGCGATCAGCTACTGCTTCTTAAATAGACGAAGGAGGAGCGTGCGGCTGCCAGTCCTGACTTGTCATAACTTGTCTTAACACCCCCACAAACAGCCATCCCACTTCCTCTGTCTTGCCCTACCGATTCGCAAAACTTATTGACAGCCCCTAGTATATATATATATATATATATATATATATACAAAAAAAATCCTTTCACCAAACAATATTTTTATGTACAAATGAAGAAATGAATAAGCAAACAAATACACAATCAAATTCAAGAACCCTAAAAACACACAATCAAGCGTACAAAAAAAGGGAGACCTTTTGCTTACGTGATACCACAGTTTTTATATTTTTAGATCCTGCCGGCAGTCACTCTTAGTGACCAAAATTTGGATGCGCCGTCTTAAGGGTCTGGCGCCTCTGAGCTCAATATAATAATGCAATCTGGTCACGGTATTGAGGCTATATAAAAGCCCTTTCCATCCTAACAGGACTCACAATAAATTCAATTAAGTTACTGTAAAACTTTTCATTCCCAGCAACTCTACAAAAGGCAGTAATAATAATTCTCTCTCTCTCTCTCTCTCTCTATATATATATATATATATATATATATATATATATATATATATATATATATATATATATATATATATATATATATATATATATATATATATATATAATATATATATATTACAGAGTGGCTTCTAGAAAGAAAGAAAAAATTTAACAAAACATGAAATCCATTATATATTTATAAAAAAAAACCCATCTCCCCATTCACACACACATTCTTACAGGGAGAGAGAGGTCCGCTAGAAAGGGGGTGTGAGAATGGCCCTACAAACACTCACATTCACTCCACCACACCCCTCCCTTAGGCCATTTGACCACAGTCACTCACAATACACTCAATCCTTACTCATGGTACTTTTTATACTTAATCACGCCCTTCTGCACCCATTCACACTTGTCTACTGGTCCCTAGATATGTGTAGCAATCTGTTGGGGTTGTTCGTCAGTCTCCTCGTCACTATTGATCATGGCGTCCACCATACTTAGCCTCCATCACTAGCTTTCCCATCTCTCAACAGAACTCTTTCATACTCTTCCGTTCATACTCATCGTACATGCTCCACACCATTCTCTCTCAACATTCGCTCAAACACTTCACTCGCAAACTCAGGCCCATTATCACTCAGACATCTCTCAGGCTTCCATATACACATAGGAAAAAAACAACTGCTCAACCACACTCCTTTTATCTCTCACAGGCGCCGCATACACATACTTACTTTTATGATCAACCATCACAACCATACCAATCTTCCCAGCACTCGTACACACTAAAGACACAATCAATCACTACCAATTCAAGCGGTTCTTTCCCTTCAACTTTTAACATAAGTGGTTTTACCTGCACCTTTCAAATGTCGCAACATCATTCACAACAGTCCTCAGAAACGGATGGAACACACGCTCCTTCATATACTCCCACAACTTAAACACCCATATGCCCATAATTATCATGCACAACTTTCACCAGACCAATCACACCAACCAAGGACATCCTTCATATGCCTCACAAAATATACAACATCCATACAAACCACAAAATCCTTAGCATACTTTTTAAAATCACTCAAACACTCAGCCATTCATTCAAATCAACACACATCATCACACACCTCTAACTGACTGACAAAAAGACACACCTCTTGCTTCTCTAGAATATCATCATCAATTAAAATCTCATTCACATTATCCATGACCAATTCTATAATACCACAAAATTTGACAACATTCTTCGCACACTCATTCAACCTCACATTCACCTTTCATAACACAATCCTTATCAGCATCCAAAGACAAATCATTCAATCTCATAAAGTCTACACCAAGCAAAAAACAACACGGCATTTGCTCATATTTCAGAATCACAAAGTCATGCTTCACATTTACACCACTGCCCAAACTCACTCTCAGACTAACCTGTTCCCATGCCACTATCATTCCATTCCCCAATATCCACTTATCCGTAACTTCACAGGTTTACGCTTGCAACATCTAAACTCATCGTACTTACTCAGAATCCTCTCGCTCACTAACGGCACATGCGCTCCAGTATCAATCAAACCACAGAACAACCTTTCACTCTCGCCTCCATCATATCAGGTCTTCCATGCTTGCAATACCCAGAAGGAACAACCATACACAATTATTTGCCTGACATTCTCTATCAAACACTACTCTTGCATCAGAAAACATCCCATACAGTACCCACTGACATTTGTATACAATTCAAGCATCTTAGCATTCATACTATAGTCTGGGTATGCCAATTCAACATCTTCAACCGCTGCCTCTTTCAGTTTCTCATACGTTTCATTCATCCTATCATTCCACCTGACAATCGTACTACCTTTCTTGCCCATCCACTCAGTCAGAGGCTTACTCACACCTGAACAATCATGTATAAACTTTCATTGAAACTCAATCAAACCCAGAAATGACTAGCATATTCACAGTCACCAGTTTCAGAAACATTTGTACCTTCTCAACATACTCGGGTGACTTTCGTAACCCATTCTCACTCACCATATGCCCAAGGAATTCCACTTCTTTCGCAAACCATTCACACTTCGCTACTTTCACCTTCAAAATAACACTCTCCAACATTCTCAATACATCATTCACCAATCTCATATGCTCCTCAAAGCTCTCAGTCATAATCAAAATATCATCTATAAACACAATCACATTCTTACTTGCAAACTTACTCAACCAGGGTGTCTACTGCCCTTGAAATCCTTGAAAAGTCCTTGAATTTGATGAAAAAGGTAGATGGTCCTTGAATTTAAAGAATAAATCATAGTGATTGTTCAAATTCACTATTTATATGCTTTTTAATGTCTATTAGGAAAATAGTAATATTTAAGTTAAATCTACTCACTAATGTGAGTGGACATATATATGCTTTGGATGCATTGTATTTTATGATGGATGCTCGCTCTACTTCAGTGACTGCCGCTTGGATACCTTGTTCTTGTATTTTTGCACTGGTGAGTTGATTTTGTTATGCTTTTGCTTATAACCCATTTTTTCCCTTAAATACTTCACCTTCTATTAAATCTTTCCCTACATACAACTTATATACCCCATTTTTTACCAATCTTTCTCTCAATCTGATCACTTGCAGGATGCACAACTATACAGTTCACTTTCATAAAATCATCCTCCAAAATCACCCCATACTGACTACTCAGCTTATCATTCACAGAGAATTCACACTCATTCATCAGCATACCATGCATTGGAACAGCTGACCTTATCATTCCAATCACAGGTACTTTCATACCACCAATCCCTACTAAACTACCTTTACACTCTGACATGAGGGCTTTATCACTCAGCTTGTCATACACATCCTTATATACCAAACTTGTCTTGCACCCAGAATCTATCAAAGCCAAACACTCAATCCCGTTCAATTCAACCTTCACACTCAGACACTCATACTTCCCACCAGACAGCACTTTCACACTAGAGAGACTTACCAACACATTACTTTTATTCCTCATGCACCCAGAGGATACTTCACCAGGTACCCTCTTATAATTTAGTTTCCCGCTTCAGACTTTCCATTCACACCTTGCACTCTCAGTCTAATCCAACACCTTTCCTACATTCCTCTGGTTATGACACATCCTTGCATAATGACCAGCCTTTTTGCAATTACCACAAGCATACTTCATACTTCTCTCAGCAGTCGCTCCACCATTCAACTTCTTTCCATACCTGAAACATGCACTAGACATCCATCTGCATTCTATCAACACATGTTCCTTCCTTCCACACCTACGGCATTCCACAATCCTTTTCACCCCATTCAGCCTCTCATCCGCCAGGACATACCTCAGTTACTCCCTCATATACCCATTATGCACTACCAGTCATCTGTCCCATTACATTTTCCCATCCAGTCTACTGGCACAGCCCTCAGGGCATCCCAATAACTGACAAACTGCTGGGGTGGAGGAAAGTTCCTAGGCTTCCTACCACCAACATTCACAGTATACCATCCATCCTCATCCAAATCGCCCGTCTTCCAACAGTTTCAACACATCCTCCCACACCAACCATTCACGTGTCAGTCTCATCCTCTCCTTTCTCTTCCCATTCAACCATTCACACCTTTGGCGGACTGTATCAAGGAACTTTCTCATCAATTCCTTACATTGATTCACACCATCACCATACCTTTTTCTCGCCAGTCTCAAGCCTATACACATACATATTCACACTTTCACTCTTCCCCATGTGAGCCTTCTCAAATTCATTCACCTTTTATACTTTACACTCTCATTCATTTCACTTGCCCAATCAATCACTTTTTCACCACCTCATACCTTGGCTCACCCACACTCAAGATCACACGGAAAAACTCTTAGCACCTTCCCTTCCAAGCACTTGCCTAATATATTCACCCAGTATCTCTTATTCTCTGGGTACTTGAGCTTACAATAACGCTCAAATTCCCCGAAGAATTCATCCACACTCTTCCCACCATGCAACCTAAACTTATCAATATTTGGCACTTCTCTGATCAAAATTCCCTTTCTCACATTAACCTCACTTTCGCTAGAGCTACTCTTGCTCTCACTTATACAAATCACACCATCACTCTCTCCTTCACTCGAGTACAACAAGTCTACACTCTTCCCTCTCACCTTCCGATCCTTCCCCTTTGACCCAGTCTTCTTTCCACTCTTCCATTCTCTTTCCTTCCTATGACTCACAGTATCCTCCCTAGACTAACTCCATTCGTCAAAGTCCCTTCAGTCAGAGCAGGGGTTAGGGTTGAGCGTCCTGGAGCTAGTCCTGACCTCTTCATCAGGTCATATAAGTGCTTCATTCGTTGGTCAACCTGCTTCTGTCTTGTCCATTTCTTCTCATCCATACTCATCATATCACTCACTAATGCTCCTTAACATTGTGTACACTTCCTCTTTCTTCCTTAATTCCAGCTTCAATCGTACCAGCTCATCATGGAGACCTTGCTCCACAGAAGCCATCCTCCCAGGTTAGTACAAAAGGACAGAAGAAGGGGAAAAACAATCAACTACGTCCAATCCGATGACGGACTGCAATCCAATCCTGTCATGCTCCTGGTTTCGAGATCTCATGTCCCTATTCAGACGCCAAATGTAGCGGGCCACAAAATCTACACTCTAACCCCAATCTATCTAACCTGCTTCCTACACTAAGTTGGACGTGAGAAATGAAACGGATTGTATATACAGTCCTTTATGTACCAAAAAATATGGGGTAAATATATTTGAGATCTCAGGTATATATATATATATATATATATATATATATATATATATATATATATATATATATATATATATATATATATATATATATATATATATAAATAAATCCTATCACTAAACTATTTTTATATACAAATGAAGATGAAAAAGCAAACAAAAAAAACAATACACCATCGAATTCAAGAGGCCTAAAAACACACAATCAAGCATACAAAAAAGGGACTCACAATAAATTCAATTAAGTTACTGCAAAACTTTTCAATCCCAGCCACTCTTTACAAAAGGCAGTAATAATAATCTATATATATTTAACAGAGTGGCTTCTGGACAGAAAAAAACATTACTCGCACTCTCCTGCAAGTCTCACAGAATATACTGAGGGACTGACTTTGCTTGCGCACAGAGCATTTTGGATTCTTATGAGTTGACTCTCACACTCTCGACCAGTCTTGAATTCTACTCTTGGAGGGGGCTTTTTCACATTCGAACTGATGCATGAAAGTGTCCTGCACTTTCTTGAACGAGCCTGTCTTGTAGCAATGTTTGATGCAGTATATTCTTTGCTGGAGCTCCCATTGAGATCTAGTTGTGTTCATGCGTTGCTTCTGTCATGTCCTGCAAAGTAAGTGGTATTAGTGAATGATTGAAGGATATATCACAAAAAGTGTGTGCAGGCCCATTTTGGGGAGTCTCCTCTGTTAGTAGACCATTTCTAAGTAGTAACCATGTTATTTACTATTTTGGGAGTGTCAAAATAATTTTTTGAAAGTGCAATTTCAATTTTTTTCCCAAAATGCCTATTGATCCCCTTAGTTGACTATCATTTTCAAATTTTTAGATTGTTTAATGCATCATGTTACAATTTCAGGTCCTTGTCCCTCATGATAGAGTTTGTTCCATATCACACTTTAATCTTGGAAGTAAATTGGAATGAATGTCACAAAATTACTTATTCAAGAAAACAGGGATTTTTTAAATGCAGTTCTTTATCTGACATTGAAAAGTCTTTATTTAATTCAATGGAAATCTCATTTTACTGCATGAAGATGACAATGTTTGCTTTCATCATGAGCAAGTTTTTCTAGCATGTTATGGAAGCCTGCAACATTTTTGTGCAGATCCAAAAAGCATTTACAAAAGGGAAAGATATCTTATAAATATAATAAAATCAAATGTAACACCCAGGGGGCATCATAAGATGGAATGGATGTGACACCATAAGGAAAGCAAATGCAGGAGCTTAGTAATATATTGGTACTATTTCTTGTTCTTTACCTTGCTCAAGATGTAAGATGTTTGCAGCAGCAAGTCACTCAACAACTTTTCCCAGTTAGATCAGTTTATCCTTATGATGAAGCTCTCTCAGTTATGAATTGTTGGCTCATTATTTTAATGTATTAGTGAATTCCTTAGTTGCAGGTTGATGAAGGTAGTTTTTGCTGGCTCATATGACTCCAACTAAGTATATAGCAGTGTCGATGAGGGATATTTTGGGAGCTACATTGTTTTTTATTTATATAAACTTTCTGGTTGATGGACTTCACTACAATTTTAAGATATTTGCAGATGACAAAAATATATATGAAAATTCATATACATTACACTGGGAACACTATTTTATTGAATGATATCTGACACTTGATTGTAAGTAATTTTTGTGTGCTGAAAATGAATTTCACCTCGGTTTGGCTCTATCAGGTCCTAATTCTTGTAAACAGTCCATGCACCATTTTCCTCTTCTCTTTTTTTCAAAATTAGGACTAAAAATGAAGTCATGCAGTAACATTTATTTCCAATTTTCATGAGTACATGCAGTTCAAACTATTGTAAAATTACATTATAACGATAGAAATGACTTAAAATAAAACAGAGATATGAAACTTTCACTCTGGTAGAAATTTTCTTTTATAGGACTTTCTAGAATATTTGGTTGTTGACGGCAGGTCTCTTTTCAAACACCAGCAATAATCAGCCATCATGTGGCAATTCAAGCATCCTTGATAACGTTCCTCCATAATTTTAATATTTTGGTGAAATCTCTCCCCTAGTTCGTCACTTACAGCTCCTAAATTACTAGGAAATTGGTCAAGATGACTATTCAAAGAATGCATTTTTATGCTCATATTGCAACCTAGCTCTTTGTAGTCCTTTAAAAGTTCTCTTACGACTTCTTTGTAGTTATCTGCCCTATAGTTTCCTCAAAAGCCTTTTATCAAGTCCACAAATGAGAACCAGGCATTTCTTTCGCGTTCATTCATGACATTATGAAAACTGCTGTCATTAATGTTCTTATTTGTAGACTGTCAAAAATTACAGCTTTGATTTTTTCATAACTTAAACCTGGGAATTTACATATTGTTTCATGAGACCTAGTTTGATATGCAGAGGAGGAAATATGATTTTATCTCTGCTCACTAAAGGTGGATTAATTACATATTTTTTCTCCGACAGTAAGTGATGTTTGTGCTGGCCAGATTTGTTTGGAATAATGTTCTTCCTTATCTCTGCTGTCCCATGAGCAAAGGAAGCATGGATATTTAGTATACCCTGCTTGTTGCCCTAATAGAAAATTGACCATTTTAAGTCAACACATATGATCCACTCGTGCTCCCTATATTTGATGTTTTAAAACAGTTTCTATATGCCGAGGAATGGGCAGAAGAGTTTTCCTGAGTTTCCTCCTTGTCTCGTGGGTCATTGAAAAGTTGGTGGTGGGCAGTGGTTAGCCATCACTGTGATAGGGGATTGCACCCACACTATTTGTAATCAACTAGTATTACATTTTGAAAGCCAACCAGACATTGTTAGGCACTTTAATGTTCATTGTTTTTAAGTTGCCCTTCTTAACTTCAGACCTATAAGCCTGCCCATGAATGCTAATTAAATCAATCATTTTTTTTTTAATAGCGAGTAATATAAAATGTACATATCATATTTTAATTCATAAAAATAAAACTACAATATGATGTGATGCCAATTGAGAATGTAACTGTGTATTCCATATTTAGCTATATTTGCAAGTTTTGTGAAAGTAAGCAAAAACCTCATTTATAGTGTGTACCTATTTGCCAATGCTACAAAATTTTTAGACAAATATGCCCACCCCAGGATCAACCAGGATTACAAGAGGGTCTATACCAACTTCAAAAATGGTCTGAAGTTAACCTTTTGCCTTTCCACCCTGACAAGTGTAAACATTTGAAAATCCACAGTAAATATATGACTCCTGAGGCCACAAAGTACTATCTGGGAGCGGGCAGTACTGGGAAAACTGAAATTGAGGTCATGGAGAGTGAAAAAGAAAAAAACTTTGGCATTATAAGACACCCTCCTAACATTTGCATCTCACATACAGGACAAAGTCAACAAGGCTAACCAGATCATGGGAGTGATAAGGAGAACTTTAAGATACCTGAATATCCCTACTTTTAAGTGTATTTAAGGCAATGGTCAGGCCTTATGTGGAATATACGCAGGTAGTATGAGCCCCATATCATTTGAAAGATATCAAGTCAGTTGAGAATATCATATCATAATGTAACATAATTCCACAGATGACAAAAGCCACAAGGGCCTATTAAAGGTCATCCGCATCTGTCAAAACCCACCTACAAAATGCATCCTAGTATTGTGTCAGATCATGCATCTACAATATACAATTCAAACCATACACAGGAATGTGTCAAAAACAAAAGGCATCATCATCAAGACTTGTCAAAATCCAAATCAATCGTAATATACAATAATAAAAAAACTGCATCTACAGGAATGAGTCCAGAATACACTCCAAAGTTAACCCTCCTTCCCCATAAAATCATCTAATCTGTGTTTGAATACATTCAAGTTTGGACTATCTACCGTCTTAGATGGCAAACTATTCCAGTAATCTACCACTCTATTGGTGAAAAAATATTTTCTAACATCCAACCTGCACCTCTGTTTTTTAATTTTTAAGTGGTGACCCCTACCTATTACTACCTTCTAACTCAAATAACTTGCTAAAATCCAACTTATCCTTCCAGAACAGATTCTAAAAAGCTCAATCATATCTCTCCTCACACATCTTTCAAATGAGAAAACATTCCTGTTAATGTATCCTAGCACCCTATTTGCTATATTTTTTGCCTCAATATGCCTCAGACATGCTTCTGAATTGATCCCTGGTCTGAAAAATTTAAGCTACCCTGAACGTTTGTGAGTCTTGGAAATGCCAACAATGATTTATAAATGAATGAAGTGGGATACTATTGAAGTATACAAAGTGATGAGCAATAAGTATGATGAAGAAGTAAATTTGGTTAAATTTTTGTCTGGATAGAAACAAAGGTCCAACTCGAGGTAACAGCAATAAATTGGCCAAGGTGAAGCAGATGTACTTTTCAGCCAAAGTTGTGGAATAGCCTGCCTGATAGTGTTGTTGAGGCACCAAGCATAATATCATTTAAAACAACTCTATAAGTATTGGGAAAATCAAGGAATAAAGTATGAGCCCACCAAAAAACTAGTAAGGACCATCAGCCACCATGAGTTTATTTTTGACAAGGCTGAAGAATTTGACATAGCGAGTCTTAGGCCTGCATCTGGTAACACCGTAAGGTGATATAGACTCCAGGCACCCTTAACTTACTCCAATAACCTCCAGAACTACCCATAATTATATTGGAATCCTGTAAAAATAAATTAACCCTGCAGTTTTATACAAAGCACCATTAATATTTGGGTTTGGATTGGATATTTTCCAAGGAAAATGTCTAAATTTCCTCACCAGGATGTATTGCTCTTTTTTTTTCTCATTACTACTTAAGTTCTTTCTTTGTTTGAATAAGTGATGGAGTTCGGGGATGAAAGTGAGCATGAGTGCCGGAATGTATGCATTGGTTGTGGTGTAGTTGGTGAGTGATATACATGTGTTGTATGTGGGCTGCGTGAATGCATTGTAGATTTAGAGGGGATGAGAATGCAGGATTTAGACAGGATATGTAGGCTGGAGGGGTTAGTTTCTGAGCTCAGGAGGGAACTTAGTGTTAGGCCTAGGGCTGGGAATAGATTAGGTGGTGAGGTAGGCCAGATAGATGTTTCAGGTGAAGGTAGAGGGCCGGTGGAGGAGCTAGGATATAATAGTTCTAGGGATAGTGAAGTTAGCCCCCTTAGTTTAGTTAAAAATAGGCCTAGTGAGGATGGGGGACAGTGGAGAGTGGTTAGGAAACGTGTAGCTAGGGAGGCTTCTCCTGTTCTTTGTGAGAATAGGGTTGCCTCTGTTGAGGTGGTTAGCCAGGAGGAGAATAGGTGTGTGAGTCAGAGGGACACAGAACCTATTAGCTTGTCTAATAGATTCAGTGCCCTAAGAGAAGAAGTAACTGGAAGTGATATGACTGATGGGGGTGGGGGTGGAGGTAGAGTGACTGGTAGTTTGAATGAGAATAGGAGGGGGGATTAGGAATTGGAGTCTGACTGAAGTGCTTGTGATGGGTGATTCGCGAGTTAGATATTTAGATAGGAAGTTGAATGCAAGAAGATTGAATGGTTTGCCGGGTGCTGGAGTGAGAGATCTGTCTGATAGGTATAAGGAGCTGGTGTCTGGCTGTGCAAGGGACACGGTTGTGATTACACATTTAGGAGTGAACGATGTGAAGAAAGTGGGTGCATGTGAGTTACGTGAGAGGTACAAAAGGTTGATTGAAAAGGTGAAAGAAAGTAGAATGAAAGGTGTTGTGACAGGTGTGCTTCCAAGAATGGATGTTGGAGTAGAATGGATGTCTCGTGCGATTGGGCTGAATGATTATGTGAGGAGGATGTGTGAGATGGAAGGTGTCATGTTTGTGGATGTGTGGGATAGGTTTGTTGGAATGAAAGAAATGTATGCGATGGATGGACTGCATTTGAGTAGGAGGGGGGTAGATGTGTTGTGGGAGGAGTATGATTGTGTTATTAGGTCTTTGCTGGTGGGAAACTAGATACTAATAGTGGTCAGGGAATTATGACAAGACATTATAGTACTGCAAGTAGAATGGACTTGGCAGATAACAGAAATAGGTTCCAAGGCGATAGGGATGAGGTCATTCAGGTTGGAAGAGGTGCTTCAGGGATGGGCTGGTTAAATTGTTTCTATACAAATGCTTGTAGTCTTAGAAACAAGAAGGATGAGCTATTTAGTTATATTAGCGATGAGGATATAGATATATTATATTACTGAATTATGGGTTAATGAAATAGAATTTAGTGACACTATAAGTAAATTTGAGTTACAGGGTTATAACATGTACATTAGTCAAAGGACAGGTAGGATTGGTGGAGGAATAATTATCTATATAAAAAACAACTTTGTTTCAAATTTAAATACTTCAATAAAGCAGGATGGAGTTGAGTCACTTTGGATAGATATTAGGTTCAGTAAAAATAGAATGGTGCATTTGGGAGCTTTTTACAGACCACCTGAGCAGACTGATGATATAGATGAACTAATGATAAGGGAAATAAGTAAGGGATGTGAAACAGATGCAGTTATTATTGGGGACTTCAACTTAAACTCTGTAGACTGGGTAAATATGAGAGGTAGGGATAGAACAAGTGGCAGGTTCATAGAATGCGTTGAGGATATTTTTTTGAATCAATTTGTTAATGAGCCAATGAGGGGGGACAATATATTAGATTTAGTACTTTCTAACAGTGATCATTTAGTTCAAGAATTGACTGTTGGGGAAGCATTGGAAAGTAGTGACCATCAGATAGTTCGTTTTAACTTGGGATTTGAGAAAGCTAAAATAGCCGAGAATGCTGTAAAAGTTCCAGATTTTGATAAGGGAGATTATGTAAAACTTCGAAGCTTGCTAAATTTTGTAGACTGGGATGTAGAATTCAGAGGTAAAAATGGATGTGGGATACTTTCAAGCACATAATAAATGTAGTCCAAGAGCAATGAGTACTATATATAAGACTATTTAGCTTCTCTTTTGTAAATACTGTGCAAAAAAAACATTTAGTACCTCAACTATTTCATCAGTTTCTCTCACAACCCCTTCATATATTTGATAGGCCCTATTTTAACTCTGCCAGACTTATTATTAATTTTATAGTAACTAAAGAACTTTCTAGGATCTTTGTTGCTTTCCTGAGCTAATTTAATTTCTGACACCCTTTTGTTGTTCTTTATAATCTTATTTAACTCATTCCTAGCCATTCTATAATCACTCAAATTTTGAATATTATTTTGTACCTGTAATTTTTTTTTCTGCCCTTTTCTTTTTTGAAATTTTTCTAGTTATCTCCTGATTCCACCATAATGGTTTCCTACTTTTGTTCCTAATGGCCTTCATTGGGATACATTGTTAACATAACATAATTTCACGGATGACAAAAGCCACAAGGGCCTATCAAAGGTCATCCGCATCCGTCAAATCCCACCCACATAATGCATCCATAGGATTTTGTCAGATCATGCATCTACAATATATAATTTAAAGCCTCCATAGGGGTCTGTCCAAAAAAAAAAAATCAAAGTCCCCCAAAATATACAATAAAAAGAAACCGCCTCCACAGGAATGAGTCAAGAAACATATCCACATACCAAAAAGTAAGAAATTAACCCTCCATTCCCATATAATCATCCAATCTACGCTTGAAAACATTCAAGTTTGGGCTGTCTACAGTCTCAGGTGGCAAACTATTCCAATAATCCACCACTCTGTTAGTGAAAAAATATTTTCTAACATCCAGTCTGCACCTCTGTTTTTTAATCTTTAAGTGGTGGCCTCTAGTTCTATTACTACCTTCTAACTCAAATAACTTGCTGAAATCCAATTTATCCCTCCCAGAAAAGATTTTAAAAAGCTCGATCATATCTCCCCTCACACACCTTCTTTCAAATGAAAACATATTTAATACCCTCAGTCTATCTTCATATTCAAGGTGCTTCAGGGATGGTATTATTTTTGTTGCCCTCCTTTGTACTGACTCTATTAAGTTTATATCATGTCTAAAATGTGGTGACCATGCCTGTATACAGTACTCTAAATGTGGCCTGACATAAGAGTTGTATAGTTTAAGGATGACCTCCTTACTCTTGTAGCTAACATTTCTTTTAATGTAACCTAGCACCCTATTTGCTCTATTTTTTTGCCTCAATACACTGCTTTGAAAATTTCAGTGACTTATCTACTACTACCCCTAAGTCCTTCTCATCTTCAACTGAATTAAGCCAATACCCATCCAACTCATAGCTAAATTCCCTATTATCTCTCCCCATGTTAATAACTTTGCATTTATTAAGGTTAAAAGTCATCTGCCACTTCTGAGCCCAAGCTAACAACTTATTTAAGTCACCCTGCACTTTAAAGCTACCCTCAACCTCTTTGACTACAGCTGCCAATTTAGTGTCATCAGCAAAAATTGACACTTTGCTATTTACACCTTGCCCAAGATCATTTACATAGATTATAAATAATAAAGGGCCTAAAACTGATCCCTGAGGTACGCCACTAATAACATTCCTCCACTCTGACCTCACTCCATTCAGTACAACTCTCTGTTTCCTATTTTTCAGCCATTCAGTTATCCAATTTAAAACGTTCCCACATATCCCATGCAGCTTTAATTTATGAACTAGTCTTCTATGTGGAACCTTATCAAAAGCTTTGCTGAAATCTAAGTAGATCACATCAACTTTCTCACCCCTATCTAATTCTTTAGTTACATAATCCATAAAATCCAGTAAATTAGTTAAACACGATCTACCTTTTCTAAAACCATGCTGAGCATCATTAATTAACCTGCTACTCTCTAGATGATCATAAATTCCCTTCTTAACCATCTTCTCAAGAATTTTACAGACTATAGAAGTTAAGCTTACCGGTCTAAAGTTATTTAAGAACATAAGAACATAAGAAAAGAAGGAGACTGCAAAAGACCATTCATGGCCTACACTTGGCAGCTCCTGTTCCATTCAACACACAAAAGATTTCTTACCAGAGAAAAGTCATCAACATTGTCACCCTTAACAGGAGTTTGTCAGATCTAATCTACAATATACATAAAATGCATCCAGAGGATTATGTCCATTCATGCAACCGCAAAATATAATCTTCCCACTCCTTAGAAAAATATATACATATGTACATAAAAAAAAGTCAGTCCCATCTAGCAGCTTCATCCATATATTTATCTAATCTATTCTTAAAACTACCCAGAGAGGAGGCTTCTATCACATGCCTAGTGAGCCTATTCCATTCATCTACCACACGATTTGTAAACCAATTCCTCCCAATCTCCTTCCTAAACCTATACTTATCAAGCTTAAACCCATTGCTACGTGTCCTGTCATGTTCACTAAGTATAAGAACCTTACCCAGATCCCCTTTATTATATCCTTTTACCCATTTGAAGACTTCAATCAATTCCCCTCTGACTCTTCTCCTTTCCAATGTATGTAGATTTAGTTTTCTGAGCCTTTCACCATAGGGTAAGTTCCTTAGCCCACCAATCATCTTTGTCATCCTTCTCTGCACAGACTCAAGCAAATCAATATCCTTCCTATAATATGGTGACCAAAATTGTACTGCATAGTCTAGATGAGGCCTAACTAGCGCCAGATACAGTTTTAGAATGACTTCAGCACTCTTATTGCTTACACTCCTCCTAATGAATCCCAATATCCTATTAGCTTTATTCTTAGCATTTAGACATTGCTTTCTAGGACGAAGGTCTGAACTTACCAAAATACCCAAGTCTCTCTCACAATCAGTCCTCCCTAAAATTCTGCCATTTAATTTATAACTATTCAATGGATTATTTCTACCTATACTAAGTACACTACATTTGTCTATGTTAAACTTCATTTGCCATTTCTCAGCCCAATTGGACAGAATGGTCAATTCCTCCTGCATTACAACAGCATCAGAATCAGCCCTAATGGCCCTACCTAGCTTAGTATCATCAGCAAATTTACTCAGGTCACTACTTATACCTATGTCAAGATCATTAATATAAATTAAGAATAGCAAGGGACCCAAAACAGATCCTTGAGGAACTCCACTGCTAACACACCCCCACTCAGATTTAACTCCATCTATACTAACTCTTTGCTGTCTGTCACCAAGCCATGACTGAATCCACCTAAATATACTGCCATCGATCCTGTGTGCTTTAACTTTGCTCAGAAGTCGTAAGTGTGGCACTCGATCAAAAGCCTTACTAAAGTCCAAGTATAAAATATCATAGTTTTCATCATTATCTGCTGCTTCATACACCTTACTATAAAAAGACAGCAAATTAGTCAGACAGGATTTACCCTTACTAAAGCCATGCTGTGATTCTTTTATCAACTTATGCTTATCCAAGTGATCTCTAATATTCCTTGCTATAATAGATTCCATCATTTTCCCTACCACTGATGTCAAACTTACTGGTCTGTAATTAGACATATTTGTTTTATCCCCTTTCTTAAATATAGGTATCACATTGGCTTTCTTCCAGGCCACTGGCACAATGCCACTCTCCAATGATTTTCTAAAGATGCATGCTAGAGGCTCACTTAACACATTCTTACATTCTTTCAAAATTCTAGGAAAGACCTCATCAGGACCGGGTGCTTTACTACTTTTGATTTTATCAATTTCCTTTGTCACTATCTCCTTTGTGATCAATATATCCTTTAATTTCTCTTCATCATTACCCCGAAAGATCATTGACACCTCAGGTATATTTAGAGTATCCTCCTGTGTAAATACTGAGAGAAAAAAGTCATTTAGCATTCCAGCCATTGAGTCCCTATCACTCACTAATTCTCCATTGGAATCTATAAGTGGGCCTATTTTATCTCTAACCTTAGTTTTGTATAATTGATAAAAACTTTTAGGATCTTCCTTTGCCCTATTTGCCACTTTAATTTCATAATTTCTCCTTGCTACTCTAACTAACTTTTTAACATCTCTTGCTAGTTCATTATATCTCTGCCTTAAGTGATCCTCCCCATTTTTTATTTTCCTATAAATGCCCTTTTTAATGCCAATATAATGCTTAATTTTATCTGTCATCCATTTTGGGTCATTATTTTTAGTTCTAATCTCCTTATATGGAATGTTAATCATCTGACCTGTAATTAATTGCGCAATTATTCTTTCATACTCCTCTTCAATTGTAATCTCTTCCTCCTGGTGATTATTGTCTCCACTAACTGATATCATTGAATCTATTCCTGAATTGATTTCATTGCCTGGTTTCTGTACAACTGCCTCCAGGTAAGTCCTGAGCCCATTATAATTTGCTCTTCTAAAGTCAGGAATTTTAACATTGTTCATGCTACTATCAATACCATTCCATTTCATCTTGAATCTAATTTCACAATGGTCACTATTACCCAAATTTCCTCCAATCTCAGTATCCTTAATAACTTCTTCCCTATTTGTCAGAACTAAATCCAGTATATTATTACCTCTAGTGGGTTCGTTAATAATCTGCCTCAGAAAATTATCTTGGACAACATTCAAAAATTCCTCAGCCTCCTGATCACCCACAAGAGCTTCCCAGTCTATATTTCTGTAGTTAAAATCGCCCATTATACACACATGCTTACTTCTACATGCCCGTTCAATCTCCTGCCACAGAAGATTTGAAGCTTCCTTACTAAGATTTGGTGGTCTGTATAATAATCCTAAGACAAGCTTGTTTTTACCTTCCTTTACATTTAGCCATAATGACTCTGTGTTATCATCTAATTTAATTGTACTGTTTACACAACACTGGAGATTATCTTTAATATAAATAATAACCCCTCCTCCTCTCTTCCTATTCCTATTGGATCCTCTTTGCTTCCCTTTTTAAAAATTGGCACTACATTTGCCAATTTCCAATCATTTGGTATTTCTCCAGACTCTAGTGATCTAATAAATATCTTCTCAAAAGCTACTGCAATACTTTCTACACCTTCTTTGAGTATCCTAGAATAAATGTTGTCAGGGCCAGATGCCTTACTAGTATTTAACTGCATTATAAGCCCTTTAATTTCTTCTCTGTCTATATTAATAGAATTTATCACTACTTCCCTTGACCTAGAATTATCATCAATTAATCTAACTGGTTTCTCTTCTGTGAATACTGAAGCAAAATGATCATTAAGGACCTCTACTATTTCCTCATCAGATTCTTTCAAAACCCCTTCATATTTAATAGGCCCTATTTTATCACTGTTAGATTTATTATTGATTCTATAATAGCTAAAGAATTTTTTAGGATCTTTATTATTATTTTTAGCTAAATTAATTTCTGCTGTCCTTTTGGTCTTCTTAATAATCATATTTAGTTCATTTCTGGTTGACCTATAATGGTTTAAATTATCTAAACTACTCTCACTTTGTAATCTCTGGTATGCCCTTTTTTTCTCTGAAACTTTATTAGCTATTTCTTGATTCCACCATAATGGTTTCCTACATTTCTTCCTAATAGACTTCATCGGGATACACTGTTCTTGAACTATGTTTAATATAGTCTTAAAAATATCCCACATCTCATAAGTATTCTTTCCATGGAATTCTATATCCCACCTAATCTGATTTAGCATGCCGCGTAATTTATCGTAACTCCCCTATAAAAATTTGGAATTTTTGTGGAGTTTGTCGTTGTTCTACCCTTAACTATTTGCAAATTAAACCGAACCATCTGATGATCACTGTTTCCCAATGATTCCCCTACACTCAATTCTTCAACTAAGTGATCATCATTTGAAAGAATTAGATCTAATATATTGGCACCCCTTGTTGGCTTATTAACAAATTGGGTCAAAAAGTTATCCTCAAAACACTCCATAAACTTACAACTTGCTCTATCTCTTCCTATCATATTTTCCCAGTCTACAGAAGTTAAATTAAAGTCACCCAGAATAACTGTATCTTCTTTGCATCCTTTACTTATTTCCCTAATCATTAACTCATCGATGCAGTCTGTCCTGGTGGTCTATAAAAAGCTCCCAGGTATATTTTCCTATTTTTACCAACCTTAATATCTATCCATAATGATTCGCCTTCTCCTTGCTTTATAGAGTTATTTAGATTTGAAGAAATGCTATTTCTAATATAAATAATCAACCCACCACCAGTCCTATCTCTCCTTTGACTAATGTACATAGTATAACCTTCTAGTTCAAATTCACTGACATTATCATTAAATATATTTTCATTAACCCATGATTCAACTATACATATTATAGCTATATCTTCATGAATGATATAACTAAATAATTCATCCCTCTTATTTCTAAGACTACGAGCATTTGTGTAAAGACAGCTCAGCCCACCTATCCCTGAAGCACCTGAGGGCCAATCTCCTTTCTCTCCTTCCCCGACCCTGTACTCTTGTATTTCCCTGACCACTATCACTACTCAAGTAATTTAACCCTAAAGCACTTCCATTAGCCTGCCTACCTTCTACAAATCTGTGTTTGCTTCCTATCCCTGCCTTACTTTGAGCCATAAAATTTCCCTGACCACTATCAAAACCTAGTTTCCCGCCTCTAAAGACCTAATAATACTATCTAATTCCCGCCACAAAACCTCAACCCCATCTCGGCTCAGATGGAGTCCATCCATTGCATACAAACCCTTATTCCCATAAAACCCACTCCAAACACCAATCCTGACTCCTCGCACAAACCTTTCACATATTCATTCAACCCCATTGCACGAGACAACCATTCATTCTCGGAAGCACACCTGAAACAACGCCTTTTACTCTACTTTCACACATCCTTTCAATCAGCCTTTTATACCGCTGTTGTAACTCACAAGTACCCACCTTCTTAACATCGTTTACTCTGACATGTGTAATCACAACTGCTTCCCTCTCACACACATCATTTACACCAGCACCCGGCAGACAAACTCTCACTCCCTTCCATTTACTTTCACTCAACTTCCTATCTAAATACCTAATCTGAGAGTCACCCATCACAATCACCTCAGTCATTCTCCTATTCTCTCTAGGCCTAGTATTACCCTCCCTCCTGCTCTCACTCACTCGACCTATTCTACTTTCAGGCACGGCCACACCAGACAAATCTCTTTCAAATTCTTCCTCTCTCAGGGCATCAAATCTGTTAGTTAGCCTAACAGGTTCCATGTCCCTCTCATTCACACACCTAACCTGTCCTAACTTATCTATTCTGTTCACTTTCACCCACCACTCATCATCACTTACTGCTTTCTCTCCAGTCCCTGTTCTAGGCCTAACTTCCTCCCTCCTGGTCCCAATCTAACTCTTCAAACGTACACTTGCATCTCTTCTCACTTCAGACACTAAATCATTCAGTCTCAAGCATTCTGCACGTAATCGACTCACCTCCTCAGTCAAAGCACATACACTCTCCTCTCTACACCACAGACATCGCCCACTACTTTCAAAAGGCATACTCTCTACATCCAAACAGTCAGCCATACTTAAACAAGAACAATAATAGAAACAAAACTTACAAACAACAAGAATTTGACCCGAATTTGGGAGAGCAAGTTTAAAACCTGCTAATCAAGATGGCCACCGAAGTAAACAAAAGTCACTTTCTCACCAAAACAAAATAACCACAATTTTTATACAAAATAACCACAATTTAACTTTGTTATATTAACCAACCAAATATATGATCCAATAACTTAATATTTATGTTTATGTCACACACCAAAGTATATCAAATAATCAAAATATTCTGTACGAAACACGTGCTACCTGTTTGAAGGTCAGTCGAAGACTACATTTATTATATGCTTGAAAGTATCCCACATCCCATAAGCATTTTTACCTCTGAATTCTACATCCCAGTCTACAAAATTTAGCAAGCTTCGGAGTTTTACCCTTTTCAATTCCCAAGTTAAAACGAACTATCTGATGGTCACTATTTCCCAATGCTTCCCCAACAGTCAATTCCTGAACTAAATGATCACTGTTAGAAAGTACTAAATCTAATATATTGTTCCCCCTCGTTGGCTCATTAAATTGATTCAAAAAATTATTCTCAAAGTATTCTATGAACCTGCCACTTGTTCTATCCCTACCTATCATATTTTCCCAGTCCACAGAGTCTAAGTTGAAGTCCCCAATAATAACTGCATCTGTTTCACATCCCTTACTTATTTCCCTTATCATTTTTTCATCCATATCATCAGTCTGCCCAGGTGGCCTGTAAAAAGCTCCCAAATGCACCATTCTATTTTTACTGAACCTAATATCTATCCAAAGTGACTCAATTCCATTCTGCTTTATTGAAGTATTTAAACTTGAAACAATATTGTTTTTTATATAGATAATTATTCCTCCACCAATCCTACCTGTCCTTTGACTAATGTACATATTATAGCCCTGTAAATCTATGATGAGCCCTTGTGGTTTTTGTCATCTGTTATATTATATTGTGGGAGACTGATTTTGTCTTCCCCTGGTGATGGTGCTTTTTGTGGGCGGGTTTTGACGGAGGCGGATGACCTTTGATAGGCCCTGGTGGCTTTTGTCATCCGGGAAATTGTTATGTTAAATCAAATAAGAACATAGGAAAAGAAGGAGACGGCAAAAGACCATCCATGGACTACACTTGGCAGCTCTTGTTCCAGTCAACACACAAAAGATTTCTTACCAGAGAAAAGTCATCAACATTGTCACCCTTTACAGGAGTTCATCAGATCTAATCTACAATATACATAAAATGCATCCAGAGGATTATGTCCATTCATGCAACTGCAAAATATAATCTCCCCACTCCTTAGAAAAATATATACATATGTACATAAAAGAAAGTCAGTCCCATCTAGCAGCTTCATCCATATATTTATCTAATCTATTCTTAAAACTACCCAGAGAGGAGGCTTCTATCACATGTCTAGTGAGCCTATTCCATTCATCTACCACACGATTTGTAAACCAATTCCTCCCAATCTCCTTCCTAAACCTATACTTATCAAGCTTAAACCCATTGCTTCATGTCCTGTCATGTTCACTAAGTATAAGAACCTTACCCAGATCCCCTTTATTATATCCTTTTACCCATTTGAAGACTTCAATCAATTCCCCTCTGACTCTTCTCCTTTCCAATGTATTTAGATTTAGTTTTCTGAGCCTTTCACCATAAGGTAAGTTCCTTAGCCCACCAATCATCTTTGTCATCATTCTCTGCACAGACTCAAGCAAATCAATATCCTTCCTATAATATGGTGACCAAAATTGTACTGCATAGTCTAGATGAGGCCTAACTAGCGCCAGATACAGTTTTAGAATTACTTCAGCACTCTTATTGCTTACACTCCTCCTAATGAATCCCAATATCCTATTAGCTTTATTCTTAGCATTTAGGCATTGCTTTCTAGGACGAATGTCTGAACTTACCAAAATACCCAAGTCCCTCTCACAATCGGTCCTCCCTAAAATTCTCCCATTCAATTTATAACTATTCAATGGATTATTTCTACCTATACTAAGTACACTACATTTGTCTATGTTAAACTTCATTTGCCATTTCTCGGCCCAATTGGACAGAATGGTCAATTCCTCCTGCATTACAACAGCATCAGAATCAGCCCTAATGGCCCTACCTAGCTTAGTATCATCAGCAAATTTACTCAGGTCACTACTTATACCCTATGTCAAGATCATTAATATAAATTAAGAATAGCAAGGGACCCAAAACAGATCCTTGCGGAACTCCACTGCTAACACACCCCCACTCAGATTTAACTCCATCTATACTAACTCTTTGCTGTCTGTCACCAAGCCATGACTGAATACACCTAAATATACTGCCATAGATCCTGTGTGCTTTAACTTTGCTCAGAAGCCGTAAGTGTGGCACATGAATCAAAAGCCTTACTAAAGTCCAAGTATAAAATATCATAGTTTTCATCATTATCTGCTGCTTCATACACCTTACTATAAAAAGACAGCAAATTAGTCAGACAGGATTTACCCTTACTAAAGCCATGCTGTGATTCTTTTATCAACTTATGCTTATCCAAGTGATCTCTAATATTCCTTGCTATAATAGATTCCATCATTTTCCCTACCACTGATGTCAAACTTACTGGTCTGTAATTAGATATATTTGTTTTATCCCCTTTCTTAAAAATAGATATCACATTGGCTTTCTTCCAGGCCACTGGCACAATGCCACTCTCCAATGATTTTCTAAAGATGCATGCTAGGGGCTCACTTAACACATTCTTACATTCTTTCAAAATTCTAGGAAAGACCTCATCAGGACCGGGTGCTTTACTACTTTTGATTTTATCAATTTCCTTTGTCACTATCTCCTTTGTGATCAAGATATCCTTTAATTTCTCTTCATCATTACCCCGAAAGATCATTGACACCTCAGGTATATTTAGAGTATCCTCCTGTGTAAATACTGAGAGAAAAAAGTCATTTAGCATTCCAGCCATTGAGTCCCTATCACTCACTAATTCTCCATTGGAATCTATAAGTGGGCCTATTTTATCTCTAACCTTAGTTTTGTATAATTGATAAAAACTTTTAGGATCTTCCTTTGCCCTTTTTTCCACTTTAACTTCATAATTTCTCCTTGCTACTCTAATTAACTTTTTAACATCTCTTGCTAGTTCATTATATCTCTGCCTTAAGTGATCCTCTCCATTTTTTATTTTCCTATAAATGCCCTTTTTAATGCCAATATAATGCTTAATTTTATCTGTCATCCATTTTGGGTCATTATTTTTAGTCCTAATGTCCTTATATGGAATGTTAATCATCTGACCTGTAATTAATTGCTCAATTATTCTTTCATACTCCTCTTCATAACATAATTACACGGATGACAAAAGCCACAAGGGCCTATCAAAGGTCATCCGCCTCCGTCAAAACCCACCCACAAAAAGCACCATCACCAGGAGAAGACAAAATCAAAGTCCCCCACAATATAATATAACAGATGACAAAAGCCACAATGGCTCATCATAGGTCATCCAAGTCAAACGGCCTCTTTTTTAAGGCACCCAAACTCCCAGGAAAACTACATCCAGAGGATTGCATCCAGAAACAAGGGTATCACCAATCAAGGCTTGTCAAGAACTAAATCATGCAGCTATAGATATATACAAACAATATTAATATATACAAAACTTAGTAGCCATCACAACCTTCCCTTCCCATAAACTCATCCAACCTACTCTTAAATACATTTAGATTTGGACTACCTACTACCCTCTGCGGCAATTTGTTCCAGAAGTCTACCACTCTATTGGTGAAAAATATTTTCTTAAATCCAACCTACACCCTTGCTTTTTAATTTTCAAGTGGTGACCTCTAGTCCGATTTCCATCATCTAACTCCCAAAACTTGCTAACATCCAATTTATCTATCCCGGAAAAAATTTTAAACAGCTCAATCATATCCCCTCTCACACACCTCCTTTCGAACGAGAACATATTTAATACCCTCAGTCGATCTATATATTCAAGGTGCCTCAGGGAAGGAATAATCTTTGTTGCCCTCCGTTGCACTGACTCGAGAAGGTTAATATCGTGTCTAAAATGTGGGGACCATGCCTGTATACAGTACTCTAGATGTGGCCTAACATAAGAGTTATAGAGTTTAAGAATAACCTCCTTACTTTTGTAACTGATATTTCTCTTAATAAAACCCAGCACTCTATTTGCCCTATTCCTTGCTTCAATACACTGCTTAGAAAACCTTAATGACTTATCTATTACTACTCCTAGATCTTTCTCATCCTCTATTGAGCTCAGCCAATGCCCATCCATTTCATAGTTAAATTCTCTATTATCTTTTCCCATGTTAATAACTTTGCACTTATCAAGGTTGAAAGTCATTTGCCACTTATGTGCCCAGGATAACAATTTATTTAAATTCCCCTGCACTTTAAAATTATCATCAATATCTTTAACTACAGCTGCTAATTTGGTATCATCCGCAAAAATTGACACTTTATTATTAACTGCCTCCCCAAGATCATTTATATAGATGACAAATAATAATGGACCGAGAACTGATCCCTGATATCATTGAATCTATTCCTGATTTGATTTCATTGCCTGGTTTCTGTACAACTGCCTCCAGGTAAGTCCTTAGCCCATTATAATTTGCTCTTTGAAAGTCAGGAATTTTAACATTGTTCATGCTACTATCAATTCCATTTCATCTTGACTCTAATTTCACAATGGTCACTATTACCCAAATTTCCTCCAATCTCAGTATCCTTAATAACTTCTTCCCTATTTGTCAGAACTAAATCCAGTATATTATTACCTCTAGTGGGTTCGTTAATAATCTGCCTCAGAAAATTATCTTGGACAACATTCAAAAATTCCTCAGCATCCTGATCACCCACGAGAGCTTCCCAGTCTATATTTCTGTAATTAAAATCGCCCATTATACACGCATGCTTACTTCTACATGCCCGTTCTATCTCCTGCCACAGAAGATTTGAAGCTTCCTTACTAAGATTAGGTGGTCTGTATAATAATCCTATGACAAGCTTGTTTTTACCTTCCTTTACATTTAGCCATAATGACTGTGTTATCATCTAATTTAATTGTACTCTTTACACAATACTGGAGATTATCTTTAATATAAATAATAACCCCTCCTCCTCTTTTCCTATTCCTATCTGTATGGAACATGTTAAAGCCCTCAATCTCAACCTCAGGTTTAAAGTGATTATCTGCCAAATCAAGCCATGACTCTGTTATCGCAATTATATCAAAATTCTCTTCACTCGCTAACGCTCTTAAGAGATCTATCTTATTCCTTATACTCCGACCATTTGTGTAGTATATTTTTAAGGTTTTTTTATTATTCCCAATCTTCATTGCATCGTGCTTTTTTTATTCCTAGTTATCTGCTCATTCACTTGTGCATTAGTCCCCCTATAACGCATCAGTATGCCCTCCCCCCTAGCTATTCCTCTATCTCTGCATCCCTTCCATTTCCTACACCTGCCCTCTATTCCTGTTATTCCCTTACCTCTAAATAATTAGTGTTGCTTAAACTTAATACTCGCAGTTAAATATATTGCGAAAATTTAATATATTACGTAGGAATTTTTATTTAAAATAGTGATAATAACCACTGATTCAGTAAAGTGTGTTAGGCTATTAACAGCCTCTCCAAGCCGATATTCCCAAAACGAATAACCTCATTTGAAAAAGCGACGTTAATAATAAAAGCATAAACTAAAGGATTAATTAGATAATTTAAGATACGAAATAGAACTGAAGAACGAAAGGAATTTTCAAGATGGCTGCGCCCAGCAAAAATGTAAACAACAATAATAAAGCATCCTTGGTAAACCAAAATCAAGTTGTAAACAATGTAATTCGGACCACCGTAACTGAATCAGAAGGTATTCCTAATGACTTTTGCGGAAATTGTAAGGTAAAAGAAAATTTAATAAATATAAATGGTAACGCTGATGTAGAGAGAATAAATGCTGGTAGTAATGATATACCGAATTGTCATAGTCTTAATGATAGTGATAAATGTGCGTGGTGTCAAAGTGTATGTGATATTGGAATAAAATGCAATGGCCCTTGCAGAAGATGGTTCCACTATTCATGCACAAGACTGCCGACATACTTTATTATTCTACTTGAACACTCAAAACGACATTACACATGCGAGAACTGTGTCAAAAATATGGTTCCAATCTTTGATAGTGAACATGTGCGAGTCGATGGAGTGATAGCTAAAGAAGAACAAGATGATGAGAAGACCATACAAAAACGACAAACAAAGAAAATTGAAGAGAAACCCTTGGCAATTCAACAAACGGTAGCAAAAATAGTTGACTATACTAGTAGCACAGTCAAAAATAAAAATAGAACAGAGATACCCAAGGAAAACAAAACTGATAGTAATGGTGACAAGAAAAAATCTCAAAAGAAAGTCAGCCCTGTTTGCTATTACTATAAATACAGTGACTGCAAAAAGGGGAAAAACTGTACATACAGACACCCTCCGCTCTGCAAATTTTTCATGAGAGATGGGTATGGCCTAAATGGATGTGCGGAAAAAAAATACTGTGAATTTACACATCCGCATATATGTCCAAATTCGTGGTATAATGGAGAATGTAATGAATTAGGCTGCAAAAACAAGCATATTACTGGCACATACAGTCCTAAAGGATTTATGGGAAAAAAAGAAAAAAAACACGAAGATGAGAGCTCTATTAATAATAAAAAACCTCTTTATTCAAGCATTGTAAAAAGTGAAAACAAAACTGGTGAAACTAAAATCAATGAGAATGAAAATTTTTTAGGCCAAATTATGCAGCAAATACAGCAAAATCAAAGCCAAATTGCTGCCATAATGTCAATGATTCAAAGAAATTATACAACTCAAAATCAGATTCCTACATACCAACTTATACAGAAACAAATTCCAATGCAATTTTAGACAATTATAATATAGTTTATTTCAATATTAATGGCTTATATAGCCAATCAAATAACACAAAAATACCTTTTTTACAAGATATGTCTAGCAGCAATACCCTGATGATAGCCATTACAGAAACCCATCTGAGGCCTGAAATAAAAGACTCAGAAATTCAAATTGATAAATTCAATATATACAGATGCGATCGAGATAAAAGAATTCATGGGGGAGTTGCTATATATGTAAAAAATGACATACCTAGTGAAGAGATCTTAAAATATTCAAATGGAGAATGTGAGATATTAATTATTAAAATAATGATAAAATCTGATATCTACTATGCAATTAACATATATCGACCACCCAGTGCAACACCTGAAAGCTTCTCAAAGGTTATTGAAAAAGTTAATGAATGCAAAGAGATAAAAAATTGCAGCAGTAACTTAATAATCTTGGGGGACTTTAATTTTCCGAATGCAAAGTGGAATGAAAATGGACTTCTGGAGTCGGGTATAGAAAAAGGAAATCATAGCATAGTACAATATCTCATGTCTGATTTCTATTTAACTCAATTAATATTAAAGCCTACAAGAAAAGATAATATTCTTGATCTGGTATTTACTAATAATAATGAATTAATAGATGAAATCCAAATCTCTGAAACAATTCACTCAGATCACAGCATCATTAACTTAGAGACAAATATTCCTATAGAACCTATCAAGATAAACAGCTCTGGTATAAAAGTCCCCTTTGGGGATCTTAACCTTTACAAAAGTGACTGGAAATCAATCAATGAAAAATTGAGCCTTATAGATTGGATTAGTGAACTAGAAGGATTGGATGTTGATCAGACCTGGAAAAAAATACAGCAATACATGACTGATATTATTTATGCTAATACTCCAAAAAGACAAACAAAATCTAATAAAATTACCAAAGAACATAGAAAGAGAAAAAGTCTCATGAAAAAAAGAATTAAGATCACAAAAAATCTAAATAAAACATTGGATGTAGAGAAAAGAAATAAATTGAAAAACAATATACTGGAAATAGAAAAAGAAATAAAATTATCCCACTCAAGGGAGAATACTGATGAAGAAAATAAAGCTATACAACGAATAAAGGAAAGTAGTAAATATTTATTTAAATTTGCAAAAAAGAAAAACTTAGCTAGAACTAATATTGGACCACTTTTATCATCTGATAACAACTTAACCTCAGACCCTAAAACAATTGCCGATATATTACAAAAACAATACGAATCAGTATGGAGCACTCCAGTCAAAAGTACATTAGAAGATTCTGCGAACAGGAATACAGTTGAAACAATTAGTGATATACAGTTTCATGAAGCAGATATATCAAAAGCTATTGATCTAATACCTGAAAACTCAGCACCAGGACCTGATGGGATAGGGCCTATCATCCTAAAAAACTGCAAAATATCATTAGCAGCTCCAATATATATGCTGTGGAGAAGATCACTAGACAGCAGCAAAATTCCAAACTGTATGAAAATTGCAAAAGTAAAACCAATCTTTAAACAAGGATCAAAAAAATTACCAGAGAATTATAGACCAGTATCTCTCACATCTCATGTGATTAAAATCCTTGAGAGAATTGTTAAAATAAATGTAGTAAACTTCTTGGAGAGCAATAAATTATTAAAAACGTTTCAGCATGGTTTTAGGCAAAAAAGATCCTGCCTCACTGAACTTATCGACTACCGCAATGAAATATTGCAAGCAGTATTAGACAATAAAAACATGGACGTCATTTACCTTGATTTTTCTAAAGCTTTCGACAAAGTGGACCACAACATCGTACTGAAAAAAGCCCAAAAATTAGGAATTGTGGGGAAAATATCAAAGTGGCTAAAAGAATTCTTAATGAATCGTAAGCAAGTGACTATAGTAGATGGCCATGAATCATATGTCTCTGAAGTAGTAAGTGGTGTTCCACAAGGAACCGTACTGGGCCCCTTATTGTTTTTAATAATGCTGAATGATATAACTGAAACCATAAGAAACAGCTCTTTATATTCATTTGCTGATGACACAAGAATTTTAAAAACTATAGAAAATATATTTGACAGTGAGAAATTGCAGGAAGACTTAAATGCAACATATGAATTTGCCAAACAGAATAATTTAAAATTTAATGAAACAAAATTTGAGCTTATTAAATTTGGATTACAAGATAACTTAAAAAAAATTACTAACTACAAGACCCCCAGTGGAAAGCTAATTGTAGAAAAATCAGATATTAAGGACTTAGGTGTGTACATATCTAATGACTTATCATTTAAGGTACATATTGATGATGTTGTTAACAAGTGCAGGCGAATGAGTGCTTTTGTGTTAAGAACATTCAAAACCAGGGAAAAGTCAGCCATGTTGATATTGTTCAAAGCATGCATCCAACCCCATCTAGACTATTGTGTCCAATTATGGTATCCCTATGAGGTAAAAAACATGCAAAAGTTAGAAGGTATCCAACGGACTTTCACAGACAAAATAAGAGGGATGGAAGGACTAAATTACTGGCAAAGACTGGAAAAATTGAATTTATACTCAGTTCAAAGAAGATATGAGAGATACATCATAATATATATTTGGAAGGTCATTGAAAACCTCGTAATTCCACCTGAATCAGAAGAAATAGTTCCAGTATACTCTCAGAGATATGGAAGAACTTGTCAAAAATTCCATCTGTCAAGCTCAAATAGATATAAAATCCATCAGTACAACTCATTATCAAGATTTGGAACTAGACTGTTTAATGTGCTTCCTAGAACAATAAGAGATTTTAGTGGTACTACCGACAGCTTTAAAAATAAATTAGACAAATACTTAATAGACCTTCCAGATGAACCTAATATTATAGGCTATAAAAAATTTATTGCTGCCTCTTCAAACTGTATAGTTGATCAAGCGCAGCATAAATACTTTAGCAGATAGCAACAGTACATAATAATTGGAATAGAATACAAGGGGTGTCTGCCACGCAGTGGCCCCGCTTCATGGTCTCAGCTGGATTTATGAAGCAAAAACCTTTCAAGAGAGTTCAAGAGAGCTTCTAGTTTCCCACCCGTAAGGACCTAATCACACTATCCAGCTCCCCTCATAGAACCTCAACACCTGCCCGACTAAGATGGAGCCCATCCATCGCATACAACCTCCTATTCCGTTAAAACCCACCCCAGACATCTACAAACACCAATCCTAACTCCTCACACAGTCCTTTCACAAATTCATTCAAACCAATTGCACGCGACAACCATTCTACCCCCACATCTAATCTCGGAAGCACAAAACACACTTTTTATATATAAGTAATTCTTTCTAATTCTAAACAAAGATAATTGCGTAATTTAAAGGTAAATAGATGTTTCCGGTGAATAAGTTTTAACAGAAACCACAACTATAGTAACTCTGTGATCCTAAACAAAATAAGACGCATAATTTAAGTCAATCAGCTGTTTTCATCGAATCGAGTTTATTTACACATTCTTAGTTTGCTTGATCGATAAGTTTGAAATACAAAACAGCTGTGAATGAATATTACGTCATCGTTAGTGTGCATTTACTAAATATTTCACCTGATCTCAATTAATTGCATCAGTAACTTCTAGGGGATAACATGATAGCATTTATATGATTGCTTAAGTAATTTCTCGTTTTTGTTTGTTTCATAAAGCGAATTTAATGATACTTCGCAACACTCCGTTCATGACGTCATTGGTATTGAATAGTTTTGTCAATGGATAATTTTTTCTGTTCATTCCTTGTCACATTCATCTGTCGCAGTCCCAAATGAGTTAGTGGAATTGAGATCAGGTTCAAAAATTGCCCTTTTTGATATAGTAATATTTAATCTATCATCTCCATAAATGACTTGAAACTTACCGATGTACCAGATATTGAGTATCTGCTACATTTAATTGATGGCAATTTATTCAACAATCGGAAGATCAACAAAATAATTTTTAAAACTTCTAATTTTTTTAATTCGCTTGATTTTTGCTGTACCATTCCTGTTTCAATTTTAGGGGGTATTTTTTCCCTTGTTCAGCTTGTTATCCCCTTCGTTCGTAGCCCTATGTAGATCCGACTGATGGTAATAAAGCGCATCCCTTAAAAGAATCCTTTTCGTTTTTGGAGATATAAAATTAAAAACTATAAGAAAACATTGATTGGCAAGTTTGGTACAACAATGATAAATAAACGTGTTTTTTTATTAAATGTGTTCAGGAAGATTTGCGAAAGTACATGTATAGGTGGAAGGTGTCACTTGTTTATAGGTAAGGTTACCTCAAGTTTATTGGCAGGCCACCTCTTTAAGTTAAGTGGAATGAATGGTAATATGTGGTTGGGATTATGCCGTAGAATTCAATCTGATTAGATGTCGCTGGTTATTCACTAACAGTCTGGGTAAACGGTATCCAGCTTATTCCATGGCAGAGGTAGGGAATCAGAAAATGCGGTTTTGTAACCACCTCAGGTCTGGCAAGTTAAATCGCTCAGTCCGTAGTGAGCTCACGTCCTTGTAACTGGCTATCGGTCAGAGTGTCTTATATTTTTTTCAACCTTTTATTCTTGCTAAAATTTATGTGCGTGGCTCCGTTTCTCCAATCCGAAAGGTGGGCGGAGCTTATTTGATCATAGGGTATGTGCGTCTACACCAAGTGTTTGAATTGGGAAAGGCAGATATATGTGACAATAAGATTACATCTTTCACGGCTAGTGTGTCACACCCCTTCTCTATATCAGATTTATTACTTTCTGTGCACAGCTGTTTCAATTGTCTTTGTTATATCTGCGGCCAAATTGTCAGCTCGCGCCCGTTTCCTAATGTATGTTTAACGGGAGCACAGCAATTTCATTTGCATTGACTCGTTTAGTGTTATTTACAAGTATTTGCATTAATTAATTTTTAACATGGCATATTATTTAAATGTTTGATCTGTTGCGCAATTCAATATTTTATAGGGCCAATTGGGTGCTCAATTTGCGATGTTCTTTGTTAGCTCTATTCCACCTTGTAATTGGGCAATACACATGTTCTGACTAAGGTCACAATATTATATATTTAGAAGGACATGGAACTCGAATGGCGGGAGGGGCGGGGTAACAAAAACCATAATAATAATGAATGGAGAAGGAAAATGCCCTACTTAATTTTCTCCATGTAAAAAAAAAAAAAATGACTTGTATGGAATAATAATCGTCAATTTAACCTGTTATTAACTATAATTAACTTTTAATGGTATGGCAACATGTTGCAAAAGACGGTAGGTATGCGATGACAATTTGCTGTTCATAACGCTAGCCAACGAATTTTAACTTTCTGCTACTTGAGTATATGTTGTAACTAACTATTTTTGGTGCGTTAATTCCAAATATGTGTTCAGATTTGTATATTCATTACGAGTTTGAGAAGAATTAGACGTTTCTGGGCAAAGGTTTTGGCATTATATACGTCCTGTTGCAGACTCAGCCAAGATATGTATTACATATAAAAGGTACTCTCCTAACTATAAATTTCTTCAAAAATGTTTTGAGACGCGCTCGTACATGGATATAGGAATCGGTATAGGTTTTAGATGAATATTGCGGCAATATCCTAGATACCTCTCATCACAATAAACATAAAAAACATTTCGTTATCAAGGGAATGAAGTTAATTGCTAACGCGAAATCTAAATTTTTGCAGACGAACTTCCTTAGGCCTAAATTTGAGGGACGTTGGGAAAACGTGTATTAAAAACAGAGTTAAGAAAAATATATATTATTCAAAGGTGAATTTATACAGTAACAGTTTATGATTGGATTGAATTGCGTGTGAATTAAATTTGCATGAGTTAACCGGAGTAGATTTACAAATGGTAATTAAAATATAATTGGATAATGGTTAAATAGATTGTATTTTAAGTAATTTATAAGTAGTAATTGTTGAATAGATTGGATAATCGTTAAATAATAAATTGAGTATAATAATTGATGATTGATAATTATATCGGGTAGTGTTAAATGGGAATTATAATAATTGGGAAATTGATTGGCAATTAGTAATTGGTTGATTAGTATTAAATAGATCATAACGGAGTTGAATGGTCCGTTAAATGGGTCTGTAAATGAGAAAAAATTGCATTAATTCGGGAATCTTGGGGAAAATATTTAGCTAACAATTACAATTCAACTATTTACAGACCTGATTCCGATGCGAGGGCAGCAATGAAAATGAACCTCTTGGGTTAATTTTAAGACGCTTGGGAGAGTGGGTGTACCAATATCGATTTAAGTCATGGTTACCAATCCTTGAAATTATATATATATATATATATACAGTAAGGAATAAATATTTTGATTTTGTAGGGGTGTAGACTGCTACAATACTGCTCCACTGAGGGAAAACTAGCACAACACAAGGTATTTAATAAATTTTAGTCAATATAGCAGCGAGGCCTCCTTACAACGCGTCCAGAACGGGTTATGGTGCCAATTGGCTGACTGATTGCGGGTCAGGTGGTGATTAGCAGTGCAACTCGATTGAGGCGGGAAATTGTCGCGAGCGAGGACCGGGCCGTCGGGTGACGATTGTTCTTGACCTCCCGAAAATGCGACTGTCGAGAGTTGCGCATTCTTCGCTTGGTGTTCTCCCAACTGCTGTCGAGTGGTCCTGCAACAAAAAGAGGCGGCAGCAGTTAAGAATAATTGGTGGGTGTAGAGGTGTTTTGCGAGTAAAGTAGGGGGAAGAGTTGCAATTTGATTTGAAAGAGCCGAAGAAGGGTTTGGAAGGTAGGTTTAGATGACCACTGGACCTATATTAGTGGAAGAGAAGGCTAGTGGCTGATCCAGATTAACGGCCTCTATGAAAGCGGGTTTAAGCCGATCGTATCCTGCTTGGTGCCAACCTGCAGTACAAAGCATTTTGGCTTTGGAGAAGAGAAAGGGTGCCGTCATAGACAGGTTGCAAGGATGTGCGAGTGCCATCGCGACGGACAAACACGAGAGCAAGTTGCCATCTTATTTGGTACGAAAGGTTTCTGATTAGCAGGCACTCTCGTGACGGTTGGCTTTACCTCAGACATCGCCCGTACTAAATTGTTTTCGTATGCAGCAGCATGTATGTCAAGAAAAGAATTGACTTGGAAGACGAAGTTGTGCAGCAGAGCAATTCAAATCCTCTTTCAAAGAGGCGCGAATTCCCAGGAGAATTAAGGGTAGCTTGTCCAACCAAGTGATCTTGGGGCCAGTGGAGCGTAAGCTTTCCTTGATAGTCCTGTGTAAACGTTCCACCTTAGAGTTACTCTGGGCATGGTAGCTATTGGTACGGAGACGAAAGGAGCCAAGTACTGACATGAGTGCATCCCATTAGTAGGATTCAAATTGGCTACCTCAATCAGTCATGATCGTTGATGGGACACCAAAACGAGCCACCCATGCTGAGACAAAGACTTGAGTTATAGTGGAAGGTCTGATGTCCGAGATAAGAACTGCCTCTGGCTAAGGTGTAAAACGATCGATCATGGTGAGAAGGTAAGTGCAACCACGCGAAAAGGGCAGAGGACCAACCAGATTGATGTGAACGGCGTCAAAACGTGCCGATGGAAGTGGAAAAGCAGCCAGAGGGGACTTTGTGTGGCGTTGCACTTTTGCACGTTGACAAGGCAGACATGCGCGGGTCCATTTCGACAGGTCGGCGATCATACTTGGCCACACATAACGTGTGATGAGCTTGCGAGTTGCTCGAATGCCTGGATGAGCGCAGTCAGGCAATGAATAATCAACCAGGACTATCCGACAAGTCGATTTCGCGAACTATAAGCTGAGAAGAGTGACGCAGTGTTTGCGTGTCTTCATCTTGTTCCTTGGCAAGCGCCATTTTCGCGTGATCGATGGGCACAGTTTGGGAGAGCGCGTATCTGGTACGACGTTTGAAGTACCAGGAACGTAGCGAATATAGTTTGTTATCTGCAGGATGAAGTCAAGGTGACTAGTATCAACTGCAGAGTGCATAGAGGTGCCACTAGAGGCGAGCGCACCAACCAATGGCTTGTGGTCGGTAAAAACAGTAAAATCACGTCCTTTCAAGTATTGTTGGAAGTGACGGAGGGCGAGGTATATGCTCAGTAATTTGCGGGCAAAGGAACTGTACCTCTGTTGGGAAGGAAGAAGGAGGCGAGAGGTTACCAAGAGTCACCAACCTTCTGCTGTAGCGTCGCACCGACATGAGTAGTAGACGCGTCCGAAGCAACGCTTATGGGACCTCCTGGACAAGGATGGGCCAGGAAGACAGCGGAAGCCATAGCCTCTTTGGTGCGAGAGAGAGCCTCGCAAGCTTCGGGGACCAGGAAAGAGGACTTGGGCAAAGCAATTCGTAAAGAGGTTGCATAATGTGGGAGATGTTAGAAATGAACCTGTGGTCAAAGTTTACCATCCCAAAGAATCTACGAAATTGCTTTATCGAAAAACGCCGGGGAAATGTGGTGTCCCAAAAAGGAGCTGTGTGACACCAAAGATACACTTAGAAGTGTTGAGTACGATACCATACTGATCTAAACCTGCGAAAATCTGGCGAAGGTGAGAAAAATGCTATCAGGAGGTCGTCTATATAACGAAATACGAAGAGATTACTTATCAGAACCTAATCCATGAAGCGTTGAAAGGTCTGACCACTGTTACGAAGTCCGTAAGGCATTCGGTTCATGACGAAGGAACCGAATGGAGTGATGATAGACGGCTTAGGGACATTATCAGGGTGAATCGGGATTTGGTTGAAAGCGCGAACCAAATCGAGCCGAGAAAAAATGGAACAACCGAAGAGAGCGGAGTTAAAACCCGATAAGAAAGGCAGAGGATACCTATCCAGAACGGTACAAGCATTTACTCGCCTGTAGTCGCCTACAGCTCTGAATTCCCCCGGAGTAGACTTATGTACTACATGAAGCGGTGAAGCCCATAGGAAAGCGATCCCGGCCTCCATCATAAACTTAAATTCTTGCTTCATTCGGGCAAGTCTATCCGGGGCCAGTCGACGAGGACGTGAGAAAACTGGTCCTCTTGTCTATTCTATGCACCACATTGTGCTTAATAAGTCTGTCCTTAGAAGGAGGCAGACAGAGGCTTGGGAACTCACGCAAAAGTTGCAGGGAGACGAACAGATAGGAGAGAGCTGGTGGAAGGAAAGAAGGAACCAGCAACTGTTAGTGTTGTGGTTCTGTCGATGAACGGAAAGAAAATCTAGGCCTAAAAATGGCATGTCGACGTCGGCAATGATGAACGGCCATGGGAAAACACGACGTAAGCCGAGAGAGAGCTCTAGGATACACCTCCCATAAGTCCTTATGTCCGATGAATTAGCAGCTTTAAGGACAAGATCAGAAGAAGTGCAAGCCTTCTCGACTGAAGAGGCTGGAATGACACTACATTGAGCGCCATTGTCAACCAGGAAGGGGAAACCAGGCAGTGGGTCATGAATACTAAAAGAAGGATCGGCCTGATGTAATGAGGTTGCAGAGGTGACAGATCCAAGTATCACTTGGGAATTCAGTTTAAAGTTCCCTGTGCTGACGGTGAAAGTTGGGTAAGGGAACCCGTAGAGCTTTGTAAAATCGGAGGTGGTGAGGTAAGGATAGGTTGAGATTGAGCACTTTGATGGTACGAGCATTGTTTTGAACATTTTTCTGTTCTTGCACTAAACTTGAGGTGGTACCAGCAAAAGGCTGAAAGATAGCAGTATGAGCAGCACGACCAGAATGAGGGTTAAAATTCTGGGCATGAATTGATGCACGGTAATAATTGCAAGGCTGAACATAGCGGACAGCGTTGCTCCCATAATTAGAATGGTACCAGCAGCTACCCGGATTGGGGGAATTAGGCCTAGGTTTGAAATGAAACTGCTGTGCCTCATGTTTTGTGCTGTTTTTTCCTCTTTGGTGTTGCCTTTGTCGGGAGGAGGAACGACGTCTGACTCCTCCGTCCTGCTCACGATTTTGCTCTCGGTGAAGACCCGTTCGCACCTTTAGGGCACGAATATCCATCTCAATCCTCTCCAGAACGGATAAAGGACTCGAAGCCTGGGAGGATTCATCCTGAGGTAGTCCTGGCCGGTTGTAAGAAGTCTCGGCCGGTGATTTAACCTAAGAAATGGATAAATGTGAGTAGTGTTTAACATTAGAGTTGTATGATGTGCTACGCCCCCTATTTTCATTGGTTAAAGTCCTAGTGCCTGCATTTCCCCAGCTGATGAATGGACTGTTATACAGGGCGTCAGCCGCCTTTGCCATCTTCTCCACATTCGCTGGGGAGGACATTGGTATGAGGGGCTTAATTTGGTCCGACATCCCATGCATGAATATCTCAGGTATGAGTGGCTCGAGCTGGTCGAGCTGTGCTTTTTTGGCATGTGCCAGGGCCTTGAGATGGTCCGATGGTCCAGAAAGTGCAGGGAAAGCCTGTCCCCCATCCTACGTATCAAGAAGGATACGCAGGTCCTCAATTTGTGACCTCCCAAATTCCTCCATGAACCCCCTCTTGAACCTTCCTCAAGAACCAGGAATTACCCCCATCAAGCGGAATACTTAGAGGTAATTTCTGGGCTACGACGATTGTTCTATGGTCCTCAGGAACTGCCTGGTGTAGGCAGATTAGCTCCATCATTTCCCACCAGACAATGCGATTTTGTGGGGCAAATGGCGGAAGCTGACCTGAAGAGGAAGTGGGGAAGAGGCGTTGTTGAGTGGGAGGTGAATGAGGGAAGATGCTTGCGGGGGGGCGAAGGTGGATGAATACGTCGTTGTTGCGGGGTAGGATGCTTGGGTTGTTATCACTGTGCCCGAAGTTGGGACGTAGCTTGGGGCTCCGTTATAATCCATTTAAAGAAAAATAAAAGTGTGCGTGTGTGTATGCGCAAATTCAATTTACGCGCTTGAACGTAAAAATTTGAAAAAAAATATTGAAAATTGGTCACTTTGTATTTATTACTGTTTATTATAATTAATTTTACGAATTTGCTAAGGGATCACTTAGATGTTAGGGTCAACTTAGGATTGAAAACGAGCACGTGTCGAAAAGTCACTCCTGAAAAATATAAGTCCACGCGAGCAAAAATGGAACTGAGTGAGACGGGATGCGTCGTCCGAAAATTGCAACACACGTGACGGTGAAAATTAATTTAATATTACGAATGAATGGATGAATGGGAGATAATTACACTATTATAGGCACCATTTATAGGTTTTAGATGAATATTGCGGCAATATCCTAGATAGCTCTTATCACAATAAACATAAAAACCTATATTTCGTTATTCAAGGGAATGAAGTTAAAGGTTGATGCGAAATCTTAATTTTTGCAGATGAACTTCCTTAGGCCTAAATTTGAGGGACATTGGGAAAACGTGCATTAAAAACAAAGAGTTAAGAAAAATATATATTATTGAATAAACAGTTATTATTGAAATGTGAATTTATACATAACAGTTTATGATTGGATAGAATTACGCGTGTGAATTAAATTTTATGAGTTAACGGTAATGGATTTACATTTGGTAAATATGGCTTGGTAATTATTAGAGTACAACATATGATGATTGATGATTAGAATATAATTGGTAATTGGATAATGGTTAAATAGATTGTATTATAAGAAATTTGTAAGTAGTAATTTTTGAATAGATTGGATAATCGTTAAATAGTAATTTGTAAATTGAGTATAACAATTGTTGATTGATAATTAGATTGAGTAGTGTTACATGGTTTGATAAATTAATTATTAAATAGGAATTATAATAATTGAGAAATTGATTGGCAATTAGTAATTGATTTATAGTTGATAAATAGTAATTGGTAAATATTGGTAATTTGATTGGTAATTATTATTGGTAAATTGTTTGATAAATAGTAATTAGTAAATATTTTTATAAATATTAAATAGATTATAAATTGGTAAATGTTTGTAAATATTAAATAGATTATAAATTGGTAAATGGTTAAATAGATTATAACGGAGTTAAATGGGTCTGTAAAAGAGAAAAGAATCACACATTAATTCAGGATTCTTTTGGGAGATATTTAGCTAAACAATTACAATTGAACTATTTACAGACCTGATTCCAACGCGAGGACAGCAATGGGAATGATGATCATTGGTTAATTTTAAGACGCTTGGGAGAGCGGGTGTACCAATCTCTCGATATAAGTCATGGTTACCAATCCTTCTTGAAATTATATATATATATATATATATATATATATACATACATATACAGTAAGAAATAAATATTTAGATTTTGTAGTGGTGTAGACCGCTGCACCAGCAGTAGTCACCCATCATGTTTTCGTTGAAGCAGCCTTGAATACCTGCTTTCCATCATTGCCATATCTCGGTCGAACCTTTCCCCATGTTCGTCACTAATATCACCCATATTAGATGGAAAGAAATCTAGATGCGTTTGCAAGATGTGCATCTTAAGAGCCATCCGACACCATTCGTTGATAGGCCTTTAGCATGCTTTCCACTAGTTCATAGTTTTCAGCCGTACGTATGATTGATTATCAAGGAAGTTCTGCGCTACATGGATAAATGAATTCCATGTTGCCAACTCAAGTGGAGTTAGTTTATTTCTGAGCTTCCTGTCACGTATCAATTCTCTGATCTTCGGCCCTACAAAAATGCCAGCTTTAAGTTTAGCATCGGTTTTATCTTTGAGATACTGGAATCCACCAGAATCATGGGCCATTGCTTTAACAAAATTCGTGATAAGGCCAAGTTTGATATGAAGTGGTGGAAGGTAGACCTGTAGATGTACCAAAGGCATGTGCTTAACATTGTATCAGCCAACAATGTGTTCTTCTCTTTCGGGCCACTTTTTGACAATATAATTATTCCTGTCGTCACGGCTGTTCCATAGGCATAAGAAGCACATATTCTTTGTATATCTTAGCTGCAGTCCAAGAAGTAAAGAAATTACCTTAAGATCACCACAGATATTCCACTTATGATGCGAATAATGAACAGTTTCCAAAATAAAATTTATTGAGTCATATGTCTCTATCATCCCAACAATAAGTGCGACAGGAATTGAAGGTTTTTTGTTACTACTGTGTAGTGTAGCGGTTTGCACCCCTACAAGCGTAAATATTTAATCATAACTATATATATATATATATATATATATATATATATATATATATATATATATATATATATATATATATATATATATATATATATATATATTATTTCAACAAAGGTTGGTAACCATAACTTATGATTGGTACGCCTGATCTCTCGAGCTTCTTCAAATAAAATCACATGAGGCTCATTCATTCACTTTGTTCTGCTCATCGGAATCAGGTCTGTAATATTGAGATTGTAATATTTAGCTAAATATGTCCCAAAAGAATCTCGTTTTTAATACGTGATTCCTTGTCTCATTTACAGACCCTACCAATTCCGTTTGAATCTATTTATATAATTATTTATATTACCTATTTATATAATCTATTTAATCCATTTATGTATCTAATTTAATTCATACAATCTATTTATACATATCAATCTATATTAATATTTACCCAATCCATTCAACTATAATCTAATTAATATTTGTCAATCATCATATGTGTACTCTAATTCTCATTAACTCGTGCAAACTCAATTTAACCGCATAAAATTCAATCCAATCATAAACTATAATTTCCCTTTTTAATCATTACTATTCATTCCATAATATATATTTTTCGTATTTCTTTGTATTAATACAGTATTCCCAAGACGTTGTCGACTTAAGCCTAACGAAATTTCGTCTGCAAATTCGGACTTCCCGTTAGCGATTAACTTCATTGCACTTGTATAACAAAAATATAGGCTTAGGGGTTTATTGTGACCAGAGCTGTCTAGTGTATTGTCGTAATAACACCTAACGACCTATAGTAGCAACACAGCTTTGAGGCTAGCAGTGCTTACATCGATGAATAGTCTCCATTCATCAGATATATTCTCGTTTCCTAGCTGATTCATGAGTCCATTAGCATCACTACAGAAACAAGCACCATCTTATTTATAGAAGGCAGCTAAGGCCTCATGGCGTTTACGGAAATTAGATATTTTTGCTCCTTCGTCTAGAAGATTCCATTGCTGTAGTCTGGAGCTAAACAGTTCTGCGTTTGACAATGACAAATCCCTCACCAAATCATTCAATATTTCTTGATTTATCAAATGGATCTTCTTTTCCCTAGAATCATCTTCATACATTTCATCGTCATTGTTATCCTCCTCTTCAGGCGATGAATCATCATTTTTGACGGCACTAGCTAATTGAGGAACTGGGATTGGCATCTCCATATTATGGGAGACTGGTTTATAGCTGACTTACAATCCGGATATACAATTTTTTACTATTTAACCACTGTGTGAGCCCCATATAACACAGTACCAGATTTGTGAGTTGCCCAGGGCTTGTCTTGGTCACCAACTTTACAACCAAAATAATTATACAGTTTTCACTCTTTTAGCGAATTTTTTCCGCTGGTTGCTTGGAGTTTATCTTCCACAGATATAACAAGTTGTCTGGGTTATTTATACATCCTCGCCGATTCATGTTTTTGACTTAGTTTGTATATATCATGTTATATACTTTTGCACTGGCTAATTGAGGAACTGGGATTGACATCTCCATATTATGGGGGACTGGTTTATAGCTGACTTACAATCTGGATATACAGTTTTTTTTTCCATTTAAACACTGTGTGAGCCCCGTATAACACATTACAAGATTTGTGAGTTGCCCAGGGCTTGTTTTGGTCACCAACTTTACAACCAAAATAATAATTATGCAGTTTTCACTCTTTTGGTGGATTTTTTTCCGCTGGTTGCTTGGAGTTTATCTTCTACAGATATAACAAGTTGTCTGGGTTATTTATACATCCTAGCTGATTCATGTTTTTGACTTAGTTTGTATATATCCTGTTATATACTTTTGCACTGGCTAATTGAGGAACTGGGATTGACATCTCCATATTATGGGGGACTGGTTTATAGCTGACTTACAATCTGGATATACAGTTTTTTTTTCCATTTAAACACTGTGTGAGCCCCGTATAACACATTACAAGATTTTTGAGTTGCCCAGGGTTTGTTTTGGTCACCAACTTTACAACCAAAATAATAATTATGCAGTTTTTACTCTTTTAGTGGATTTTTTTTCCGCTAGTTGCTTGGAGTATATCTTCCACAGATATAACAAGTTGTCTGGGCTATTTATACATCCTCGCTGATTCATGTTTTCAACTTAGTTTGTATATATCCTGCTATATACTTTTGTACAATCTTATTTCGTTTAAAAACTAATTGAGAGATAAATCTGAAAGAAAAATGCAATTAATCACTGTATGTAAATACCGTTTCAACACCACTACTATAATGACTAAATTTGACAACGTGATAAAGCAGAAGTGTGACGCAGGAACCAAACACACACAACACATCATCTCACCATGGTAACCGAAGCAGCACTGCCGATATGTGTAACTAAAGAGTATGTGTGTAACTCATGAACCTTACGTGCTAGAAAAAATTCTGATTACAGATTCGGAATTAGCATACTTGATTTAGTATAAATCACAAACTAATACCTAAATAGCAAAATCATTGTTGACTAGTGATAATGTGTAGTATATTGTGCGTTATGATGTTCATTTTGTCTAGTAATTCATAAAAATAATTTAATTTTGCTTAATTAAATGTTATCTGGTAGAATATTTAAATTGATTATAGAATACTACAGTTCATTCATGAGCTTGAAAATGTTCGTGCTAATCTAAGGCTGGGAGATAGTCGCATTTTTTAGTTTGAATCGAGAATTTTTTCCCACTGGGAAACTAACTCTTCCCGAGTACAAGGGGCAAGATAGCGACCCACTCGTTTCGCTACCGGGACAGGTAACTTGCGCGGAGATCATCCAGACTCGAACAGTCCGGAAGACAACGCCCTGAGGTGCTGAGAAGCGCTCTATCAAATGGCAGTGTGAACTAAAATGATTCGGAAGGAACTCACAAAGGTGGGATAGGTTATCGAAGAAAATAAAAATCGGGATGGTAAGAGAACGGTATAACTTATCAAAACTTGTAGAGGTCTGAAATTTATCTGTCCGCTGATGCGGCCTTCGTCAGAAACGCAGTCTTCGATTAATTCGTTACCCTTGTTTGATCTTCAGGAAACTGAATCAACTCAATTGACCAATTCGTTCTAGTGGGATCCAAGATAACTGGATGCTTATTTGATATTCCTTGCCCGAAGGTTTCCTAGGCTTTCTGATCAATGTGCAGGGAGTGGGTTGCATGGCCATCTGGCTGTTGCGTACAATGGCATAAGGGGCTGTAATTAAAATTTCAAACTAGTGCTAGGCTACTCAAAAATTCCTAAAGAGAAAAAAAAAGCAAGAAGGAAACAGCGCCGTGGGCAGGCCCACCTACCTACGGTGCAGGAACATGCGACCAACCCAAAGCGAGAAAAAGTGAGATAGCCCGTAAGTCTGTGTGAACAGACCCGTCCTGAGTGCAGACTCTGCTTGGCCCGGTACCTGGACAGCTACAGGTAACGTGCACGAAAATCGCCTAGACTGGAAAATTCAACAAAAATATCCCGAATAATAGGGGGGACAACGCAGTCGTCGCAGTAAGCTTCAGGGGAGTGGTCCATCAAATGGTGATGCAACAGAAGTACATCATCTTAGTCTTGGCCAAGGAAAACTGAAACATGCGCTTCGTCATAACTAGATCGGAAGTTCAATGCCAGTAGGATTCGACGCTCCAGTTTTTTGGCATCTGGGGATCACAAAAAAGAGATCAAAAGGTCTATAGGTGGTAGTCAGAAAGTAAGTGAGGTAAGCCTCTTCAAGAGTGGTGTAGTTACCAGGGGTGATTGTCACCGTATTTTGATACCATTCTTGGAGCAGCCAAATGAGTTTCTTAATTTCGCTGAGCAGGCGCCTGGACACTTCCTCGGTAAATACCTTTTATTCACAAGGCTATAACTCCAAAAGTGTAACGCTGTCTTCATGCTTGGTAGGCTGTTAAATTCGTGATGGGAGATTTCCTCAAAAGGTAAAGAAATCTTGGAGCTGGATTCAATATTCTTTATTCGGCGGGAGGAAGCCTGGAATCGTCTCCAGATGGTCTTCTTTTGATAAAAGAATTCATCCAGTCCAGCTCTCGTTCTTCATATACGACACGCGGACATGCGATATTTTGACTTTTCACTCTAATTAATTTTTACACATTTAATTAGGTCCCATAATAATAAATTTATTCTCTCCACTTACATTAACATTATTTTATAGTAAAATTATTTTAATTTTAATCACTAATATCTACATATTACAGAAATAAAACAAAACCATTACATTTGTTGTTTTCTTAAGTCTCTTTTGATGTCAACTGTCACCATTTCTCATTTAGGCGATATAAACTATAAGTGCTCTTTGTTTTCATAAATTAAACCCTATTTATATTAAATATATTGAAAAGATATGATGGAAAGTACTATACATATATAGCAATACCCTCTGAGCATTCCTATAATAAAATCCTCATGGGAAAAAAATATATATATATACATCAATAATTGGGAGAATTACTTTTCTCGGAAGAAAATATAGAAAACAACAAAAAAGAGGTATTACATAAATTTTGGATTAAAAGAACAACATAACCAGATCAACTGAAAGCCAAACAAACAAAACAAAACATATAGTGAAAGACAAGGAGATGAAGTTGCAAAGTCAATACCTCGGTCAGTCATCGCATCGGAGCTCATTTATATTCCCTTTCATTGGAATGCTATTTTGGTTTACCGTAAACCCATTACAAGATTTTATAAGACTCCAAAGTGCTCATGTTTTAGGTCTGGTTGTCTCATTTAATCTTGCAATGTGAGCACTCCATAGGTCGTCCACGAGTAGCGTAGCGAGAACATCTTCCGACAGCACCGAAGGTGATACCGCTAATGCTCAGGGCAGAGTGTGACACAGGAAACCTTCCTGAGGGACAACCTCTTCCTACTCCATTGGGCTGTGAAGGGCTCCCACCACCCGTGCATGGAATCAACGATGTCTCAAAAATAAAAATTTTGTAGGCGTCGCCTCCTCCCCATTATGTGGAGAGTCCGCATGATCTCGTATCGCCCTGCGATATCGTGGGTCTTCTCCAGATCGGAAAGCCGTGGCATAGTGCTGTATACGGATGGCATGGCATACACAATTTTCCAGTCAGAGCAGAGCATCTGACTTTGAGTGGAATTTGTGGAAGAAAGTTGGCCTTTTTTGTGTGTGTAGGTTAAAGATTAACTAACATATATCAATTTATTCATCAACTTGCTAATGCGGAAGGTTAGATGAATTGGGGGAAAACCAGTTAAGTAGAGCGATTTCCTCGGTTTTCGAAAATCGGCACAGTAGCCATTCACCAGGATTCTGGGAGGATACCTGTGTACAGATTCTGTTGAACAAAAGGCTATGCTCACTCACCTACCTGTCGAAGCATGGTATACCGGACATCGTCCGAAGCACCCGCGTTGTCCGCGGAGCGTTATTCAATGTTAACCTTTCGTGAAGGGTTCTCTGCATTAGGAGGTAATGCCCAGTCAGCGGCTTTCATTTACATCATGACGTGCATTGAATGATAACAGAGCAGCATCCCGGCTAGAGAAAGTGGCCACGAAGAACTCTGCCACGGACTCGGGTTCAAGATTGTGGTCCCATTCTCCTGCAGAAGTTTCCTAGTTTCCACACCGCTGCACGAGGGGGTCTTGCCGTTAAGTGAAGACACGTATGGCTATAGTTGCTGGTAGAGCCTGGCGTGGCAGATATCGATGGCTTGTATGTAGTAGGCCTACTTTTGCCTTTCAGTCGAATTTTGTTTTGACTCCCAAGGTTTCTCAAAGTGGAATGCGCTTTTAGGCTAGGTTCCTGAAGGTCCCTCGGCAATCACGGGTTAAAGGAAAAGGAATCGAAAGGAAAGCGGCGATAAGTAGGCTTTATCCTTAGCTTGAGCCTACCAAGGTGAGAGCAAGGGAAACGATTCGAGTTCTACGCGGCTGTGTGTAAGTTTTCCGTTACATTAGATAGCTGAGTCTAAGGAGGCAGGACTTAAGGCTGATTTTTTTTTTTTTTTGATTAAGGGGCTATCTGGCGACTGCCGACTTAGGCATAAGTTGCCGTAAACAAACAGCCTAGTTCTAGGCTACTTCAAAATAATTTAACAGGAAACAAAAATAAAAAGAAATAACAATAACAAAGCAATAACAAAAACGATAACAAAACAACAACAACAATAAAACAGGGTTAAATGAAAGGGAGAAGGCCGGCCTCCCCCCAAAAGTCAATAAGTCCACCAGTCATGGTGCACGCACTCGTCCCGAGTACAAGGGACAGGCGGTAGCGACCCCGCCCATCCCGGTACCGAGACAGGTATCGTGCGCGAAGATCACCCAGACTGGGACATTCGACAAGAATATGCCGAACAGTCTGGGGGACGACGCAGTCGTTGCAATAGAGCGCATGCGAGCGCTCCATCAAGTAGCGATGCGTCACACGAGTGTGTCCGATTCGAAGACGACAGCAAGCAACCTGAAGCCGCCGCGGCATTGGGGGATAGATCCATGGGAACAGTCGCGGCGCAATGGCACGCAACTTTAAGTTCCCTTCGACCGTCTCCCATCTTCTTTGCCAAGCAGTCCGAAGAGCTGCCCGTATTCCTGCGATGTAGTCGGTGTGAGGAAGAGCGAAACGCTGGTCCGGTCGCAGAGTCCTCGCGGACTCTTTGGCGCCCTCATCGGCGCGCTCATTCCCCGCAATTCCTACATGTCCAGGAACCCAGCAGAAGATAATCTCGACATCTGCCCTGCTCGCCAAAACCGTGGCGTCACGGATATCGCGAACCAGGGGATGCGGAGATTCCAATACCCCGAGAGCACTCAGGGCGCTTTGTGAGTCGCTATAGATCACAATCCGGTCTCCGAACCGGGCACGTCGCGTAATCTCCCGTACCGAGTGGTGTATTGCAACCAGCTCGGCCGTGAAGACAGACGCAGCGCCTGGTAGAGCCCCGCTGACTTCAAACAGAGGGGATAGGGCGTGGAAGCCGACCCCCTCTTGGGACTTGGAGCCATCCGTATACACTGGCACGGTTCCAGCGTGACACGATGTGTGCTCCAAAAAGGTTGAACGCAATACTCCCGGTGCAGTACAAGCTTTAGGAGCAGAGGCGTGGCGACAAATAGCCAAATGTGGTACCCTCCAGGGTGGCGTCCTGGGCAAAACCAGGGGCGCCACCGGCCCGAGAGCGATATCTACCTCTCGAAGGAGTTTCCTGGCCCTAAACCCAAAAGGCTTAGGGTATGACTGGCGTCTCTCGACGGCATAGGCACCATCGAGATCAGCTGCGGATGCAGTGAGAGCTGTTGGCGACTGAGGGAGGCGCCGGGCTCGCGCGTACAGTCGAGTGATACACTGCACGCGGCGCAGAGCGAGTGGCATCTCCCCAGCATCGACCAACAGGCTCTCAATGGGGGAAGTGCGGAAGGCACCGGTCGCAAGGCGAAGGCCGGTGTGGTGGATCGAATCCACCTTCCGCAATAAACGCTCGGCTGCGAATGTATAAAACTCGCATCCGTAGTCGAGCTTCGAGCGAACAAAGGATCGATAAAAAAGTAAGGCAGTAGCCCTATCAGCGCCCCAAGCGCTGAACGTCACGGGACGGAGAATGTCCATGCCGCGGGTACAAGAGACCCTAAGGCTGCGAATGTGAGCCTCCCAGGTGAGGCGTCGGTCGAATACAAGACCAAGGAAACGGTGCGACTCAACCATATCCAGGCGCACCCCATTAAGAAACAAATCTGGGTCGGGGTGAAGCCGTGGATGGCGGCAGAAGTGCACCCCTTTAGTCTTGGCCAAAGAAAACCGAAACCTGTGCGCTTCGGCATAGCGAGAGACGCGGTTCAATGCCTGTTGGAGTCGACGCTCCAGAGTTGGCATCTGGGCCGCGCCAAAAGAGATCGAAAGGTCGTCCACGTAGAGCGTAGCGAGAACATCTTCCGGAAGCACCGAGGTGATGCCGTTGATGCTCAGGGCAAAAAGTGTGACACTGAGGACACTTCCCTGCGGGACACCCTCTGCCTGCTCCTTTGGGCCGGAGAGGGCTCCCCCCACCCGTACGCGGAATCGACGATCTCGCAAAAATTCAGATATAAACAATGGGATGCGTCCCCTCGCCCCAAGTGTGGAGAGTCTCCATGATACCGTATTGCCATGCGGTATCATAGGCCTTCTCCAGATCGAAAAACACCGTGGCGTAGTGCTGTCTAAGAAGGAAAGCCTCGCAGACGGCATTTTCCAGTTGGAGCAGAACATCCGACGTGGAGTGGAACTTACGGAAGCCGCACTGTGAGGAAGACAGATGGCCTCCGCTGTCCAGGAAAAAGGCTAATCTAACATTTACCAATTTCTTCATCAACTTGCACACGCAAGAGGTTAGAGAGATTGGGCGGAAACCGGTCGGAGTAGAGTGATCTCTCCCTGGCTTGCGAAAGGCGAGCACAGTAGCGATTCGCCAGGAATCTGGAAGAATAACCTCCACCCAGATCCTGTTGAACAAATCTAACAAAAAGGCCATGCCTCGCTCACCCAGGTGTTAAAGCATGGCGTACGGGACATCGTCCGGACCGTGGGCGGTGTCCGCGCAGGAAGCGAGAGCGGAACGCAACTCGCTTACAGTAAACTTGTCGTTGAAGGGTTCTCCGCCTCTGGAGGTAAAGTCCAGTCGGCGGCCTTCCGCGACATCACGACGTGCTTTGAATGCTGGCGGAGCAGCATCACGGCTAGAGAATGCAGAAAAAGCGGACGTGGGGTCCGAGATTGCGGTCCCATTCTCCTGGAGAACGGGAGGGGGGTCCTGCGAGAACTTGCCCCGAATCCTTTTGACTCGCTTCCACACCTCAGCTAAAGGGGTCTTCCCGTTAAGTGAAGACACGTATGCCCGCAAAGAAGAGCGGCGGGCGTGCTTCGAAATATACCGGAACCTAGCCCTAGCCCGACGAAATTCAGCGACAGTGAAATCGTTCAGGCGGCGCTTGTAGCGCATGTAGGCATAACGCTTGTGTTTGAGGGCCGTCTCACACTCGGCCGACCACCACGGGAGCGGTCGGCGTACAAAACGGCCAGACGTCCTAGGAATAGTAGTCAGGCCCACGGCGATGAGGTTGCCGGAGAAGAACTCAACGGCCTCATCTACTGACCTAAACTCGTCGACTGAGATAGAGAATTCAGTCATTTCCTGAAATGCAGGCCACCGCGCCCGCGCCAAGCACCACCGAGGTGGTCTCTCAGGCGGCAGTTGCCCTGAAAATGATATTTGAATGGGAAAGTGATCACTACCATGGAGGTCATCGACCACCCCCCAATCAAAATCAGGCTGTGCATCCGAAGAGCACAAAGATAGGTCAAGGCAAGAAAATGAAGCGGTTCTCGGACAGTGATGCGTAAACTCATCCACGTTTAGGACACCCATTTCAAGCTCTTCGATCAGATCGGCAAGGACTTGTCCCCTGGGATTTATGGAGTATCTCCCCAGAGAGGAAGCCTGCCGTTCAGATTTCCAAGCAAGAGATAGGGCCTCGGAAACCGTGCCACGACGCGGTGGAAGTCCCCCGCGTCGAAGTCAGCTGACGGTGGAATATACGCAGAAATGATAGTATACCTCCTATCCAGGTACAGCTGTACAGCCACTTCCTGAAAGGAGGTATCTAAAGAGAAAGGAAGAACGGAGACATCATGCCGGGTGTAAACTGCGCATCCCCCAGCCCAGCCATCCTGCGGTGGTGGGGTCGCAAGACCCTTGTACCCCGGCAGGGCGGGCAGGTGGCACGCACCTAGCATGGTCTCCTGCAAAAAAATAGCTAACGGGGAGCGGGACGAGACGAGCCTCCGCAGCTCCTCCCAGTTGGCCCGGAGTCCACGGCAATTCCATTGAAGGAATATGCCCTCCAGGCCTAGCTCGGAGAAGACGCGGGGGCCTTCCTCGAACTGAAGACCCTCACGGGAATGGCCGTATGCTTCCCGGGGGCAGAACCCCGGGCGCTGTTGGCCGGACAAAGCGCTGGAGGCGCTGTCGCCTTCGAGGACTTATTGGTGGAGGTTAGGCTCGCCATGCGAGTCTTTTCCTCCCTCCGCCTTGAAACCTTAGGCGGGCGCTGCGGCTTCGTAGGCAGGGGGCCCTCTTTTCGAGGAACCACCGTCTCCGAGCCACTCGCTCCACCTCGGGGCGTGGGCGAAGGAGCCGAAGCTCCTTTGTTGCTGTCCTCATTTTGGGGGACAGCTTTAGGAACCCCCGAAGATGGCCTTGCGACCATTTTTAGGGGTGTTGCCTCCTGTGAGTCTAACGACTCGGTGGAGGCGCGTGGCCGTTTCGCCTTGCGGGAAACGGTCACGCTGGGGGAAGAGGGGGGAGCCCTGGTTTTAGCCAGGGCTGGGTTGAACCCTTTTTGCCGCCAGCTTTACCAGGGGAGCGCCTGGGTTGGGTAGAGCCCGCAGAAGGGCTCCGAATGGGCGCGGAAACCGGTGCTCGTTGGCCTGGATGGGCCAGGAGCAGAGGGTGCCTTTCTAGCTACTGAGGCATATGACGTCCCAGGCAGAGCTGGGCGCCTAAGGACCAAGGCCTTAGCCTCGCGGAAGGAGAGTCTATCCTGGGCCTGAACGGCCAGGATTTCTTTCTCCAGGAGATATGCACCACATTGCTTCGAAGAAGCAGGGTGCGGCTCTCCGCAATTGACACACTTGGCCACACACGATTTGGACTTATCGTCTGCGACCTTGGAGTAATTTACACATACTTCGGGTGACCCCGACTTTGCACGTCTACATGAGCGATTCGTATGGCCGAAGCGGTGACAGTAATAGCACCGCCACGGAAGTGGCACGAATGCCTTCACGCGGTAGCGGTACCAACCGGCACGCACCGACTCAGGGAGCTTGTCACAGTCGAACGTGACGAAGAGTGTAGGGGTGGGTCTCGAGGCCCCTCCCTGTTTTCTCATCACACGTTCGACTTTGACCGCCCCATGGTCGGCCAGCTCTAGGGTGATGTCCTCAATGGAGTAGTCAACGAGTTCCCTCGCATAAACTACTCATTTTACCAAGTTTATGGTAGAGTGCGGCGTCACACTCACCGGGGTGCCATGAAGTGTCCAAAGAGCACTTATCTTGGCCACCTCGGCGGGATTCGCCGCATTCGCCAGAAGGCTGCCGTCCGAGAAATGGGTCACCTTCGGCTCTCTACCAATTGCACTAGCTAATTCTCTCCTCTGATGGATCATGTTGCCCTTGGATAACATGGTGCCATCAGTGGAGCGAATAACGAGGAAGCGTTTGAAGCCAGCGGGCTCGAAAACGCCAGGTAACCTCTGAATGAGGGGCCCCGATGTCATCGAGGCTCCGCCCTGTGCACTTTTGGTGTTATTCTTGGTCAGGGGCTCCGCACACGGGGGGGGGAGAGGGGCTGAATGTGCCGATCTTGGCTTGGTCGCCTACCAAAGTGGCAGCAGACCTATCCGTCCCCGCAGCCCCCGCGGATGGAGAGGAGGGCGGGGAATGAACCCGCTTCTCACCTCCGCCGGCAGAAGCCCCCATGCCAGATGGGCCGGCCTCAGCCAGGTCCCTCTCCGAAATGGAGAAGGTCCTGGTAGTCGTGGGGGCACCTGTCGGAGGAGATCCCTCCCCTCCTTGTATTGCCTCGGAGCCCTCAGCCGTTTGAGGGGGACCTTGCATAGGGGCGGACTCGGTTTCGGTGCTTGGCGCCGAGCCCGGCTCCCCCCCATGGAAGGCCCTACCGTCTGAGGCTGGGTCTCCTCAAGGACCATGTCTATCACAGGAGGGGCCTCCAGTTGGCCATCCCCTCCCAGGACATCGCAGGTCCCCTTGGCAGCGTCAAGAGTCATTTGTGGGGAGGCACAAGCCTTAACCCCGGCAAGGTTTAATATCCTTGCCAGCAGGTCTTTTGAAGGAAGCGACCGAAGGGGCCTGGCTTCCCTCTCCCCCCTAAGGGGGTTTGCCCTACCGAGCCGCTTACAAGAGGGGCGGTCGGCAATGGGCTGCCTGCTGGCTTTCTTGGCCGTCCCCTTAGAAAGAAAAGGAGGGACTGCCGCTGGAAATAGGGAGGTGCCCGAAAGCACCTCCAGAGAACGGGATGAGGGGGAGTCCCCTGCACCCGTAGGCGAAGGAGAGGAGTAAGCCTCATTTCCGGTTAGAGAAATATGGAGGGTCCCCTGTGCAAGCACAGGGGGGGGGACCTCCATTTTTCTGCTGGAGCTGCCCGAGGGCGGCTCCGTTGTTCTTGGGGAAGTTGGGGGTTGGGTTTTTTTTGTTTGATCTTCATCATTGGGCATGGTGACCCTTTTTTTAACACGGGGTGCAATAGCGCACACCTCTCGCAGTAGCCCGCACTGCGAGAGGTGCTTACAAGCCCGGCAGAGCCAGGCGCCGCCATTTGGGACCACCCCTCCCGCCTGGTGGCCTGGCAGTCCATCGGCATGGCGGCTCTACCTTGAACACGGCGTAAAATATATAGATTGTTAAGAAGAGAGGAAAATGGATGTGAGGAAGGTATTGGGGGGATGGAGCAGGTTGTTAAAAACCAGCCACCCCAGACCGGAGATCAGGGGTTAGGGAACATTGTCCCCTACCCCCTCAGCCCCGATGCGGGACGGTTGGCTGAAAGGAAGGTCAGCATCTACCCTGTGAAATTAGAGGCTGACCAGAGAAAGTTGTGGGAGAGGTTGTGTGAAAAGAGAGGAAACAAGTGTTTTGAAGGAAGGAAGAGAGGCTAAGCTGGGGCCGGACGGGGTGCTGAGTCCCGTCAGCACGGCGGCCAGGATGGCAAATCGCCGCGCCCCTTACCGGGGACTTAAGGATGAGGGAACGGATTCGTGAAGCTAATAATAACAAAATAACAAGTAAGCTATACTGACAGACGACTAAATTGAGTCTTTTCTCTCTTGGTGTCTTTTTCTTTGTGTGTGTGTTTAATATATTTAGGCCTCTCGTTTCCAGTGGGCGTGACCTTTTCATTTGACCTGGGCGCAGGGCAGAGCTAAAAATCAGAAATATGCTCGTCAGTTCCTCTGCTGACCGTTAGGCGGAGTTACAAAAGGCATGTGCGTCTAATGAAACTACATACTGTTCCAAGTTGGGCCTACATCCTGTATCAGAAAGACCGTTTTGCATTTCACAGGTCCTCGAAAATTTTAACCGGTCAAAGCATATACCACCCTGTATTTGTTCAGTTTGTCCCTGTTATATATTATTGAAGTCGTTTCGTTTGGATGCTTTTTCCTAGGGTGCGTATGTTTGTGACGGCGTGGGAACTCTGGTTGTCCGCTTTGCTTGACTCATAATTTTCTTAATTATACAATTGTGATATAGTATTTCTCTATTTTACATAGGTTCACTACTTATTAATGGCATATTATTTCATTAATTAATGCGTGTACCCACTTTCAGGATTTCATAGATCCACCGGGCGCACATTTGTGGGGTTCCTCGCTGGGCCTACCTATCCTGCAATTTGGATGTCACAGGCCTATTTGCAATTTAGGTGCCACATGCCCGTCAGGAAGATCGGCGGGCGTGCTTAGAAAGATACTGAAACCTAGCCTTAGTGCGGCGATTATAACACATTTAGGCATAACGCTCCTATTTGAGGCAGTCTCACACGGCTGACAACCACTGAAGCGTTCGCCGTGCAAAACACCAGACATTCTAGGAAGAGTAGTTAGTCCCAGGCGATTAGTTGTCTGACTAGAACTCAACTGCTTCATCCCCTACCCTTCACAGAGAAATCAGTAATTTCCTGAAATACGGCTCACCGCGCACGATCCAAGCACCACTTGGAAAGGGAGCGGGGCTTTTAGGCAGCAGCAGCCAAGAAAATTTTATTTTAATGGGAGTGATCACTACCATGTACGTCATCGACCACCTCCCATGGATATGTCAGGGCAGGTAGATGAAGCTGTTATCGGACAGTGATGTGTAAACTCATCTACATTTAATACACCAATCTCTAGCTCGTCGATCAGGTCGGCAAGGACCTGACTGACCCATGAGTTTAATCGTATACTCTCCCCAGAGGAGGTTGTCTACTGTTCAAATCCTCGAGTAGGGGAAAGTGCCTCGGCGACCGTGGCACGAGGCGGCGGATATATGCTGACGGTGAATGTACGCATAAATAACTACCTATCCAGGTGTACCTCACTGCTATTGCCTGAAAAGAACTATTTCTAGCAAATAGAAGAGCAAACACCATGCCGGGTATAAATAGCTGCGCCTCTTGCTTGGCACCCATCCCGTGGTGGTTGAGTAGCAAATCCTTTATAACCCGTGAGGGTGCGCTCTGAAATTACTCCCAGTTGGATTGGAGTCCGCGGCAATTCTATTGAAGGAATATCTCATCCAGGCATAGCGCGGAGAAGATGCGCGTGCCCTCTTAGAAGAGAACCCTCTAACAGCAATGGCAGAAACCTTTCGTCAGCATGGCGGCATCAGAGCCGGGAGGAAGGATGTCTCTCCTTTCGAGGATCCACCCTCTCCGAGCTACTCAGTCCAGTCTTGGGTGGGGGCGTAGGAGCCGAAACTCCTTTGGTGCATTCCTCGCGGGGGTGGGGAGCAGCCTTAGGAATCCCGAAGAGAGTTGTCTTCTGTTAATCTAACGACGCTCTGGATGCGCGCGGCCGTTTTGCTTTATGGGAAACGGTCATAATGGAAGAGGATCCCTTGTTTAGTTTCGGCTGATTGTGAACTCGTCGTGTCACCAGCTATACTACGGGAGCAACCGGGGTGGGTAGATCTCGTAGAAGGCCTGTGGCGTAGTTAGGGATTAGTGGGCCCCAACATACGAATGTTTGTTATGACTGACATGAAAACAACAACTACTGCGATATTTTTGTGCAATCTGGTATGTGTGATAGTGTATCAAATAAAAATAAAAATAAATAAGACTTTAATAGGAAATACTTATATACGAGTATAGTATATGGTTATTCATGTGATTTATTTTCGGTTAATAAATCAGCCTAAATAGCGTTTTGAAAACCATAACCATAAATTTGTTTGATCGAAGTTGTCGGCTGATAGTTTTTAGGCCTAAGATGACAGCGAAATAAATTTGGAAATAATGAACTGGGTTTTAAGAAAAACAATTAAACAAATATAAATATATTCATAGAATCAACGAATGTAAAATGAGATAAGTTGGATTAAGTATAAAATGTAAGATATGGTAAAATATGATTTACAGTAACGAGATGTGAAGAGAAATGAAGTACATGAAATAAATATGAATATGGTGAAATAATATGGTGACTATGATGGACTGTGAATTAGGGGCTTTATACGAAGAATGTTGCGAGTCGACTGGGGAAGAATAGTGTGCTATTTGGTCGAGCTGAAAGCATGTGTTTGTTTGTTTGTGTGAAAATTTAAGAGATGATGTTTGAAACAGTACGTTAAATGAATTGACAAGTAAAATAAATGAATTAATTTATTATTAAGTTGTACATAAAATGATTTAATTTACAAAAGTTAAGTAGAATAATTGAAAGATTAAATTGACAAAGTTACGTAAAATAATTCCATATGAATTTTACATAATAATTGATCTATATAATATTTAAGTTTCCCAGGAGGTTTTCATTATAGGAATGCCCAGAGGCATTGCTACACGAGTATGATTAAAAATAAACTACAAAATGTGAAACCGGGATATTACATATTAAACAAATATACTAGTCAAAATTCATATTGATACATTCCATTAGTTCGATACAGCAACAATAAAAGTAATTATATAGTCGCTTTAATCCAGAATACTTACGTATGATGACAAGAAATAAATTACAAAATGTGAAACTTAGATATTACATTTATCAAATATAGGAGGCAAATTTTATATTGATTTATATTAGAAACTCATGATTTAGACTGATTATAAAACAAAGCCTGTAGTAACGGCATCACAAAAACGTCTTTTAAATAACTTCTTATACTTTGCTTTACTAATGCTTAAGATAATATTTTTATGGGCCCCTATATTTAACCGTTTTATTAACTATTTTTGTCATTCAAAAGAGGGATGGGACACTCGTTTGTGGCCCCCCTCCAATGTGGGCCCTGGGTAACTTTGAAATTGATACCCCCTCGGCCCCCTCCCTTAGCTACGCCACTGCAGAGGGCCCCTTAATTAGCACGGAAACGATCGTGCTCGTAGACCCTCGGAAGATGGTTCCTTTAAAAATTGACGCATAGGACGGTCCATGCACCGCCGGGCGCACTAGGACCAAGTCCTTGGCTTCGCAAAATGAGACACTATCCGCAACCTGAACAACCAGGATTTCCTTCTCCATGAGTGTGAGGGAATCCTCACGTGGAAGATCTTTAGCAGAAAGGAACTCCCATGTGCAGCAAAAGGCCCGGCTAGGACTAAAGTGGTAAGCCTACCCCTACCCCCCCCTCCCTTCCACAAGTGGTCGCCTCGAATCGAGTCCCCCACGATTCACCTTTATGCTGGCTAAAATAGCTCTGCCAGAAGATTCGAGGCCCTTCGAGAGTAGAGCTGTTTCCCGCTAACCCCCAACTCCGGGGAGAACCTCGGATATAAATAACGCTCGACTCCCCGGGAGACCCACAGAGTTGAGAAGTCTCGCCAGAACCAAGAAGATTTCCTCATGGTTCCAAGTCAATTGCTAGCAACAAAGCAAAGTGACAGCTGCAGCTGAACTATTTTGTGTATTTGGAATTAACCCCAGCCAGGAGGTAATTCCACTGAACGATCGCCCCGAGTGATTTTCCCGACTTCTCTCATCAACTCCTGTCGAAGCCCAACTCATTTCGGGTAGCCGAAATACTCTCCCCTGAACCGGAAGTTACCGCCCCATCCCCCTTGCTTATGGAGAACCGTCATCACTCCAACCTCCCGCTTTGAAGTTCAAGCGGCCTCACCTCAAGAGCAGAAGACATCCGTAAGCCAACCCCCCTCCCCCCTTCAGTAACCCAATTGAGTTAATCTCCCCCCCTTCGTTTATTGATGTGATTTTTGCCCGTTAATTCTCTGAGGTAATTTTACCCTTCAATTCTCTTAATTTTTTTTGTGTAAATAAAATTCTATTTGTATACATGTCTTTTTAAATAACCTTGAACTTTGCCATTGTCCATAATTTGCCTGACCTCGTTGCACTCTCTAGTTACTCAGCCCGTCTGAACGCGTGGTTTTCCGTCCCTTTTGTCGGTTCGCTTTCAAGCTAGTGGTCCTCTCCCATTGATATAATATGGTATTGATATAATGTAATGTCATACCACGACATTTATATATATATATATATATATATATATATATATATATATATATATATATATATATATATATATATTAATATACATATTATATAATTCTGGTGTCAAGTATGTTGGGGTTTTTAAGAACCCGTGTCATTTTAATTTCGACATTAGAAGTTCCCTTGATATCCACGTACATCCCTTTTATTTAATTTGTATTGTACTGGCAGAAGGCAAGTTCAAGTTATTTGAAGAGCAGTGGAACGTAATGGAGGAGAACAAACTGAAGATGGAGATGGAAGAACGTGATTAAATTAGGCAGCATGAGCTGGAAATGAGCCGAAATCAAATGGATTCTCAGTCCATCGGTTCCCGGGCTGAAATTGCCCAAACTCCTTCATTCCACCTTCCCGCTTTCAATGATGGAGAGGACTTTGGGTCATTTTTGGCCCATTTTAAAAGAATCTTTCAGATCAATAGATGGGATCTCGAAAATGATGGCGTCGCTCGCTTACTTTCCCTTCTAAATGCCAAGTTAAGGGATATCTTCGTATCCCTTCCTCCGGAAGCAACTTTGGACTATTCCACGTTAAAGTCCGAATTGCTAGCCGCTGTTCACATGAATAACGAATTCTACCGCTCCCGATTCCTTCTGGAAAGGATCTGCCCTGGCCAAACCTTTCGACAACACGGGTACATCCTCCAAAGAAACCTTCGGTGTTGGCTGGATGCGTGCCAGATTCCCCAGGTCTACGAGTCCCTTCTGGACTTCTTCCTTAGGGATCAGCTTTTAGCTGCCGTGGCTCCCGAAATTCGCGCCTTCATTAAGGATAAACGTTGTGCCACTTTCAAGGAGTGCTTGGAAGAGGCCGATGTTTACGCGGGTAGTCACGATTTATTTCCTAAGGATGTTAAAAAGGCTCCCAATCGCCCCCAAAACTAAATTTTATGGCCCTAAGACCCCTCCTAAATTGGTTCCAAGATTTACCAAAGCTCCTAATCCCTCCAAGCCAAGAAACTTCCATCCATCGGAACAACGAGACGTTAAGCCCCTAGTTTCTTCTCCCCCGGTTGTGCCGTACCAAAAGAACCCGATCGTCTGCTACACCTGCGAAGTTCCCGGCCATTACCGCACGAACTCCCCTCAAAACTCCCGATTCGCAAACTCTCAGTACCACCAAGTACACCAAATCTGGGCCGCCCCTGATCCTCCTCCGTCGCCTCAGAAGACTCCCGAACCTCCCTCGCTCGTCAAAGACCCGGTCCATCAGGTAAATTTTATCTTTAATGAGAACAACCCTGGTGGATTGAAGTTCGAGAACGGAACTGTAAACGGTCGCCGAGTATCCACCCTCGTCCGTGACACCGGTTGCACCTGCTTTATAGTGTCTGAAGACCTACTCTCCCTTGTTGGGCCCGACCACAAGAAATTTGCGGTGGTCCACGACTACCTTGGCCGGGCCAGTTGTTTCACAGTAATTCGTTGTCACATCGAGTGTGACTATATGTCCGGTTGGGCCGAAGTGGTAGCGGCCCCAATCCAGTTCTGCTCCGTTTTATTCGGTCAGAACCCCGTAATTCACGACCATCCCGTGGCCCAGCCCGTGATTACCCGTACACAGGCAGCCCTGGAATCCCGTGCACCTTTCCCCTGAAAACCCCTATCAACCCGGAGTTCCAAGCCCTCCGGAGCGATAAGTTTTCCTGCGCTTAGAAGGAGTGCACAACTCCCCCCCCCATCCCTTGGCAGAAAACTAAAGCCCTCGAGCGTGAGTCCACCCAAGGCAACAGACGAGTCCCGTATCCCGTGAAAAAGGACTTATTGAGAGGTTTCAGACCTAATTGGACCTTGAGTCACGAGAACGAAAATTCAAGCCTGGCGCGAAGGTACTGGTGCTACTTCCCACGGGAAGCAACAAAATCCTTAGCCAGTGAAAGGGACCCTACCCCGTTCTCGAGGCTAGAGGACCCGTGGATTAACTCATCCATACTCCGGCGGGAGCGAAGGTTCTCCACGTGAATTATATATATATATATATATATATATATATATATATATATATATATATATATATATATATATATATATATATATATATTATATCATCAATGTTCCTAATTATGATTTTTCGAGGGGTCCAATAAATTGTTAAGTTTTTTTTTGTCCCATATTTATGCCTCCATTTAATTGTATCCTTTTGGGGGGGTTCCACTGAAATGTCGCCAATGTTCTCCTGTGACTTTTCTTTTGTTTAAAATTGTATTAGTTAAATTCTCTATAATCGACCTGTTTAAGGCTTATGTCCGTAAAATTCCCCGCTGAGCTCAGATTTACGTTTTTTTTTGTGTACACCTGTCGTAGCAGGTCAGAATTTCCCCAGACCTTTGATAATTCTAGTTTGACGGGTTGGGATGATCCTTTCCTACGCAACTGCTCTGTAAATCATCACCTTTCGGTTGGGAGATGTGTGAGGAAATCTCCACGTGGAAGATCTTTAGCACAAAGGAAGTCCCATGTGCAGCAAAAAGCCCGGCGCGGACTAAAGTGGTAAGCCTACCCCCCACACCCCCTTCCACAAGCGGTAGCCTCGAATCGAGTCCTCCACGATTCACCTTTATGTGGGCTAAAATAGCTCTGCAAGAAGATTCGAGGCCCTTCGAGAGTAGGGCTGTTTCCCGCTAACCCCCAACTCCGGGGAGAGCCTCGGATATAAATAACGCTCGACTCCCCTGGAGACACACAAAGTTGAGAAGTCTCGCCAGAACCAAGAAGATTTCCCCATGGTTCCAAGTCAATTGCTAGCAACAAAGCAAAGTGACAGCTGCAGCTGAACTATTTTGTGTATTTGGAATTAGCCCCAGCCAGGAGGTAATTCCACTGAACGATCGCCCCGAGTGATTTCCCCGACTTCTTTCATCAACTCCTGTCGAAGCCCAACTCATTTCGGGTAGCCGAAATACTCTCCCCTGGACCGGAAGTTACCCCGCCCCCTTGCTTTTGGAGAACCGTCATCACTCCAACCTCTCGCTTTGAAGTTCGAGCGGCCTCACCTCAAGAGCAGAAGACATCCGTAAGCCAACCCCTCTTCCCCCTTCAGTAACCCAATTGAGTTAATCTCCCCTTCCTTCGTTTATTGATGTGATTTTTGCCCGTTAATTCTCTGAGGTAATTTTACCCTTCAATTCTCTTATTAATTTTTTTGTGTAAATAAAATTCTATTTGTATACATGTCTCTTTAAATAACCTTGAACTTTGCCATTGTCCATAATTTGCCTGACTTCGTTGCACTCTCTCGTTACTCAGCCCGTCTGAACGCGTGGTTTTCCGTCCCTTTTGTCGGTTCGCTTTCAAGCTAGTGGTCCTCTCCCATTGATATAATATGGTATTGATATAATGTAATGTCATACCACGACAATGAGATACTCACCACATTGGCTTTGAACAAGCAGAGTGCTGCTCTCCGCAATTGACACTTAGCCCTACGCGATAGGAACTTATCGTGTACGGCCTTGGATCAACTTTCACCGAATTCAGATTAACCCAATTTTACGTGTCTACACCAGCGATTCGTATGGCCGAAGCGGCAGTGGTAGATACCAATGCCTTCACGCGGTAGCGATGCACACTGGCTAGCACTAACACAGAGAGCCTCTCACGACTGAACATGAGGAAGAGTGTAAGAGTGGGTCTCTAGGCCCCTTCCTGTTTTCACATCACACGCTCGACCTTTACCGCTTAGTGGTCAGGCAGCTCTAAGGTGTTGTCTTTTATGGAGTAGTCCACAATTTCCCTTGCGAGGACCATTCCTTTCACGAAGTTTATGATGAAGTTCGGCGTCACACTCACCTGCCAGCCATTATGTGCCCCAAGGGAACTAATCATGACCCCCACCGAAGTCTCCAGTCCGATAAACAGGTTACCTTTGACTCTCTACCATTATATTCTAATGTACTGTATTCATAGTATTGTATTATAATATCCTATTTCCTGCTTTCTAGATTGTTATCATTGCTGGTCTCTGACCCTAAATACAGATTGAAGCAAGGAGTGTCGTATTTATTTATGAAAACAATCTTTTAGATCTTCGGTAATACCTCACTACACCCCCAATCAAAAATCATGTACCCCTTTCGATGCGCAGCGCCAGAATGCGCGACAACTTCGTTCAGCGAAACCACACTTGAGGTACTGCTCCGCCTGATTGACTTGCACGAGAGGACCACTCACCTGGCCAGCGCAAAAACCTCACATCAGCACTAGTCTCTAACAAGCCCAAAGCGTTGAAGGTGAAGTGATCTACTATATCGGCTGCTGGCACAGGTGAGGAGTAGGCATTTTTTTTTTAGCAACGATGGTCTGCTACAAGGTTGCTACACGGCTCGAGGGCGAAGACGTGGTTTGCTTCTGGTAATGACAGACTGTCCTCCCCCACATCAAAATCCTCGCCGTGCGCCAAGAAAACGTCATGGTCGTTCGGATGCAACAGCAACAAACACGCCAGAGCTATGATGAGCAAGAAAGGGCCTTCACTGCCTGCCTCCCTGGTCAAGATGGTTTCTGAAATTTCATGGTAGATTTCGTGTTCAACCCCGCAAAAGGCACGGCGATGTGTTTCTATGGCCGCCGTACTGGGGGGACTCAGCGCCCCGTCTGGCCCAAGCGGAGTCTCCCTTCATTCGCTAACCCCTAATCTCCGTCTCCTGTACCAACTCTCTCTCATCTTTGCCCTGCCCTTCCGTCATCCCTTTCCAATAACCTATTTTTGTCCCCTTCTTCTCCTGCCCATGGACATCTCGGTGCTCATCTGAATCACGGAACTGAACACTCCTACGATAAGATGTTAGGCATAATGTCCCCAACCGCTCAGAAGCCGGTCACCAAGCTGGATCGTCACCCCGACGTGCCTACCACGCCACGTGTAGGATTTGGTCCGAGTTTTCCCACGGACTGGCGGTGAAGGCGTATACCACCCCACCCAGTGATAGATGCCGGGGCCGATCAAAGGCACCCAGTAGTGCCGTTCCTTTGTTAGTGTCGGTGATGGCCGTCACATCCAGGGACAGTGAAATGTTGCTGAAGGGCCAACGAATAAGTTAAAAATTACTTTACCATCGTCGGAACCACTCCCGGGCAGCTCCATATTAGAAAAGAAAATTAACCCCTCCCCCTGTGATTTCTCAGGGGCCCCTCAAATCCTCTTATACCTGATAGGAGGCTTACTCCTCTCCTAGGCCCACGGGTGCATTTGACTCTGCTTCAAACCCTTCTTTTCTAGCGGGCAGCATTCTTTCCTTTACTTTCACAGGGGATTGCCAGGAGAGCAGGCAGGGCAGCCCCAAATTGACATCTCGCGGCGGGGGCCGCTTCATAGGGTCAAAATCCGTAGGGTGGCAAGGGATACCATGGTCCATCGGTCCGTGCTCCCTAACATCCTGCACTCCTGTATTCTCAAGCTAGAAGGGTCCATCGTACCTAATCCCCTCTCTTCCCCGATGGATGCTAATTCACCGTCTATTTACAAGACAAAATGTACAGAGAGTGGGTTCCATGATGTCTTGGGGGGGGCGATGTGCACATGGAAGCTTCCCACCCCCCACCCACCCTGAGATGGACATGGTGCCGGATGTGACCCAGCCGCAGACGGTAGAATCTTGCATGGGGTCTAACCAGGGTTATACCCCCTGTGAGGGCTTCTACTCACACGGCTCGCATCCCCAAGGACTCACAATGAGAGGAGGGACCTCCTTTCCTGACTGGTGCCCCTTTGGCAGCCAAGACCTTCTCAATTCAGAGAAGGATCTTGCTAATGCCGGTACATCCTGTCTAAGTGCTCCATTCGGAGGAGGAGAGAAGCAGGTTTATTTCACACCTTCCTCTCCTAAAATAAAAAAATGTGAGACTCAGTGTTCCTCTTTCTCTGCGGGAGCTCTGGGGACGGACGAGTCCGGTGCTGTTTCGGCAAACGACCAGGCCAAAATCGGCACGTCGGGCGCCGATGTTTTCTGGGGGAGGGGGGCAGACAACACCAAAGTCGCAAGACAGCCGAGCAGAGCCTCGATTACGTCGGGCCTCCTCACCCAGAGACAATCTGGATTTTTCGAGCCCGCTGGCTTCAAACGCTTTCTGGTTATTCGCTCCGCTGATTGCAGCATGTTGGCCAAGGCAACATGTTCAATCAAAGGAGAGCACTAGCTCGCCTGATTGGTAGAGAGTCGAAGGTGACCCGTTTCTTGGAAGGAAGCCTTCTGGTGAATGCGTCAGATCCCTCTGAGGCATGATTAGTACCCTCCAGACATTTGATAGCACGCTGGTGAATGTGACGCCGCACTCTACTATGAACTTCATGAGAGGAGTAGTTTACGCGAGGGAACTAGTGGACTACTCCATAAATGATATCCCTTTAGAGCTGGCTGAAAAAGGAGCGGTCAAGGTCGAACGTGTGATGAGAAAACAGAGAGGAGCCTCAAGGCCAAGCCCTACACTCTTCTTCAATTTCGACTCTAACAGGCTCACTGAGTCGGTGCGTGTCAGGTAGTATCACTACCGCGTGAAGTCATTCGTGGCACTGCCACAGAGATGCTAGAACTGTCACCGCTTCGGCAATACCACTTGCTCCTGTATATGTTATAGATATAGGTTACCCGAAGTGTGTCATTTGCGGAGAGCCGCACCCCGCTTCTTTGAAGCAATGTGGTGCGTATCGCTTTGAGAAAGAAATTCTGGCCGTTCGAGCTACGAACCATCTTTCATTTCGCGAGGCTAAGCACTTAACCCGTCGCACCCGGCGTTGCCAGGGTGTCTGTTAAGACACCCTCTACGCCTGGGCCCTCCAGGCCTGGAGGAGTGCCCCCGCATTTCCTCCGAGATAGTTCTGGAGGGCATTTTCATTCAATGGAATTGCCGCCAACTCTGGGGCAAATGGGAGGAACTGTGGAGGCTCGTCTCCTCCCGTTTTCCTTTAACTTTTTACAGGAGACTAGACTGGGCACATGCCCACTGCCCACCCTAAATAGGTATAAAGGTTTTGCGATCCCACCACAACGGGATGTGGGCCGGACAGAAAGATGCCCCATTTACGCCCAGCGTAATGTCTCCGTTCTTCTCTTTGCCTCAAATATCTCCTTTCAAGCAGCAGAAATGCAGCTTCATCTGTATAGGAGATATATTGTTAATTTTGCGTACATTCCCCTGTCAGCCGACCTCGATGCGGGGAACTTCCGCCGTACCATGCCACTGTTGCCGAGGCCCTTTCTCTAGCTTGGAGAATTTGAACGATAGATAACCCCTCTAGGAAGTCTAATCGATTAATCTCGGGTGTCAGGTCCTTGCAGACCTGATCTCCGAGCTAGAGATAGGTGTCTGAAATGTGGATGAGTTTACGCATCACTGCCCGAAAATCACTTCATTTTCCTGTCTTGATCTATCCTGGTGCTCTCCGATGTACAGTCTAATTTTGGGTAGGGGAAGTCGATGACCTCCATGCTAGTGATCACTTTCCCATCAAAATATCATTTTCTGGACCACGTCCGCCTGAGAGCCCCCCTCCTCCACCTTCTTCACGGCGATGCTTGGTGCTGGTGTGGTTGCCCATATTTCAGGAAATCACTGATTTCACTGTACCAATCGAGGAATTTAGGTCGGTGGATGAGGCCGTTGAGTTCTTCTCCGGTAACCTCATCGCTGTGGGACTGGCTACTCTTCTTGGAACTTCCGGCCGTTTTGCAAGTCGATCACTTTGGTGGTGGTCAGCCAGTGTGAGATGGCCCTCAAACAGAACCGTTATGCTTACATGTGCTATAAGCGCCGCTCAAACGATTTCACTGTCGGTGAATTTATTCGAGCTAGGGCTAGGTTCTGGTATGTTTCGAAGCACGCCTGCTCTTCTTCCTCCCGTGTATACGTGTCTTCACTTAACGGGAATACCACTCTAGCAGAGGTGTAGAAGCGAGTCAAAAGGATTCGAGTTAAGATCTCGCCGGACCCACCTCCCGTTCGCATGGCGAATGGGACAGCAATCTCGGTCCCTGCGTCCGTCGCGAAGTTCTTCACGGCCGCTTTCTCTGGATTATATGAGCGTGAAATCAGTCTTGAATGCGAGTCGCAGAAGGCCGCCAACTTGGCTTTACCAACAGAGGAGGATAATCCTTCAATGGCAGGTTTACATTGAGTGAGTTACGTTCCGCTTTTGCCTCGTGCTCGGACATCGCTCCTGGTCCGGACGTTTTCCTATATGTCATTGTTTGACACAGGACCTGCCCCCAAATACCGCGATGGTTTCAGGTTTCTTTCTGTCGTCTTCAAATTGGGCACACTCTTGGTACCACCATTTGGCGGAGCGCTTCCCCGCACCTTATTGCAACAACTGCCTCCCTCCCCCAGACTGATCGGGACATTCTTATTGAATGTCCCACTCTAGGTGAACTTCGTGCACGTTACCTGTCCCCCTATCAGAATGAGTGCGGTCGCTACCGCTTGTCCCTTGCATTCGGGACGGGTTCTTGTACACAGACTTGTGGACTATCTGTATTTTGGAATAGTCTGGCCTCCTCCATTATATTTTACTCTGTTGTATGTCGCATGTTCCTGCGCCGGAGAAAGGTGGGCCTCTCCCCAACACCGGAGCGTGCTTCCTTTTTTTTATTATTGTTTTTCTGTTTGTCTTTGTTTTTGTATTTTTTGAAGCGGTCTTTGTTTTGTTTTTTTGTTTTTTATCTAGGCTGTAATGTGATTACGGCGACGTTGGCCTTAGTAGACAGTCACCAGATGGGCTCTTAAAAAAATCTTCCTGCCGAGTCTACAGGCACACATTTTTGATCGGTACAACACCCTTAAATAATATACTTATCCCATTGTTTTACTATTCGTCACTATTTTGTTTTATTTTTAGTTTTCCTTTAATAATGTATCCAACCTTTTGTACTTCCGAATATTATATTTTTTCACGGTTAGTCACCACTATATATTTACGAATCTGATTGTTTGTGAGAGGTGTTTTTATGGTGGGAGCTCATAACCTTAGCTGTTAAAAGACTATTCTGCCTGGTGCTACGATAGACTACTAAAAATGGCTTCCTGTACATTACTAGAAATGGTCCGTCGTAAACGAGTTGTAAAGACGAGCGTGTCGTCTCTCGACAAACTCAAAATCACGGGAACAAGTCCTCTTTTGGCACAAGTGGTTTTTGAGCAGCAAGCACAAATGTGGTTGAGCGAGTTTCAGTCATTGCTGGTATAAATTTATGTACTTATCAAAAGGATCGAGCGAACGTAAATGACGTTCAGAAAAAGAAAAGATCCACTCTAGGCCAGTCCAACAAAGGAAAAGAATTGAATTTAAATTATCAATATGCTCAATGTTTATAGTAATGTTATGTTAAGGTAATGTTTTGAATTTTAATACATGTTGACAAGTGCTTTCAACGACGCGTGGCTAAATTACGGGGTATTGCAAAAGTCCTGTTACACTACTTACGACGTTCTTAACATAGGATATAATGATAGTTTTGATGCACTTAGACACATTTATATTATTTTAACATATACATATGTGTTTAAATTGCAATATTAATCAATATGGCCGCCCTCGGCGGCGGGCAGGCGCTCCAAGCAAGACTTGAAGGCCGCGCACACGTTGCGGGCAGTCTGTCCTCAGACGCGGTTTAGGAAGATTTCAACTCGTTGAGGACATGCGGCCCCATGCTGTAGTCGAGGGACTAACTACAGCCACCCCTCCCAACTGGTGACCTGGCAGCCCTTTGGCATGGACACTCCACCTTAGGCACGGCGTAAAAAAGAATAGATAGTGAATTGAGAAGGAAAAGGGGTGTGAGGAAGGTATGGATTGGGATGAAGCAGGTTGTTAAAAACCCACCATCCTAAACCGGACCTCCACGGTTAGGGAAAATTGTGTCCTCCCCCTCTGCCCCAATCCGGGATAGTTGGCTAAGAAGAAGGTCAGCTTCTACCCAGTGAACATAGAGGCAGATCAGAGAAAATTGTGCGAGATGTTGTAGGGGAAGTGAGGAACTTAGGGAAGAAACACAGGCTGTCTGAAGGAAGGAGAAGAGGTTAAGGTGGAGCTGGACGGGGTGCTGAGTCCTGTCAGCACGGCGGCCAGGAAGGCAAACCAACGCGTCCCTTACGGGGATCTGATGTCCAATGGAGGTTAAGGAAAGTTGGGGTATCCTGAATCTTCTCCAGTATCTTGACTGCCATAACCTTTCCCTGCTCTTCGTCTGAGGCTTTAAGGGTCTGCTTCGTCTGTCTTCTTTATGGGTAGGCCTTTATATCCATTACTGGTACTCTCCTGCAAGTCTCACGGGATATACCGAGGGACTGACTTCGCGTGCGCACAGAGCGTTTTGGACTCTGCTGAACTGACTCTCTCACGCTCTCGACCAGCTCAGCTGTACGCTTCGTGGGGTGTCCTGACTAGCTTGGACGGTTGTCACTGGCTACATTGAGGTTTTCCCCTGTCCCATAGTTCTCTAAGTCGTCCACCCAGTCCTGAATTCTGCTTTTGGCGGGGGCTTTTTCACATTCGAATTGATGCACGAAAGTGTCCTGCACTTTCTTGAATGAGCCTGTCTTGTAGTACTGTTTGACGTAGTATATTCTTTGATGGAGCTCCCATTGAGATCTAGTTGTGTTCACAAGCGTTGCTTCTGTCATGTCCTGCAAAGTAAGGGTGATTTGTGAATGAATGAAGGATACATCACCAAAAGTGTGTGCAGGCCCGTTTTGGGGGGGTCACCCGTAGAATAATATTTTATTTAAATACAAAACTAGCTATGTATCTCGGACATCTATTAGCTTCCATTAATGCATCCACCCCCCCTCTCCGGCCTATCTATGCTTAGATTATTACTGTCCTTTGCTGCCTAGTAATTTATCTCCACTGAAATTCACTTTCCATTTTTCAGCGCATTCTACTATAAAAGTCCCTTTGTAAATTTGCTCCATTTCCTAATTTTATATCTTCAGAATTTTAGTGTTTGAATAATAATATCAAGCTCATTAATATATTATGAACAACAATGAACAAAGAACCTATCCTTGTGGGACATCGTTCCTCACCGAAAAAAACTAATAAGCCTTCTAAATACAGCGATTTAAAACCAAACTCCAAGTGTAACTCAAATTTACCTTTCGGTATTTGTTCATCTGTCCCTTCGCCCTGTTGATCAATCTGAACCGTTTAGGGATTGAAGCAGCCAAAAAAGCTAAGGTAATCCTTGTCTAATGAGGTCCAGAACAATCTTAGTTCCCTGATCAGGTAAGAAACGGGTGTTGAGGGTGGCAAGCTTCTATTTCATATAAGCTTAACAATTTTCGATTAGGATTTTAGTCTGGGTTTTTCCTTTTCAGTCCATGAGGTCAAAATTTTGACCATGGTAGGTTGTTTTTTTTATCTTCATTGAGGTGTAACAGCTCCTACATAAAAAAACACACCTGGATTTGTACAAAATAGGCCACTTAATCATCCAGGACCTTTAAATACTTCTACTCATGGTAATATTTTTTGGCAAGAAATACAAAACACTCCGGGCCCCTTACCACTAAAGCAACCCCGCATATTCGCCTTATCCTGTTTTAAGGACCTCAGTGGACCGAAGAACGCAGTGGTTGAGATAGAGACAATTCACTTTCCATTTAAAAAGTACTTTCGTTTGAAACACTTCCAGTAATCGCTAGTATGTGAAGACATTGGGGAAAACACTCTCTTTGTCATCTGTGGAAAAGGAGGGGGTCTTTGCAGAAGGACGTTGTTTTTATGAAAGCTTTGCTCGTGGAGACGGTGTTTTTATGAAGACTTTGTTCGTGCGGAGGGGCAACTTGGGATTTTTTTTTCAAATCTGTTGATATATGGGATCGGTCCTTTAATAACCTCGCCTCAGCATGATAGTCGTTCTGGACGCCTTCTTGCCTCTCAAAAGACTCTGCCATATTGGGTACCTCGTCTCATGGTGGCTTCCCCAGCACGTCGCAACATTTCCTTCATCACCACTTCCGCTTTCCTTAAGGTCAGGATGCGGACTTTCGCGTCAAAAAAGTGTTTAGGCATTACTAAAAGGGCATGGGTAAAAGAATATTTAAAATAACATATTTGAGCGAACTTTTCAGGGACGACCTTAAGTTTCTAGCGGAGAAGGGGTTGCCCCCGCCTCTATGTCTACGGGTAAGGTGGCGTCCCCTTACCCCCTTGTTAGAGTCGCTTCCAAGAGCCTATTTCTACCCCTCTTATTTCCAAGTGTTGCGCAAAGACCAAGAAGACTGTGTCTCCTCGAATCTTGCAACCGGTGGCCGCAGCTCAACCGAGCGAATCTCCTTAGATGGGCAAGGGCTGGTTAGGTCCACCGTATCAGTATGCTTGCATCTCACTATTTCCCTATGGAGGTCGGTATGCTGGCCGCGAAAACGAAATTCACCCCAGTAGGCCTTAGAAAGATATTTCAAAGTCTAAGTCCGCCCATGTGCAAGATCTTCCTGATGCAGCACAGGGCCCCCGAGGAGTCGTGAAGAGAGAAAGAACCTCCTCTTTGAATTGGATCCCCAGGAGAGCCGACCTTAGTACCCTTTCCCAGAGGAAGAAAAAAGGATTCTCTCTTCACCCTCAGAAAAAGAAGAACAGGGGTTCCTATTCTTCAGGGAATGGACGGACTCCCAGCCGATTCGGCGGGATACCAGGCCAAGAATGGAGAGGATAAGACCACAGAAACGATATGAGGTAGACGAAGACGCAGGGCATCACATCGAGGTGTTTGTTAACTGGTTTCTACGAGCCTGCTAGCTTCAAGTATTTTCTTATGATTCGCTCGACTAGTAGCAACATCCTGCCCAAAGGCCGCATCTTCCATCAGCCTCATGCTTGCCAGGATAATTACTAGAGAATCTAAGGGTACCCGTTTCTCGGACGGGAGCCTTCTGGTGAATGCGACTGGCCATGCACAGGTGGCTCTAATATGTGCCTTACGGCCACTTAATGGCTCGTAGCTTGGGGGTAACACTGCACTCTAACATAAATTTGGTAAAATGAATAGTTTACGCGAGGAAAATTCCTGACTGCGCAAAAGACCACCGCAGAGCTGTTCAACCAGGAGGTGGTCAAGATTAAACGTGTGATGAGGAAACATGGAGGGCCCTCGCGACCCACCCAAACACTTCGTCAAGTTTGACGAGTTTATGAGTCGTTGCGTGACAGGTGGTATCGTAACCTTGTCAAGGCATTAGTGCCTTGTCTGTGGTGGTGTCACAACTACTGCCAATGCTTCGGCCATATGAATCGCTTTTCAGACGTGCAAAGTTGGTTCCATGTGCAATCTTCATAAGGGCCTTCCATGACAATTTTTTCCTATACGTTTATGCGAGCTTCGAGAGAAAGAGGCTCAGGCTGAGGGCCGACTTCGCTCCGAGAGGCAAGGGAAGTGGTTTTTTTGCCCTCTACGCGACCCAAGCCTCCCTACACCTCAGATGAAGAAGGAATCCTCTGCTTAAAGTCTACGAGCACGGTTGCCACCGCACCCATTCGGAACCTTTCTGCAGGTTCTCCTTTATCCTAGCGCCACCCTGGTATAGTTGGCAGCTCCAAGGGATCACGGAATAACCTTAACAGCGTAAACGAATGGCCTCAAATCCAAAGAGGAGAGCGGCTTCCAAGTCGTGTCCCCTCTGTTTGAAATTGGTCGAGTTGGTTGCAATACACCGCTCGGTTTAGGATATTACGCGTCGTGCCCGTTTCGGAGACCAAATTGTGATTTATAGCTACTCACAGAGCACCCTGGTTTGCAGTATCCATGACACAACGGCTGTCGCGAGCCAAAAGGATGCCGAGATTGTCTTCAGCTGGCTTCCTGGATATGCACAGATTGCAGGAAATGGGGCACCAAAGAGTCCGCGAGACTTGGCTGATCGAGCCAGAGCTTTTCTCTTCTCCCACCGACTATATGGCAAGAAGCAGTGATGCCTGATAAAGAAGATGGGAGACGGCCGACGGGAACCTAAAGTTGCAAACTATCGAGCAGCCACATCGAAGGACGTACCCTCTACTCCCAATTACTCGATGTACAAATCGGTCACAATCGCGGGACACACTGCCATTCGATGTAGCACTCCCCTTCACCTGCCAACGCCGTACCCCAGACATGCATACCACATTCTAGTAGAGTGCCCCAGCTTGGGTGATCTTCGCCCATACTACCGGTCCCGATACCGGGAAGAGGAGGGGGCTACCGTATGTCCCCTGTACTCGTGACGAGTTAGTGTGCACGGACTTGTGGACTATGTGAAATTGGAGGAGGCTGGATACTTCCATTTATTTCACTCTCTTTGTTGTGGGTCTCATGCTCATGCGCAGAAGGGAGGCGGGCCTTCTTACGATCCCGGAGGATGCTTCCTCATTCTTCTTGTTTTGTTTTATTTTGTTTTTTATTTGTTAGATTTTCTTGGGCTTTGATAATTTATAATAGCCTAGCATTAGGTTGAAAATGGGCACGTTAAAAAAATCATCTTAGTGACCATGTTACTATCCAAATACATGTTTAAGAGTCTGTTTGTGTTTTCACCGAGAATACACATCTTGCAGAAGCGATTCAAGCGGATTTACTGAAAGTTCTCGCAGCCACCCTCCTGTCCTTCAGAAGGACGAAGCCGTATTCGGATTTTTTTTCATGACCAGCACTAATCTGGCGACTGCCTACAAGGTAATAAGTCTCTGTAATTAATTACAAGTCTAATACTAGATAATAGTAAGATAAAAAATAAGTAAAACACCAAACCAAAAAACAAGATGAAGGAAGCACGTTCCGGCATCGGGGGTAGGCTTGCCTTCCCCCGACGAATAAATATGCGACCATCACCAAATAGTCAAATACCATTGAGAAGGCTAGATGCCTCCAAAAAGTCAGAGCATTCGACGTGGAGTGAAACTTGCCGAAGAAAGTAGGCCTCCGCTGTTCAGGAAAAAGGTTAATCGAAATTTAACAATTTCTTCATCAACTTTTGCACACTCAGGAGATTAGAGAAACTGGACAGAAAGCAGCAGAGGTAAAGCGATCTCTTCCTGGTTTTCGAAAAGCGAGCACAATAGCCAGAAGTTTGGGAGGATACCCGCTATCCATATTCTGTTGAACCAATCTAACAGAAAGGTCATGGCCTGTTCACCAAGGTGTCGAAGTATGGTATACGGGACATCGTCTGGACAAGGGGCGATGTCTGCTCACAGAGCGAGAGTGGAACGCAACTAAATGTAAACCTGTTGTTGAAGAGTTATCCTTCTTTGGAGGTAAAGTCCAGTTGGTGGCCTTCAACGACATCACTACTTGCATACAATTCTGGCGGAGCAGCACCCCGGTAGTAGAATGCGGAGAAAACTGTCGTGAAGCACTACACCTTGGACGCGGGGCCGAAAATTGTTGTACCGTTCATCTGGAGTGCAGGAGAGGGGGGAAGGGCGAGAACTTCTTGCCTTGAATCCCTTTGACTTGCTTCTACAGATCTGCAAGAGGTGTCTTCTCGTTAAGTGAAGACACGTATAGCGCTAGGAAGAGCGTCGGGCGTGCTTCGAAACATACCGAAAGTGAAATCGTTCAGGAGGCTAATATAGCGCATCTAGGTATAACGCATTTGTTTGAGGGCCGTCTCACATTCGACTGACCACCACGGAAGCGATCAGCATGCAAACCGTTCCAACATTCTAAGAATCGTAGTTAGGCCCAAGGCGATGAGGTCACCGGAGAAGAACAACTGCCTTATTTACCTACATACACTCAGTCATTTCCTGAAATGCGGACAACCTCGCCCGCTCCAAGAACCATCGGGGTGGTCTTTCAGACAGAAGCGGTTAATAAAATAATATTTTAAAAGGAAAGTGATCACCACCATGAAGGGCATTGACCTCCTACCCCAAATCAAACTATACATCCGACGAGCACATAGATATATCAACACAGGAAAAGAAGCGGATATCAGACAGCGATGCGTAAACTCATCCTCATTTAGGACACCTATTTCCAGCTCGTAGATCAGTCGGCAAAGACCTTACCCCTGGGATTGATCGAGTAGTCTCGCTAGAGGGGGTGTCTACTGTTCAAATCCCTGAGCACTAAAACTGGTTTCGGCAACCGTGCCACGACGCGATTGAATTTCTCGGCGTTGAAGTCGGCTCACAGTGGAATATACGCAAAATTAACAGTATACCACCTATCCAATAGTAGCTCCGTGCCATTGCATGAAATGAAGTATTTATAGCAAAGGAAAGAACGGAGACATCATGCCGGGTGTAAATGGCGCATAATACTGTCCGGCCTACCTTCCCCTGCTGGTGGCATCGCGAAACCCTTATACCCGGAAAGTGAGAAGGGGGCACGCGTCCAGCATGGTTTCCGGCAGAAAGATTGCTAACGGGAGGAGACGAGCCTCCGGAGCACCTCCCATTTTGCCTCGAATCCGTGGAGGAGATGGGGTTCTCTTTTTGAGAAGAAGACCCTTACGGGAATGGCCATACACTTCCCGGAGGCAGAACTTCTGGCGTTGTTGGCAGAAAAAGGCGCTGTCACCTTCGGAGACTTATTTGGGGAGGTTTGACTCGCTATAAGAGTCCCCCACCCCTCCGCCTCGAAACCTCAGGCGAGCGGGGCAGCTTCGAAGGGGAGTGCTTCCTGCTTTGAAGGATTCACCATCTCTGAGCCACCTAGTCCAGCCCTTGGTAAGGCAGGTGAACTGAAGCTCCCCTGGTGCTGCCGAACTTTTGTGTGGTGGCATTCGGAACCCCGGAAGAACGGCCTCACGATCACCTTCAATGGCATTGCCTCCTGTGAGTCTACCGACTCGGTGCAGGTGCGGGGCCGTTTTGTCTTACGAGAAACGGTCACGCAAGTGGATGGGGGAGCCCCGATTTTAGCCGAGGCTTGGTGTGAACCCTTTGTGCCAGCTCTACCAGGAAAGTCTGAATGGTGGGGGGATGCATAACCTGCAGAAAGGTTCTGAATATGCGCGGAAACGACCGTCGTCGTAAAAATGGAGGAGCAGAGGGTGCCTTTTATAAAAATGAGACAAGATGTCCCAGGCACCACGGTGCCTAAACGGCCAAAATTTTCTACAGGAGATACGTACCACACTGTTTCGAAGAAGAGGCTTTCCGCAATTGACCCACTTGGCCATACACGATAGGCACTTATCGTGTATGGACTTGGTACAACTTATAGACCGGAGAAACTCGACATTGCACGTCTACATGAGTGATTCGTATGACCGAAACAGTGGCAAAAGTAGCACCTCCGCGGCAGTGACACGAATGCCTTCTCGCGTTATCGATAACATCTGGCACACACCAAATCAGGAAGCTTGTCACCGTCGAACGTAATGAAGCGTAGGAGTGTGTCTCGAGCCACCTCCCTCTTTTCTCATCATACATTAGACATTGAACGACCCGTGGTCGGCCAGCTATAAAGTAATGTATTCTAAGGAGTAGTTCTCGAGTTCCCTCGTATAAATAATTCCTTTCACGAAGTTCATAGTAAAGTGAGGCGTCACACTCACTTGCGAGTACTCTTACGGGCCGCTTTGGAGGGATGTTACGCATTTGCCACAAGGCTCCTGTCGAAGAAACGGGCCACCATCGGCTCTCTACCAATCAAGGTAGCTAATGCGCTCCTCTAATGATGAACCATGTTGCCTTTAATCAACATGTCACCATCCGTGGAGCAAATAACAAGTAACCGTTTGAAACCAGCGGGCTCGAAAATGCCATATAGTCTCTCAATGAGGGGTACCAACGAAATCGAAGCTCTGCTCATTGCGCTTGCGACTTTGATCTTACTCTGGGCCTCCAAAAATAACGGCGTTTCGGGGCTGGATGTGTCGATCTTAGCCTGATTGCTCACCGAAGTGGTAGCAGACCGTTCTCCCCCCGGAGCCCATGAGGATGGAGAGGAACCCCTAGTCCTATTTTTTTTCTTGCTATTTTTTTTATTTTTAGGAGAGGAGGGCGTGGAGTTAACTCGCTTCTCTCCACCCCCGATAGGCTCCCCTACGCCGAACCGACTCGCCTCAGCAAGATCCTTCTCCGAGATGGAGATGGGCTTGGCTGTCAAGGGGGCACCAGTTGGTATCAGGGGTGCTTCAATCCCCCTATAAGTTCTCGGGGACTTTAACCGCCTGAGGAAAAGCTTGCACAGAGCCGGACCTAGGTTCGGTGTTTGGCACCGAGCATGGGTTCCACGCATCGAAGAAATTGCTGTCTGGGGATGGGGCTGGGTTACCTCTTGGACATCGTCCATCTTAAGACGTGCTTCCATGCGGTCATTCTGCTCTTCCCCTCCCAGGGTATCACATATCCAAATCCAAGGTGCTTCAGTTTTGTCATGGGCTGGTGGGGCGACCTCCATTGGGGAGAAGTGGGCAGGCACGCTGACCACTCGCAAACTCAATATACAGGACGTTTGGGGGCACGGGCTGATGGGCCCCGCTATATCTTGCTCCTCTGAGAAGATTGGCCCTGTCGAGTCTCTCCTACCGAGAACGGTCGATTCTTGGACGCCCTCCTCTTTTCATGGCAGTCCCCTGTCAAAGGAAAAGTGAGACCTCCGTTGGTGCAAAGGTGGAGTCGTCCATGGGCGAATCCAAAGAAGGGGTTGAGGTGAAAACCACCTCACCCGTAGGCGTGAGGTTAGAGGGGACCATGAAAATTTACATGGGGGCCACTTCCTTTTTTAAGGTGGCTCCAAAAATGGTAAAGAGGAAGCCCTTTGCCGCATGCGAATGGTGAGAGAGTAACCCTTCGTGTTACCTCGTCTTCCCTACACCTTGCGAGGGCGAGATCACGCTTTGAGGCTGCTTTTCGTGCTTTACCGGCTATCCACTCTTTCTTTCACTTGCCATAATTAGAGAAAAAAAAATAAGAAAATTCATGCAAGTAGATATTATGACCTCAAAAGGCCCTGTGATGTTATAGGAAAAGTGTCCATAGGATCAGAAAGTTCCAGAATGTGATAATTTATCAATTCCAGGCCTACGGGTACGAGTTAAGTTGGCTTTGACAATCCGGCCCTTTAACTATAAAGGATGGTGGACGTAGCCACCTTTTATCTGTACTGGAGAAGGTGAGCAGAGTTGACGTCCCAATATATCCCGTGCCTAATACTTGTCTTAGGCAGAGCGAAAGTGCGCCGAGCAGCCAGAATCTCTGTAAATAGAAGAGCAAGTTGGGAAGGGGATAGGGGGTATGTAATAAAGAGAAGTAAAGATATGCAAGTGCACTAAGGTGTAGAGTAAGCGATCACCTCTTATTATCATACCCTGGCGCTAGGTAATCCTGGAATAGCGTTCACTCCACTTAAGCACCATTTCTAGGGAACCGAACTCTACGTTCTAGGTGAGAACAGTTACTCCTGGTTAAAAGTGCGGGTAGAAAGAAGGGCGAGATATAGTCGTATTAATAATAATAGTCAAAACGATAACTACATCAATAACCACAACAATAACCATAACATCAGCCATAACAATAACCATAACAATTATAATAAATAAAGATAAAGCACACCAACTAGCAGGGCTTCCCTAATTTGCACTCAGACCGGAAGGATGTGCAGCTCTTCTAGGCACCACGTGTGACAGGCTACACAGGGTAGCCCCCTGCGGGCTGTTATCTCAGAGTCTGCATCCTCATTCTCTAGCAGGGATGCTGCTCTGCCAGCATTTATTATACGTCCTAGGCACCTATGAAAGACTCTAAAAAGGCTTGTCATTCCGACTCAGGGAACCCTTCGGACTGAAGAGAAAAGAGAACCCGTTCCATAACATATAAATCTCTCAAATAAGAAAAAGCTGCGTGGAACCTCGATAGGTCAGTGCCCCTCACCGAGAGGCTACCCAGAGTCTTCGAATCCAAAAGTTTCAAACGTTTCCTCTTCATTCGCATGAAACAATACTGTCCGAGGGACGCAGGCCACTTTACCTAGGCTTCTTGATAAAGATTCGAAGAGCTGGACGACTAGACTGCGGTGATGATTGAGTGTGAGCCGAGAAAACAGGGATGGGCGGGTGAATCAATATCTTCCTTACACTCTTCATCCCATTCGACCAAGACAGGTTCCATCTACATCTCAGGACGGTGATCGAGCTGATTGGTGTATACTGTATATACCGCCAATGTAAGATGTCCTCACTATCTTTGGAAAATTTTTGTGCTGTAAGTCAAAATATTTGTTGGGGTGAAAAGGCGAACGCAGATAAAGGCGGTCCGCAATAAGTATTAATTTTATTCGTTCGAAATAAAAAACTTATTTACGCGCTCTCTTTTAACAAAGAGCTTCAGGAAGAGGGGCCCCAACATGGGGGTGGTCCCTCAGGACTGCAAGAGGATCCTTCTCCTTGTATGACTGCCAATTTTGTCTAAACCGAAAAAATTGGCAGTCATACAAACAATCTATAAGAAAATCAACGTGGTGCTGATCCGACTCATCAGCACTCCAATGGGTATGCAACCATATGCAGCACAATGGGGGACGTCGAGAAGCTGGTCTCCGCCGAGGCTCAAGCACACCTCAAAAAGATTGGACTTGAAGCTATTATACCACAAGAGATCCTGGCCCAACGTACCATCGTATTAAGAAGACTGGAACCGCTCTCCACAGAAAACACCCGTGAATAGATAAAAGAGGAACTAACGGCGAAGCAAAAGTGGGCCTGCATCACAGCAGTCTACAAGTTCGGGAAAGGGAGCAGAATGGTGAAGGTAGTCTTCAGCAGCATCGAAATGGCAAATCGGGCAAAAAAAGAGGGGCTGCTCGGCTTTTACCTGAAAGTAAGCCCCGAACAAATAGAGAAGGAAGAATATATCAACATCGACTGCTGCTTCAAGTGCTAGGCAGTCGAACAGCACGCTACTAAGGACTGCACAACTACCGACCCTGCATGCTCCAGCTGCGCCATAACCGGACACGTTTGGAAAGATTGCAAGGAAAAGGTGCAAAAGTGCGTAAATTGTGGGTTTGACCACAGGGCTTTGGCCATGAGGTGCCCCATCCGAAAAGAGGCGATCCGCAAAAAGCGGGAGAAAATCAAGAAGGAAAAAGAAGAAAAGACAAAAACAACATACGTGGATAGAGCAGCGAGAATGACCACCCCTGCACTAACAAACGCTACGAGGTTGGTCATGCCCAAGGAAGGGAAAGAAATCATGGCCATGGTCATGTTTGCCCACATAGCAAATCTTATAAACCCCAGCTCTTTTTCAACTCACCTCAACCTTCTTCTTGAGAAGAATGGCTGTAAAAAGAAGGTCTGGTTTCCTGAAAACCCAGACTTGGCGGTCCTTTTCAATCTCGAATTCATCGAGGAACAAAAAAGGGCACTATTCGGTAATGGGGTAAAGGAAACCGCACAAGAAGAAAAGATACAAACACCTTCGGAAGGAGAAGAAGAAAAAAAGGGCGCAAGGAAGAAAAAGAAGAAAAAGAAGAAGATTACCAAGGAGACGCCACAGCAAAATACTATGGGCGAGGAAGGAAAATACGAAGGGGTCCCCCTCACCGAGAAGAAGGAAATCCTCGAAAGAGGCCTCTTTTTCGACGGGAAAAGACGTGGGCCTCCATGTTTTCGGCTCCCCCTTGTCCCCGGTCCTCAAAGACGATATGGAGTTACTCATTATCGGGCTAGCTGCTGGTGAGTACAAATGGACGTACGAGGGACAATACTCCAAGAAAGAAGTGGCAGCTCTACTCCTAAAATCTATAATGTCCAATTAACCCAAGAGACGTCCATAATGAATATGACGACATTCAAGGCAATACGGAGTGGACAAAAAACATCAGAAATTAAATAGTGAATATGAAAAAAATTAACAATTAAAGTGAATAATAAAACTGAATAAGTAAGCAAATAAATAATCTAATCATATTTAGTGTAACTAATCTAATTTAGTGAAAATTAATCTAATGAAAATAGTGTAGTAAATAAAATAAATATAAATATAGCAAAAAGGGAAAAATTATTAAATTATATAGTGATAGTAAATAAAATTTTAGTGTAAATGAATTTAATGAAAAATAATTTAGTGTAATATAACAAGCTGATTTAACTAATCATCAAAAATTACTAACAAAATTAAATGTGAAATTAAATTTAAAGTGAATATAAACATTAATATTAAGAATTTATAGTAAATTATCCTTAAACTTTTTATATTATTAGAATTTAACTTAGAAATAATTCAATTGGTAATGATTTCCATGTCTCCGGGAAGCTATCATTTCGTACTTCTACTCTGTACTTTTACCTTCTCTCCTAAAATCTATTTTCACCACTGTTTTTCTATCTAGATTACTACAATGTTTATAATTAATGTTTTAATTATGTTACAATGTATGTATTTACTCTTTGTATTTATTTACTTAATAAACCGTTGAACTCACTATCTTTGTATCTCAACACCTCACCCCAGGCAGTCGCTGTCAAGCTACAGCTGGACTGGGGGTATATTGTTGTTTCATTGTACTTTCCACCGTCAGCCGACTTAGAAAAGATTGCGTTCCAATACAGGATTTATAATACGGTTGAGGAGCCCCTAGCGGTAGAAAGCTTCTCCGAGAAAACTACACGCTCAGTTCCAGGGTCCCAGTTCAAGCGGACATTGTCGAAGAGATAGAAATGGAAATCTTTAAAGTGGAAGAGGGTGAGTATCTCCGTACTAAAACCTCTCAAGTTTCCTCTCTTCATCTTTCTCTGTGCTATCCCGATGCACAAGCCGACTTTGGCTGGTAAGTGATCAATGACCTCCTTGGTAGCTATCACTTTCCCATTCAGATCTCTTTTGATGGGCCATCAGTCGCTTGAGAGACAGTCTCGATGGCGCTTGTAGTGGCTACGGCGATCCACCTTCGAGTAAATGACTGATATGTCTGTCTCAGTTGAGTTTAGGTCGGTAGATGACGGTTGTTAAATTCTCCCCCGGCACCTTCATTACCGCGGCTTTAGCTTCTATTCTTCTAGCACCTGCCCAGTTTGAACACCAACGGCTTCCGTGCCTGTCGACTGAGGTTAAGATGGCCCTCAGAGCGAAGCAATATTCCTTTAAGCGATAATAGCCACCTCCCTGCACATTCACCTAATGTGAATTTCGTCGGTTGAGGGCCAGCTACCGTTTCGTTACTAAGCACGCTCGGTGCACTTCTTGGCGGCCATCAGTGTCTTCATTAAATGGGAGGTGACCTCTTCCAAAGTGGAATAGGGGTAAGTACAGTGGCGAAGCCATCGCCTGGTCCTTTCTATATCTGTATGTCGAAGAAAGAGAGATCGAGTGAGATTTTGTTTAAAGGAGTCATGTGAAACGAGAGTTATCGGGAAGAGCAATGCCCTACGCCCATCGGCAAACTTCTGACGAGATTAGCCGAGAATTTCTTCGGTCAAGTTGGACCATCAAAACCCGCCGCCGAGCTATAATCGCCGAGGCGGCGAGGCAGGGCTCAATTGATTCCGTTAGCAAATATAGGAGTTCCGGCGAACGCCTATATATTCTCAGTCACAAAATTAATCGTAGAAGTATTCCGCCAGAATCCGACCAAAGAAGAGTCCCGAAGACGCACCCCCCTTCCCCTTGGAGAAGACCACAGGTCGTGGTGGTGAGCTGTCTCTACGTTGCTCCCGAGTGAGACAATCCCGGAAAATACAGAAGGTATTTGGCGGCCTCTTTTAAAACATCTGAGCGATAGAACATGGTGTCATACCGGCCCGTAGCTAGGATCCTATTTGGAACGACGACGTCAGGATCGAAGGACCCGTCCAGAAGAAGTGCACAGTCTCAGCCCCACATGAGTTTTCCCCCTCGAGCGTCAACAGGAGAATCTTTCCCCTTTGAGCGTCTACTTGGAGAATCTTCCCCTTTTGAGCGTCTACTTGTGGTAACCCCCCTAAATAGTAAGATATTTACACCTTTCCTTTCCTCGTCGAGGCAGTGCGACGGCCTCCGACTAAGCCTCGTCACGTAGTCTCCTTCCGAGTCATCTCGGATAACTAAAGTGAATTATTGTGCCCCTAAGGCTAGAATTCCATTCGTAGTTTCTTCTTAAACCATATGGGGTTAGTACTCGGAGTATTGAGCCCTTGCAGCATGAGTAATTATTAGGGAATTATTTATAGTTTTCCCATTTCTGAATTAACTAATAACTAGAGAGTGCAATTATTTGTATTATATGTTTTGTTGTGTAATTAAAGATTATTTTTGCAATTCTTGTTTAAGTCCTCCAACCACCAAAGCCTAATTAAATAAGACTAATGCCAGCCAACCTTATTTATAGTATTCGAATAACAAAAAACCCGCGCACTCAACGAAACTAAATTCCAATTATTATTTTGGTCTGTCGTAGTCCTTCCCCGAACAAGCAAAGGAATCGCTAAATAGGCGATAACTGCCTAATTCTACGACACTGTATATCTTTCTTGGATTTTGTAGAGATGAGGCATCCGATGGTATTTTCGACCCTAATATAACCTAACCTAACCTAGCCTATTCTAGATTAAGATGGGTTAGGTTAGGCTAGGTAAAGTTAGGTTAGATTATATTAGGGCCGAAAAAAAACTTGAGATGCCTCATCTTTACAAGATCCCCCCAAAATATACAAAGTAAAAATCATTTGTGCTTTACAAGATCCTTTTTTCTTTTCCTTTACAAGATACTTTTTAAGTCGTATACAAGTCATAGCCGGTTTTCATTTACGCAAGGTGCCTATTTCTGAATTAAATGACTTCAGGTGCCTTATCTTAAATTGATTTCAGGTCATGTGCATATTCTTGAAATGAAGTTGCCCGAGTGGCCTATTCATGAATTGACCGATTTTAGGTGGCTTATCTTGAATTTATCCTGGCGTCTTTCTATCTTACAACAGGATATGATCAAAAGGTGCCTTACTCAAATCATAGAAATGGCTACCGTGCTTGCTTTTCTCAAACTTGGGAGAGATCCTCCCCACCCCTCCCCGTATGTTTTCCTTCAGTTTCTCGAATATAGTGCGTGTGCAAGTTGATTGAGAAATTAGCAGATGATAGATTACCTTATTTCCTTGTTAGCGGAGGTCACTGGTCCTCAGTAGAGTGCTGCTTCCGCAACACGTCTAATGCTTTACTCCGACTTGAGAGTAATATCTGCGTCGCAATCCTTCGTAAGCAGCAATTTCAGCACGTTGATTTTGGATCTAGAGACGGCTAGTGATACCGCGTGTCGATATCAGAGTTTATACGAGATCTCCCTTGCTGTGTAATGGTGTAGGGAAGTCTCCCTGGGCCCACAGTGCAGGGTATAACTTCGGTAATTAAGTTTTTGATAAGGTGGGTCTCCTCCACAGTATTTAATTATTAAAAATAATGGCTGCCTATTCAGGCAAATGAGAAAGCCGATCCGGGCCATCTTCCGGGACCTGTAGATGTTTACTCGTTGCTAGTGTGTGGATCAAGTATGTATATACAGATATAGCGTGAAAAACTCGATAATAAATATATAGTGTATGTGGAATTCATGAATCTTGACAAAGCTTATTATTATGGTTTGATTGAGAAGCATTATGGCAAGTGTATGGAGGGAGTGATAACTATTGAAAGGTGTGAAGATTATTTACGTTATGCAGCCATTCATAGACAAAATTACTGTTTTGGCGGAGAACGTCGGGGGGTCAGTGCCCCGTATAGCGTGGGCCTCCCTTGAAAACCACATGCAGCTACTCATAGACAAAGTCACTGTTTTGGCGGAGAACGTGAGGTGGACAGTACCCCATGTAGCGTGGGCCTTCCTTGAAACCTAATAAAGCCATTCATAGAGAAAATCACTGTTTTGGCGAATAAAAGGGGTGGTCAGTATCCCATATCGTGTGCCTACCTTGAAACCGCAGGTAGCTATTCATATATAATTTCACTGTTTTTTTTAGGAGAACGTGGCGTGGTAGGTACCCCATGTAGCGTGGGCCTCCCTTGAAACCCCCATGCAGGCATTCAATGACAAAATCAATGTTTTGGCGGATATCCGGGGGTAGTTAGTACCCCATGTAGCGTGTTCCTCCCTTGAACCCCAATGCAGCCATTCATAGATAAAATCACTGTTTTCGCGGTGAATGTGCGGTGGTCAGTATCCCATGTAACGTGGGCCTCCCTTGAAACCCCATACAGTCGTTCATAGACAAAATCCTTGTTTTGGCGGAGAGCTTGAGGTGGTCAGTACTCCATGTAGCGTGGGACTCTCTTGAAACCTCATGAAGCCATTCATAAACAAAATTTTATGTTTTGGCAGATAACGCGGGTTGGTCAGTAGCCCATGTAGCGTGTGCATACCTTGGGACACATGTAGCTATTCATAAGCAAATTTCGTTTTGGTAGAGAACGTGGTGTGGTCAGTACCCCATGTAGAGTGGGCCTCCAGTGAAACCTTCCTGCAGCTATTCATAGACAAAATCACTGTTTTGTCGGGGAGAACTTGGGCTGGTCAGTACCCCATTTAGCATGGGCCTATAGTGAAACCAGCATACAGCCATTCATATACAAAATCTCATTTTGGGTGGAGAACCTGGGGTGGTCTGTACCCCATGTACCGAGAGCCTCCCTTGAAACTCACATGCAGCAATTCATAGACAAAATCACCGTTTCGGCGGAGAACGTGGGATGGTCAGTACACCATGTAGCGTGTGCCTTCCTTGAAGCCCCATAAAGCCATTTATTAATGGGATATCCTGTGTGGTCAGTACCCCATGTAGCGTGGGCTTCACTTAAAACGCCTTGTAGCAATTCCTAGACAAAATCACTGTTTTGGTGGAGAACATGGGGTGGTCAGTACCGCATGTAGAGTGGGCCTCTTTTGAAACCCACATACAGCCATTCATAGACAAAATAACTGCTTTGGCGGATAACTTGGGGTAGTCAGTACACCGTGTAGCGTGCGCATCCGTTGAATACCCCATGCAGCCATTCATAGACAAAATCACTGTTTGGGCGGAGAGGGTGGGGTTGGTCAGTTCCTCATGTAGCGCATGCCTTCCTTGAACCCCATGTAGTCATTCATAGACAAAATCAATGTTTTGGCGGAGAGCGTGGGATGTTCATTACCCCATGTAGCGCGTGCCTTCCTTGAAACCCCATAAAGCCATTCATAGTCAAAATCACTGTTTTGGCGGATATCCTGGGGTGGTCATTACTCCCCTGTGGCGTGGGCCTCACTTAAAACGCCATGCAGCCATTCCTAGACAAAATCACTGTTTTGGCGGATATCCGGGGGTGGTCAGTACCCCATTAGCGTGGATCTCCCTTGAAACCCACATGCAGCCATTCATAGACAAAATCACAGCTTTGGCGGAGAACTTGGGAGGGTCAATAGACCATGTAGCGTGGGCGTCCGTTGAAAGTCCCATGAATCATTTCATAGACAAAATCATTGTTTTGTTAAAGAATGTGGTTTGGTCAGTACCCCATGTAGCGTGGACATGCCTTGAAATCTACAGGCATTCATTCCTAGACAAAATTACTGTTTTGGCGGAGAACGTGGGGTGGTCAGTTCCACGTCTAGAGTAAGCCTCCCTTGAAACATCATGCAGCCATTCCTAGACAAATCCACTGATTTGGTGGAGAACATGCGGTGGTTAGTACACCATGTAGCATGGTCCTCTCTTAAAACCCCCATGCAGCCATTCATAGAAAAATTCATTGTTTTGCTGGAGAACGTGGGGTGGTCAGTACCCCATGTAGCATGGGCTTCCCTTGAAACTCCCATGCAGCCATTCATAGACAAAATCACCGTTTTGGCGGAGAACGTGGTGTGGTCAGTACGCCATATAGCATGGGCCTCACCTGAAACCCCCATGCAGCCATTCATACACAAAAACACTATTTTGGCGGAGATCATGGGATGGTCAGTACCCCATGGAGCGTGGGCCTTCCTTGAAACCCAATAAAGCCATTAATAGAGAAAAATCACTGTTTTGGCGAATAAAAGTGGTGGTCAGTATCCCATATCGTGTGCCTACCTTGAAACCGCAGGTAGCTATTCATATATAATTTCACTGTTTTTTTTGCGGAGAACGTGACGTGGTAGGTACCCCATGCAGCGTGGGCCTCCCTTGAAGCCCCCATGCAGCCATTCAATGACAAAATCAATGTTTTGGCGGATATCCGGGGGTGGTCAGTACCCCATGTAGCGTGGTTCCCCCTTGAACCCCAATGCAGCCATTCATAGATAAAATCACTTGTTTGTTAAAGAATGTGGTTTGGTCAGTACCCCATGTAGCGTGGACATGCCTTGAAACCTACAGGCATTCATTCCTAGACAAAATCACTGTTTTGGCGGAGAGCTTGGGGTGTTCAGTGCCCCATGTAGCGTGGGCCTCTCTTGAAACCTCATGAAGCCATTCCTAAACAAAATTTTATGTTTTGGCAGATAACGCGGGTTGGTCAGTACCCCATGTAGCGTGTGCATACCTTGGGACACATGTAGCTATTCATAAGCAAATTTCGTTTTGGTAGAGAACGTGATGTGAAAACCTTCCTGCAGCCATTCCTAGACAAAATCAGTTTTGTCGGGGAGAACCTGGGCTGGTCAGTAGTACCCCATTTAGCATGGGCCTCTAGTAAAACCAGCATGCAGCAATTCATGGACAAAATCTTATTTTGGGTGAAAAACGTGGGATGGTCAGGACCCAATGTAGCATAGGCCTCCCTTAAAACCCACATGCAGCCATTAATAGACAAAATCACTTCTTTGGCGGAAAACTTGGGTTGGTATGTACCCCATGTACCATAAGCCTCCTTTGAAACCCTCATGCAGCCCTTCATAGACAAAATCACTGTTTTGGCAGATATCCGGAGGTGGTCAGTACACCATGTAGCGTGTGCCTTCCTTGAAACTCCATAAAGCCATTCATAGACGGATATCATGTGGTGGCCAGTACCCCATGTAGCGTAGGCCTTACCTAAAACGCCATGCAGCAACTCCTAGACAAAATCACTGTTTTGGCGGAGAACATGGGGTGGTCAGTACCCCATGTAGCGTAGGCCTCCATTGAAAACCCCATTCATCCATTCATAGATACAATCATTGTTTTATCGGAGAACGTGGGATTGTCCGTACCCCATATATCGTGGGCCTCCCTTGAATCCCCCATGAAACCATTTATAGACAAAATCACTGTTTTATCGGAGAACGTGTGGTGGCCTTTATCGCATGTGGCGTGGGCCTAAGTGAAACCCCCATGCAGGCATTCATAGACAAAATAACCTTTTTGGCGAAGAAGGTGGGGTGCTCAACACCCTATGTAGCCTGGTCCTCCCTTGAAACCTCATGCCGCCATTCATAGACAAAATCACTGTTTTGTCCGAGAGCGTGTGATGGTCAGTACCCCATGTAGCTTGGGCATACTTTGAAAGCCCATACAGCTATTCTTAGACAAATTTAGTTTGGGGGGGGGGACTTGGGGTGATCAGTCCCCATTTAGCCTGGTGCTCCTTTGAAATCCACAAACAGCCATTCCTAGAGAAAATCACTTTTTTGGCGTAGAACCTGGGGTGGTCAATAATCTCATGTAGGGTGGAACTTCCTTGAAACCCACATGAAGACATTCATAGACAAAATCACTGTATTTGCTTAGAACGTGGGGTAATCAGTACCTCATGTAGCGTGTGCCTTCCTTGAAACCCCATACAGCAATTCATACACAAAATCACTGTTTTGGTGGAGAACGTAGAGTGGTCACTATCACCTGTAGCGTCGGCCACCCTCGATTTTTAAAATATTTTTAAGAGCTCATTTGGCAACTGCCTACTTGAGCATTAGTCGCCGTATTCAACAGTACCAAGTTCTAGGCTACTTTAAAATATACGAACAAACAAAAACAAAATTTAAAAAAAGGAAACAAGCAGGAATCAAGCTCCGGCGTCGGGGAGAGGTCCGGCTCCCCCCGGCGCAGCAACGTGCGCCTACTAAAGTAAAAAAAAACAAACAGAAAAAATCCCCAACTAGTTAAATAATGGGGAGAAGGCCGGTCTTCCCTAAAAATGCTTTAAGTCCACCAGTCAATGTGCACGAACTCGTCCCGAGTACAAGGGATAGGCGGTAGCGACCCCACCCATCCCGGTACCGGGACAGGTAACTTGCGCGGAAAATCACCCAGACTGGGACATTCAACAAGAATGTGCCGAGCAGTCTGGGGACAACGCAGTCTTCAGAGTAGCGCACTGGTGAGCGTGCTCCATCAAATGGCGGTGCGTCCAGCGAGTATGTCCAATTCGGAGACGACAGAAAGCAACCTGAAGCCTTCGCGGCATTGGGAAGTAGTCCATGGGAACAGTCGCGGCGCAATGGCACGCGACTTTAAGTTCCCTTCAACTGTTTCCCATCTTCTTTGCCAAGCAGCCCAGAGAGCTGCCCGTATTCCTGCCAAGGTAGTCGGTGTGAGGAAGAGCGAAACGCTGGTCCGGTCACCGAGTCCTCGTGGACTCTTTGGCGCCCTTATCGGTGAGCTCATTCCTTGCAATTCCTACATGTCCACGATTCTTTTCTTTTTTTAATTTTATGAGCCCATTTGAAGACATCTCCCTTGGGCACAAGTCACCGCACTCACGACAGCCTAGCACTAGGCTACTTTAAAATAAGAATATGCAAAAAACAACAACAATAAAAAGGGGGAGATGGCAACAAAAAAAACTAGTTAAATAAAGGAAAGAAGGCCAGCCTCCCCCCAAATGTCGGTAAGTCCATCAGTCAATGTGAAGAACTCGTCCCGAGTACAAGGTACAGGCGGTAGCGACCCCGCCAATCCCGGTAACAGGAAAGGTAATGTGCGCGGAGATCGCCCCACACTGGGATATTCAAACGGAATGGGCCGAACAGTCTGGGGACAACGCAATCTTCACAGTAGGACGCAAGCTACGAGAGGCGGTCACTAAGTTTTGCAATTAGGATATAAGGAAACCAGATATGAGGAAAAGTATTTTATTATTTTTCAATATAACTACCCTCGATTTCAATGCGCTTTCGCCACTTGCCCCTGAGGCTTCGAATTCCTGACAACCAGAAATCCCCCGACTGCTGTTCAATCCACTCCTGGACGGCGAGCTGAACATCTTCATCGTCACTAAACCGGCATCCACGCAGTGCAGCCTTGATCTGGCGAAATAAAAAGTAGTCGCTAGAGGCCAGATCTGGACTGTAGGGGAGGATGGTTGAGCTCCTCAAATCCGCACTCGCGCAGGGCAGCTTGTGCAACTCTGGCCTTGTTGACAGGGGCATTGTCGTTGAGGAGCAGGACACTGCATGTCAACTTGCCGCGCCGCTTTTGACGGATGCACTTCTTCAACCCAACCAGTTCCTCGGCGTAATATTGGCCTGTGATGTCCTTTCCACGAGGCGCATAGTCCACCATCAACACTCCTTTAGAATCCCAGAAGATGGTGGCCGTGATCTTCCCGACTGAGGGTTGGGTCCGGAACTTGATGGGGGTCGAAGAGCCCCTGTGCTTCCAGGTCATGCTTTCGAGCTTGGTCTTGGGATCCCAGTGATGGACCCACGTTTCATCACCTGTCACTATGCGTAGAGTTGTGCCTATTAAATTTTTTTTTGCCGATGCCAATTCCGATGCCGATTCTTATTTATACTTGCTTGCCGATACCGATACCGATGCCGATTCCGATTCTGCCTAATATTTGTTTTTAGTGTATTATGCTTAATTTATTAGATACTTTATAATTAGTTTCCATAACTATATTACTCAACTGTTAGGCTGTTGGAAGCTTGGAACTTGGAAGCCAATAGACAAAGCAATGGAGTATTTTTTAGTGTTTTTTATTTATTTTTCAATAGACATTGAGTTTATGGAATTTTATAGCTTTTGATAGAAGGTTTTAGGATACAAGATGAATATGGATCTTTACAGAATTTATTTAATTTCCTTTCATATTAGGAATAGCCTATACATATACCTGTAGAAGTCTAAATACCTCCATGCATTAGTACATACTTAAATACACCGACGCAGCTGCGTGTTTTCCCCGCCACCTTATTCCAAATTCGCCTTTTCGCATCGAATCCCCTTCCCCCCTTTCCGCGCCTTTGAGATAACCAAATTCGCGGCCGGCCATAAGAAAATGTCTGCTTCAAAAGACACCTGCCAGCCGACGAAGGCACGAGTTTCTTCGCGCCGTCATAAACCTGCGGCTTGAGACGAGGAAAGCTCGGATGGCGCCGAGGTGTGAATGTTTGGCATAACCTAGTGGCAGACGAAAAATCTTTTGGCGCGACGATAAGAATTTTATGAGAATCCGGTGCTCTCTCTCGATTTTAGCTCTTGAGGGAAATAAAAGAGGAAATTTTCCCTGGAGTCGGACAGAAGATCTTGGACCTACGTTGTATGTGGAAACTAGTCCCACAAAGGAAACAGTTCGCCCGTTGCAAGGAAGAAACTTCGGGGAATTTGTTGTTGTCATCAGGGTACTTGTAGGTGCTAAACGTCTTGCAGAACCCTCCACCCTTCAGAGCCAGAGGTTACACAGGACCTCTGACTGCCTCTGCGGATTACCCTAGACGCAGCTAGGTAATCAGTTTTGGCTACCCACTCCAGGTGCCAATAATCGGAACGGACACTTCGAGGAGAAGAATTCCGATTTGAGTCACAGTTTGACTCGCCTTCGCGATCCGGCCTAGGATCATTATATCAGGATACCGGTCTAGGATTACCCCCCACATTCGGTAACCTAGAACGATTGGGCTAAGTGCGAACATCGTCAGAAGAAGAAGACATTCACCGTCATTCTCCAAATACTTACGATCTCAAAGGTATCGTTAAAGTGAATTATCCCTTCCCCTAAATTCACCAGTTCAATCGTTAAGTAGAATTTCCATCCCGAGCTCATAACCTCGAGTATTACAAGTGATTAATTCAGTGCTTAATTCTGTGATATTATTCAATTCATTCTGTCGGGTGCAATTAAGGCGCAAGCATCCTAGTAAGTAGATTTCAAGTGTAATCCCCACGACATTATATATACTTTCCAATTCAGTGCGAATATTAATCCTCTTTATACATATACGAGTATTAAGAGTGCATAGGCCGAGCATTGCAAAATTTTTTTATTCCCATCGACAATCGATAATGGCGTTACTAACGTTTTGACATAGCATCGTTCGTCTCTCTCATAGGTAAGGAAATCTTTTTAATAATTACGATCAATATTTTTTAGCATTAGACCAGGTAAGAGTGCTTCAAGCGATGACCATTTACGGCCCCAGACTCGAATTTTAATCTTCCAGGTTATCTCATATCTATTATGCAATTCACCAGGCACTTTGGTGGATCTGAGGGGAACGCATAAGGCGCTGACGAAGGGGATGTTTCCTACGGGAGGGGCGCGGTAACATTTTCAACTAATTGATAAGTGGCATACTTAAATCGAACGGAACTTATACCACCACTAAACACTTAGCGCTCTGCTTAACCTAACCTACCCTAACCTCTCTCTTTAAATTAACTAGGTTAGCAATCGGCACCAAAACAAAACTTGCTTTTTCACCCCTGAGTGCTTCAAGCGATGACCATTTACGGCCCCAGACTCGAATTTTAATCTTCCAGGTTATCTCATATCTATTATGCAATTCACCAGGCACTTTGGTGGATCTGAGGGGAACGCATAAGGCGCTGACGAAGGGGATGTTTCCTACGGGAGGGGCGCGGTAACATTTTCAACTAATTGATAAGTGGCATACTTAAATCGAACGGAACTTATACCACCACTAAACACTTAGCGCTCTGCTTAACCTAACCTACCCTAACCTCTCTCTTTAAATTAACTAGGTTAGCAATCGGCACCAAAACAAAACTTGCTTTTTCACCCCTGACTGGCTGAATACCTTCAATTAGCCACACACAAAAATTCTAACCCGAATTTATCTTGCTATTGTGTTTATCTATACTTGGACGATTTGGCGATAATTTGTTCTTATTCAACAATGGTTAAAACGACTAACTAATTTTCTTTGAGGGGGGGGGGAGGGTCGTTTATAAACCTCTAAAACCTGACACTAATTTATTATGTAGTAGTTTTATATATATTTTGACCGATGACGAGGTTAAAAGATGGTGCCTTGCACCTCATATGTACTCGATTAAGGCAGTTATAACCGCTTCAAGCGATTAATATCACAAACTAAGGTAGAATCTCGAATTATGACTACTAATATTGCCAAAACTTTCGTTTAAGCGATAGATGGAAACATTAACCAAAAATAATAGTTTATTTTACAACAAACTAATCAATCAAAATAAAAAATAGTTTTAAAAAATTAAATCGTTAATTAATATAAGGCTTGACTCATAAAATAATGAATTTACACTCCCTTAATACGCAAATGTTAATCTTCGAAAAAAAATTCAATTCACTGACTTACTAAAGGAATATTACAACGGGCTACCCAGATAAATTTGGGCCACCGTTCGTTTTAACGAATTCAGTAATCGCCCAACAATGCGAACTGTGGATAGATTCCACAAAATACTAAAAAAATGTTTGAGTTACCGCTATTTTCTTTCAAGGGTTGGCTGGTTGTGCGTGAGTGACCATCTCGGTGCGGTTTTGGGCCTATGGTAGGCAGATCCCAGCTGACTGGCGTAGATTCTCTCCAGTCAAAAAGGTAGGCGTTGGTTAGTTGCGCGTTCGTAGGCGGAAATTCCGAGGTTTCCGGTCGATTCACTTATCTACGGCTCCCGATAGGTATTCCTTTAGATTAAAGAATCTTTCTTCTGGTTGAATAATACTCTCGTCGAGGACGAGAAATTGTCTTCTTTGCTCGGTTGAACTTTGTAGAATTTATCATTTTACCAGTCTCTTCTGGGTACTCTTGGGAACGATCGGCTTCGAAAATGGTTATCTTTTCGGGCTCGTAACTGGGTTATAACGAACGTGGGAACACAGAACGTTTCTCTGGGGCTAACCCTGTATGAATTCCTACTTTTCGCTTAGCCTTTCTATATATATATATATATATATATATATATATATATATATATATATATATATATATATATATATATATATATATATATATATATATATATATATATATATATATATATAACCATTAACGTGGAAGGAGGTTGCGGGATCACTGCTGCGGGGTGTGCGTGTGGAGGTCAACCTTATTTGAAGCCAAATGACTTGTCTGGCTTCTTATTTTTACTTCGGCGTTAGCTCGAGGGGAAACTTTTCGCTGACTTGGTTTTTCGTACTAACAACTTTAGAGGTGAAAATTAGGCTTCTTCAAATCCCTAATGTGAACTACGTAAATTAAAAATAGCATCTGTATCCATTTTAATTAGCGAATTGTGCGTCTCGGGTTGTCAATACTGCTTATGCAGCGGGATTAACTTTGTTCTTGTTTAAAACAGGCGTCTCTTCGCCGATGTATTTAGCGCCATGGCCACCTATATTGCTTTTTACATCCTTATTTCGTTACTAAACCTAAGGTTTTTATATTCACTGACAAGAATTCTAATTGAAAATCAGTCTGAAGAGACGTTTGTGTCGGCATGTTAGGTGTGTTAGTTTACTTTTTATAGTTTAGTTGAGTGTTGAAGTATAACCTTTCCAACGGCACCTCCCGAACGCCATTTGTTTCAATTCTAATTTTTAACCCCTCTTATTATTATTATTATTTATTTTTTTTCACATTTCTTATATACTAGATATTTGATATGGCTATTGGCCAAAGTTCTTTTATTTTAGTGTTTTTTTTTAACTTTCTTTAGCATTTTTGTTTTATTTTTTCTCAACTCACTGCTTTCCTTTTACTTTTTACTTCGTTTTTTTAAACATTTTGTTAGTATATTTAGACTTTTCTTTTTATTAGTTAGTGCTTTATCTCATTTCGGATTGAAGCCATTCGGATCCATTGTTTTCATCTCTTTTAGTTACTTTATACATTTTGACACGGGGCCAGTATATCATGATAAATGGACAATGTCCATGGATAAGGAACACCATATAACGTCCCTGAGTAGGTGACGGGCTATATAGGACTTAAAATTCCAAAGACAAAATACTAATCATTGAAACCACATTTATTATAAAAAATCATATGGTTGAGTATTTTTTTAACTTTTTAGTTATTATATCACTGTAGCTTGCTAATTTCGTTCAAGCTTCCCTGAAAGCATATAGTATAATCCGACCAGAATTAAACAATAAAGGTGTTACTTAATAAAGCTGTGGTAACGAGTAACACAAAGTATGTTGTCTGGCCCAATTCAGCCACCAAAACTGTATAAAAAGCTAAAATTTTGACGAAGAATCGGCAAAGATGCCGAGTACTCGGGACATCTCTAACTATGCGTGACTCGAATCCTGCCGCGTCTTGGTTATACAGGAGCAGCAGCTCCTCCGAACTCTGACGACGTTGAAGTCGATCATGGGGCGTGGGGTTTCTAGGACCCAATGGGCAGAGACCTTGGTCATAGCCAAATTGTGGTGGATGATGTTGATAACACTTCCATGTGATATTCCAAGTTCTCGCTCGATTTCTTCGACCTTCACCTGTCGATTTTCGAGGATTATCCTCTGCGCACGGGCCACATTGTCCTCGTTGATCACGTCTGATGGGCGTCCCGGACGGGGGTCATCTTCAAGGGACTCACAACCATGGCGGAACTCCCTATTCCAACAAGCAATGGTTGAATAGAAAGGGGCGGTGTCGGTATACACTGCAACCATGCATTTATGGATCTCTTTTGCATTCTTGCATTCCTTGGTCAAAAATTTGATCACTGCGCGGTGCTCAACCTTCTCCATTGTTGAAAATTTGTGACTGACGATCTGCGATCAGCTACTGCTTCTTAAATAGACGAGGCAGGAGCGTGCAGCTGCAGGTCCTGACTTGTCATAACTTGTCCTAACACACCCAAAAACACCCATCCCCCTTCCTCTGCTTTGCCTACCGATTCGCAAAACTTGTTGAACTCCCCTCGTAGCACTTCATCAAATGGCGGTGCGTCGTGCGAGTGTGTCCAATTCGGAGACGACAGGAAGCAACGTGAATCTTTCACGGCATTGAGGGGTAGGTCGCGGCGCAATGATACGCAACTTTAAGTTCCCTTCGCCCCGGAAGGGGCGCGTCGATTTGCCATCCTGGCCGCCGTGCTGACGGGATCCAGCGCTCCATCGAGCCCCAGCTTAGCCCCTCTTCCTTCCTTCAGATAGCCTGTATTTCTCCCCTACTTCCTCACTTTCCCTACAACCTCTCCCACAACATTCTAGGGTCAGCCTCTAATTTCACAGGGTAGATACTGACCTTCTTCTCAGCCAACCGTCCCGGATCGGGCCTGAGGGTGGGAGGGGAAAATGTTCCCTAACCCCTGGGCTCCGTTCTGGGGTGGTTTGTTTTCAACAACCTGCTTCATCCCCACCCATACCTTCCTCACATCCCCTTTCCTTCTCACTTCACAATCTATATTTTTACGCCATGTTCAAGGTGGAGCCGCCATGCCGAGGGACTGCCAGCCCACCAGGCGGGAGGGGTGGTCCTGAATGGCGGCCTATGGCTCTGCCAGGCCTGTACACACCCCGTGCAGGGCGGGCTACTGCGAGGGGTGATAAGCTATTGCATCCCGTTGTAAATTTAGGGACAACATCCTCAAAGATGAGAAAACTAAAAATCTCCCCTTAATTTTCCTTTGTAAATCGAGTGAGCCGCCCTCGGGAAGCTTCACATAAAAAAATGGACTATCCCCCCCTGTGCTTGCGCCGGAAACCCTCCATATTTCTCTAACCGGAGAGGAGGCTTACTCCTCTCCTTAACCTACGGGTGTAGGTGACTCCCCGTTACCCCCTTCTCTGGAGGTGCTTTCGGGCACCTTCCTTTTTCCAGTGGCAGTCCCCCCTTTTCTTTCGAAGTGGACTGCCAAGAAGGCCAGCAGGACCCCCATTGCCGACCGCTCCCCAGTGAAGCTGATCGGTAGGGCAAACCCCCTTAGGAGGGAGAGGGAAGCCAGGCCCCTTCGGTCGCCTCCCTCAAAAGACCTGCTGGGAAGAATATTGAACCTTGTCGGAGTCAAGGCCTGTGTATCCCCACACATGACTAGTGACGCTGCCAATGGAATCTGCGATGTCCTGGGAGGAGAGGGCTAACTGGAGGCGCCTCCAAGATAGAAATGGTCCTTGAGGCAACCCAGCCTTAGACGGTAGGGCCATCCATGGGAGGGAATCTGGGCTCGGCGCCAAGCACCGAACCTGAATCCGCCCCTATGCATGGTCCTCGTCAAACAGCCCGGGTTTTCAAGGCCGTACAAGGAGGGGAGGGATCTCCTCCAACCAGTGCCCCTGCAACTACCAGGACCTTCTGCATCTCGGAGAAGGACCTGGCTGAGCCTATCCATCTGGCCAAGGGGCTTCTGCCGGCAGGGGGAAGAAACGGGTTCATTCTCCGCCCTCATCTCCTAAAAAGAAAAAAAATAGGAAAAAGACTAAGAAGACTTGGGGCTCATCTCCATCCGTGGCAGCTCCCGGGACGGATGGGCCTGCTGTTACTTTGGTAAGCGACCAAGCCAAGATTGGTACATATGGCCCCTATGCCCCCCCGTGTGCGGAGCCTCTAACTATGACTAAGACCAAAAGTGCACAGGGCGGAGCCTCGATAACATCGGGGCCCCTCATTCAGAGGTTACTTGGCGTTTTCGAGCCCGATGGCTTCAACGCTCCCTGCTTATTCGCTTCACTGATAGCAGCATGTTGGCCAAGGGTAACATGATCCATCAGAGGACAGGATTAGCTAATGTAATATGTAGAGAGCCGAAGGTGGTCCCGTTTCTCGGACGGGAGCCTTCTGGCGATTCAAGCGGATCCCTCTGAGGCGACCAAGATAAGTTCTCTTCGGACACTTCATGGCACCCTTGTGAGTGTAACGCCGCACTTTACCATGAACTTTGTGAAAGGAGTAGTTTATGCGAGGAAACTCGTTGACTACTCCATAGAGGACATCACCTTAGAGCTGGCCGACCATGAGGCGGTCATGGTCGAACGTGTGATGAGAAAACAGGAAGGGGCCTTGAGATCCGCCCCTACCCTCTTCGTCACGTTCGACTGTGACAAGCTCCCTGAGTCGGTGCGTGCCGGTTGGTACCGATACCACGTGAAAAACATTCGTGCCACTGCCGCGGTGGTGCTAATACTGTCACCGCTTCTGCCATACGAATCATTCATGTAGACCTGCAAAGTCGGGGTCACCCGAAGTATGTGTAAATTGCTCCAAGGCCGCACACGATAAGTTCAAATCATGTGCGGCCAAGTGTGTCAATTGCGGAGAGCCGCATCCCGCTTCTTCGAAGCAATGTGGTGCATATCTCCTTGAGAAAGAAATCCTGGCCGTTCAGGCACAAGATCGACTATCATTCCGTGAGGGTATAGACTTGGTCCTGGCGCGCCCGGCTCTACCTGGGACGTCTTATGCCTCAATGGTTAGATAGACACCCTCTGCTCCAGGACCATTCAGGCCAACGATCAAGGTTGTTTCCACGCCTTTCGGAGCCCTTCTGCTGATTCTACTCAACCCGGGGGCTCTCCTGGTAAAGCTGGCGGCACAAAGGGTTCACACCCAGCCCCGGCTAAAACCAGGGCTACAACCCCTTTCCCCAGCGTGACCGTTTCCCGTAAGTCGAAACAGCCACGCGCCTCCACCTAGTCGTTAGACTCACAGGAGGCAACACCCCTGAAGCCAGGTCATCTTCCGGGGTTCCTAAGGCTGCCCCCCGAAAGGAGGACAGCAACAAAGGAGCTTCAGCTCCTTCGCCCACGCCTAGTGGTGGGCTGAGTGGCTCGGAGACGGTGGTTCCTCGAAAAGAGGGCCCCTCGCCTTAGAAGCCGCAACGCCTGCCTAAGGTTTCGAGGCGGAGGGAGGAAAAGACTCGCATGGCGATCCAACCTCCCCTAATAACTCCTCGAAAGGGACAGCGCCTTCAGCGCTTTGTCCGACCAACAGCGCTTGGGGTTCATTCTCCGAGAAGCGTATGGCCATTACCGTGAGGGTCTTCTGTTCGAATAGGGCACCTGCGTCTCCTCCGAGCTAGGCTTGGAGGGCATATTCCTTTAATGGAATTGCCGTGGACTCCGGGCCAACTGGGAGGAGCTTCGGAGGCTCATCTCGTCCCGCCCCCCGTTAGCTATTTTTCTGCAGGAGACCATGCTGGGCGCTTGCCACCTGCCCGCCCTCCCAGGGTATAAGGGTCTTGCGACCCAACCACCACATGATAGCTGAGCTGGGGGATGTGCGGTTTATATCCGGCATATTGTCTCCGTTCTTCCTTTCACTTTAGATACCTCCTTTCAGGCAGAGCCTGTGCAGCTTCACCTGGATAGGAGGTATACTATCATTTCTGCGTACATTCCACCGTCAGCTGACTTCGACGCGGGGGACTTCCGCCGCGTCATGGCACGGTTGCCGAGGCCCTTCTCTTGCTTGGAGATCTGAACGGTAGACATCCTCCCGCGGGAGATTCCTCAATAAATCCCAAGGGCAAGTCCTTGCCGATCTGATCTAGGAGATTGAGATAGGTGTCCTAAATGTGGATGAGTTTAGGCATCACTGCCCAAGAACCACTTCATTTTCTTACCTTGATCTATCTTTGTGCTCTTCGGATGCACAGCCTAATTTTAATTGGGGGGGGTGGTCGATGATCTCCTTGGTAGTGATCACTTTTTCATTCACATATCATTTTCAGGGCAACTGCCGCCTGAGAGCCCACCTCGGTGGTGTATGGCATGGCGCGGTGGCCTGCATTTCAGGAAATGACTGAATTCTCTATCTCAGTCTGGAAGTTTAGGCCGGTAGATGCGGCCGTTGAGTTTTTCTTTGGCTAAAACTAAGGTGGTGCACTTCTGCCGCCACCCTCCGATCTGCCCCCACCCAAATTTCTTTCTTAATGGGGGTGCGCCTGGAAGTGGTTGACTCGCACTGTTTCCTTGGTCTTGTATTTGAACGACTCCTCACCTGGGAGGCTCATATTCGCTGCCTTAGGGTCTCTTGTAACCACGCCATGGATATTTTCCGTTCCGTGTTGTTCTGCGATTGAAGCTCTGATAGGGCTATTGCCTTACTTTTTTATCGATTCTTTGTTTGTTTGAAGCTCGACTACGGATGCGAGTTTTATGCATCCGCAGCCGAGCGTTTATTGCGGAAGGTGGACTCGATCTACCACACCGGTCTTCACCTTGCGATCGGTGCCTTTCGCACTTCCCCCATTGAGAGCCTACTAGTCGATGCTGGGGAGATACCACTAGCACTACGCCGCGTACAGTGCGTCACTCGCCTGTACGCACGAGCCCGGCTCCTCCCTCAGTCGCCAACAGCTCTCACTGCATCCGCAGCTGATTTCGACGGTGCCTATGCCCCTGAGAGACGCTAGTCAACTCCTTCAAGAGCTAGGTATAGCTCTCGAGCCGGTAGCGCTCCTGGTTCTGCCCAAGACGCCACTCTGGAGGGTACCACATTTGGCTATTTTTCGCCACGCCTCTGCTCCCCAAGCGTTCAACCTTTTTGGAGCACACCTCGTGTCACGCTGGAACCGTTCCAGTGTATACGGATGGCTCCAAGTCCCAAGAGGGGGTCGGTTTTCACGCCGTGTCCCCTCTGTTTGAAGTCAGCGGGGCTCTGCCAGGCGCTGCGTCTGTCTTCACGGCTGAGCTGGTGGCAATACACCACTTGGTACGGGAGATTAAGCGACGTGCCCTGTTTGGAGACCGGATTGTGATCTATAGCGACTCACAAAGTGCCCTGAGTGCTCTCGGGGCATTGGAATCTCCGCATCCCCTGGTTCGCGATATCCGTGACGCTACGGTTTTGGCGAGCCGGGCGGATATCGAGATTATCTTCTGCTGGGTTCCTGGACATGTAGGAATTGCGGGGAATGTGCGCGCCGATCAGGGTGCCAGAGAGTCCACGAGGACTTTGCGACTGGACCAGCGTTTCGCTCTTTCTAACCCCGACTACATGGCAGGAATACGGGCAGCTCTTCGGACTGCTTGCTAAGAAGATGAGAGACGGTCGAAGGGAACTTAAAGTTGCGTGCCATTGCGCCGCGACTGTTCCAATGGACCTATCCCCCAATTCCGTGACGGCTTCAGGTTGCTTTCTGTCGTCTCCAAATCGGACACACTCGTGGGATGAATCGCTATTTGATGGAACGCTCACCTGCGCCCTATTGCAACGACTGCGCCGTCCCCTAGACTGTTCGATACATTCTTGTCGAATGTCCCAGTCTGGGTCATCTTTGCGCACGTTACCTGTCCCGATACCGGGATGAGCGATGTGGCTACCACCTGTCCCTTGTACTCAGGACCAGTGCGTGCACATTAACTGGTGGACTTGTTGACTTTTGGGGTGAGGCCGGCCTTTTCCCTATTATTTCCTAGGGTTTGGGGGGGTTTTCCCCCTTATAGGTCGCACGCTCCTGTGCCGGGGGACCTCCCCCCGACGCAGGAACTTGTTTACTGCTTGCCTTCTTTTCCCCTTTTTTGAATTTGGGGTGTTGGGTTCGGATTGTTTATTGTATCTTTTGGAATTTGATGTTAGAGTAGCCTATTATGAGGCAGGTATTTAATTCGGTGACTAATGCCCAACTAGGCAGTCGCCAAATGAGCTCTTAAAAAAAAAAATTGTTTCCTTCGCTGTCCCATCTTCTATGCCAAACAGCCTGTAGAGCTGCCCGTATTCCTACCATGTATTCGATGTGAGGAAGAGCGAAACGCTGGTCTGGTCGCTAAGTCCTCGCGGACTCTTTGGCGCCCTCATTCCCCGCAATTCCTACATGTCCAGGAACCCAGCAGAAGATAATCTCGACAAACGCCCGGCTCGCCAAAACCGTGGCGTTACGGATATTGCAAACCAAGAGATGCGGAGATTTCAATGCCCCGAGAGCACTCAAGGCGCGTTGTGAGTCGCTATAGATCACAATATAGGCTTCCAACAGGGCACATCGCGTAATCTCCCGCACTGAGTGGTGTATTGCCACCAGCTCGGCCGTAAAAACGGATGCTACAGGAGGGAGGGTGGACCAAAGAGACTCCGTAGAGGACACCGCGGCCGCCCCAGCATCGAGGTCCTACTTCGAGCCGTCAGTATAGCTGGGACGTTGGTGAGCATGAGAACACGCATGTTCAAGAAACAGGCACTTTACTAGACGAGGGTCAGTAGACCCTTTCTCAAAATGCCAAAAAGCAGTACAGACCTCAGGATGGCGGACGCCCTAACACGGATCCGGCGTGAATAGGAGGGCCAACACCCAGGGAACACCCAGGGAGGAGAGATGGTCCCCAATCCGGAGTCACAGATGCAGGGGTAGAGATGCCCGTTGATCAAAAGAGGCCGACGAGGACGAGGCAAAATGGAACTCATGGACTGGGGGTAAAGAGTATTGCTGTACACGAAAGAGTAATAGTAGGCACATCTGCAGCCAGTGGTATCGCAAGGGAGCACGCCACCCTCACAAAAAGGCTAGGGATAGGAGAGGTGCAAAAGGCTCCACTACTAAGACGGGCCCCAAGCGAACGAACAGGGTCAAGTATATTCAAGGCTGAAGGAGACACAGAAGAATACACCTGGCAACCGTATTCCAGCCGGGATTGGACCAGTGCAGAATAAAGCGACCACAAGTTGCCCCTATCACCACCCCAAGTGGTGTGGGATAAAACTATGAGCAAATCCATAGCCTTCGAACAGGACGCCCTCAAGCGACGCAAATGGGGTACCCCAGTGACCTTGCTAACAAGCGTTAAACCCATGAACTTAAAAGTGGGGACATAATCAATCGCCTTACCATGTAAGAAGATGGGAGGGAAACTAAGGACACCACGACAACGAATAATAATGTATGGCCTTCGTTTTGGTGACCGAAAAACGGAAATACTTTGAGAAAGCACGACCCGACACGGCATCAATTGCCAGCTCTAATCGACGGGCAGCAGAAGGCAAGCGGGGAGATGAACAAAACAATGCCAAGTCATCCACGATGAGGGAAGCTAAAACTCCCCCTGGAAGAACTTGAACCCGGAGATTAATAGAGTAGTCTCCTCAGACGTGGTGTCTACCGCTTAGATCTCAGAGTAAGAGTTAGGGCCTCGGCAACCGTGCCACGACGCGGCGGGAGCCCTCCTCGTCTAAGTCGACTAACGGAGGAATGTACGCGGAAATAACAGTATACCTCCTATCAAAGTTCAGATCCACAGCTAATGCCTGAAAGGAGGTATCTAAAGCGAAAAGAAGAACGGAGATATCATGCCGGGCGTAAATCGCATATCCTCCCGCCCGGCCTCCCCTCCCGTGGTTGTGGGGTCGTAAAACCCTTATACCCCGTGAGGGTGGGTAACAGGCATGCTCACAGCATGGTCTCATGCGAAAAAATAGCTAACGGGGAACGGGACGAGACGAGCCTCAACGGCTCCTCCCAGTTAGCCCGGAGTCCACGGCAATTCCATTGAAGGAACATGTCCTCCAGGCCTAGCTCGGAGGATACGCGAGGGCTCTCTTCGAACAGAAGACCCTCATGGGAATGGACGAACGCTTCCCGGGGAGGCAATACCCCGGGCGCTGTTGGCAGGACAATACGCTGAATTCGCTGTCGCCTTCTAGGACTTATTGGGCGAGGTTGAGCTCGCCATGCGAGTCCTTTTCTCCCTCCGCCTCGAAACCTTAGGCGGGTGTTGCGGCTTCGGAGGCATGGGACCCTCCTTTTGAGGATCCACCGTCTCCGAGCCACCCAGCCCGCCACTGGAGTGGGCGAAGGAGCAGAAGCAACTTTGTTGTTGTCCTCCTTTCTGGGGGCAGCTTTAGGAACCCTGGAAGATGGCCTGGTGACCAACTTCAGCGGTGTTGCCTCCTGTGAGTCAAACGAATCGGTAGAGTCGGGTGACCGTTTCGCCTTACGGGAAACGGCCACGCTGGGGAAAGGGAGGGAGCTCTGGATTTAGCCGGGGCAATGTGTGAACCCTTTGTGCCGCCAGCTTTATTAGCGGAGCGCCCGGGTTAGTTGACCCCGCAGAAGGGCTCCGAATGGGCGCGGAATAAACCGTGCTAGTTGGCCTGGATGGGCAAGGAGCAGAGTGTGTCTCTCTTAGCATTGAGGTGCAAGACGTCCCATGCAGAGCCGGGCGCACCAGGTCTCAGTCCTTACCCCCGCGGAATGAGAAACGATCCTGGGCCTGAACGGCCAGGATTTCTTTGACAAGGAGATATGCACCACATTGCTTCGAAGAAGCAGGGTGCTGCTCTCCACACTTGAAACACTTGGCCACACACGATTTTGACTTATTGTGTGCGGCCTTGAAGCAATTTGCATAGATTTCGGGTGACCCCGACCTTGCACGTCTACATGAGCCATTCGTATGGCCGAAGTGCTGACAGTAATAGCACCTCCGTGGCAGTGGCACGAATGCCTTCACGCGTTATTGGTACCAACCGGCACGCACCGACTCAGGAAGCTTGTCACAGTCGAACGTGACGAAGAGTGTAGGGGTGGGTCTCGAGGCACCTCCCTGTTTTCTTATCAAACGCTCGACCTTGATCGCCCTGTGGTCTGCTGGCTCTAGAGTGATATCTTCTATGAAGTATTCCACGAGGTCCCTCGCATAAACTTCTCCTTTTACAACGTCCCCGGTAAAGTGCGGCGTCACACTTACCGGGGTGCCATCAAGTGTCCGAAGAGCACTTATATTGGCCGTCTCGGCGGGATTCACCGCATTCGCCAGAATGTTCCCATCCGAGAAAGGGTCACCTTCGGCTCTCTACCAATTGCACTAGCTAATCCTCTCCTCTGATGGATCATGTTGCCCTTGGCTAACATGGTGCCATCATTGGAGCTAATAGCGAGGAAGCGTTTGAAGCCAGCGGGGTCAAAAACGGTGTGTAATCTCTGAATGAGGGGCCCCGATGTAATCGAAGGCTCCGCTCTGCGCATTAATACTTTTGTTCTTAGTCAGGGGCTCTGCACCCGGGGGGAGGCAGAGTGGCCGGATGTGCCGATCTTGGCTTGGTCGCTTACTGAAGTGGCAGCAGACCCATCTGTTCCCGCAGCCCCCGCGGATGAAGAGGAGCCCCGAGTCTTTTTAGTCTTTTTTTAATTATTTTTAGGAGAGGAGTGCGGAGAATGAACCCGTTTCTTCTCTCCGCCGGCAGGAGGCCCCATGCTTGAAGGAACCGCCTCAGCCAGGTCATTCTCCGGGATGGAGAAGTTCCTGCCAGTCGCAGGAGCACCGGTCGGAGGAGAAGATCCCTCCCTTCCTTGTACTGCCTTGGAAACACTAGCCTTTTGAGGAGGACCTTGCCTTAGTGGCGAACTCGAGTTCGGTACTTAGCGCCGAGACAGGATTCGCTCATGTGGATGGCCCTACCGTTTGAGGCTGGGTTGCCTCAAGGACCATGTCTATCTCATTGAGGGCCTCCAGTTGGCTACTTCCCCCCCCCGTAGGACATCGCAGGTCCCGTTGGCAGTGGTGTCACAAGTCGAGTCTGGGGAGGCACAGACCTTGATCCCCGCTAGGTTTAATATTCTAGCCAGCAGGTCTTTTGAGGGAAGCGACCGAAGGGGCCTGGCTTACCTCTTTCCCCTAAGGGGGTTTGCCCTACCGAACCGCTTTAATGGGGAGCGGTCGGCTATGGGCTGCCTGCTGTTTTTTTGGCAGTCCCCTTTGGAAGTAAAGGGGGGACTGCAGCTGTAAAGAGGTAGGTACCTTTGGGCACCTCCAGACAAGGGGGTGAGGGAGAGTCCCCTACACCCGTAAGCGAAGGAGAGGGGTAAGCCTCCTCTCCGGTTAGAGAGATTTAGAGGGTCCCCTACGAGAGCACAAGGAGGTGGACCTCCATTTCTTCTGTGGAGAAGCCCGAGATCGGCTCCGACGATGGACAAAGAGAAATTGAGGGGAGATTCTTAGTTTCCTCATCATTGGGCATGGTGACCCTAGTTTTTTTACGGGAAGCAAACGCTCATCATCCCTCGCAGTAGCCCACTCTTCAGGGGGTTCGTACGGGGCTGGCAAAGCAAGATGTTGCCATTTAAGGCCACTTCTCCTTCCTGGTGACCTGGCAGCCCTTCAGCATGGCAGCTCCACCTTTGGCACGGCGTAAAAAAATAGATAGTGAAGTGAGAAAGAAAGGGGATGTGAGGACAGTATGGGTGGGGATGAAGCAGGTTGTTAAAAACCCACCATCCCAAACCGGAGCTCAGGGGTTAGGAAAGATTGTCCACTTCCTCCCTCAGCCCTGATCGGGGATAGTTGGCAGAGAAGAAGTTATCCACTACACTGAGAAAATAGAGGATGACCGGATAAAGTTGTGGGAGAGGTTGTAGAGAAAGTAAGGAAGTAGGGGAGGAATACAGGCTGTCTGAAAGGAGAAGAGGCTAAGCTGGGGCCAGACGTGGCGCTGAGTCCCGTCAGCACGGCGGCCAGGGAGGAGGACGGCGGGATCCCGCTTCCCGCAGGACGTCAGAGAAGAGACGGCCGGAAGGGCGAGCTATGCCCGCGCCCTACAGCGAGCCTCACAGAAGTCCAGCCTGAGGGAGTCCCGAAGACCCAGGACCCCCTTCTTAAACAAGGAATACGGGACAAGAACGCGAAGCCATGCTATGGAAACCTCCACAATTGGCACAACATTCATGATTCCCACAAGGAAAGCCATGATACGCCAACGCACAGGCCACACAGCGACGAGCGTGCCTACAATTGCTGCTCAGATGGCTAAACTGGTGGCAATCAAAACAACATCTGGGGAGCTCGACATAACTGGACACAGGTACACGAAGATAACCAGCACGAACAAACTGGGGCAGATTCTGAGGCTCAGAGGTAACGATGAGCGTACTCGTAGGAACCTTAGCGGGACCAACATAATTATAAACCCTATAAACGTCCGTAATCCTCTGGGACGATAGTTTATCTTTTAGTCTTGAAACATCATATTGCAATAATTCGTTGGAGCGAATCACTCCCTTAACAACTTTAAGGCGAGGGTGGGGCACAACCAAAACCGGGACCTCCGAAAGGGAGGACAAATCCCGGACGGCACCACACTGCTCTCGCAAAGATACCTAAACCACTACATCGCCACTACCACGGGCCCACATACGGCGGGGCGCACCACAACGGGACTCAAACTCCTAATTCAAATCAAACACGTCCAATTTAGAAAGCCTAAACCCGGAGCTGGAATTCAGCACCAGGAAACGAGGATAATCGAAATCAGGATCTATCTCTTCTGCGAAGGGATCTAACAAGCGCGTAAAAGAGGACTTATTGACAGACATAGTACGAGAACCACTGGGAGAGAATTTTTTTATTATTATCCATATAAAGTAGATTATAAAAGGGGCTGCGAACTCACGCAGCACAGGCTCTGTCTACCGTCGAGACACCTACTTGGAGCGCCGGCCCATCCATAAGGGGAAGCCCGTCGACCCCTGACCTAATCATCGTGTTAATAATGGCTGGCCAGCCTCGGAAATTTACTGGTTAGTGAAACAAAGACCCCCTCGACGGCTCAGACACCAACCTACCAACACAGGCAGGGCAAGTTAAAGGGTCACGCCCCCTGACGGACAACTCTGATACACCGAGATCGACAAACAAACGTAGATGGAAGACGATGTAGGGTGAAAGAGAATTGGTACAGAAGACAAAGTAGGGGTTAGCAGAAGGAGAAAAAAAATTCCAAGCTGGGGCATGATGGGGTGCTGAGTCGCGTCAGCACGACGACAAGAAGTGAAAATCGCCGAGCCCCTTACGGAGTGTGGGCACTAGTGCTGCGAGGGTATGCCTTTGCCGAGAAGAACTTTTTTCGAACGAAAGTTACCCGTGAAGCAAAAACTCCTGTTCTATATTGACTCAAGCTGGGCTAGAATTGTAGGAAAGCTGGAGACATGAAACGCAACCTTAGTTCAGCGTTGAGTAGCTGTAAGGGAAATGGGACACCAATAAGAATACCCCCTTCTTTTGTTTCTTGAATTCCTTCCCACCCTATGTCTTCTAACACTCCACGTGGAGTAAAAGAGCTCTGTATCCAGGGGAAAAAATTAAAGAAGAAAGAATTTGAATAGCAGTTAAGCTGAGCACTAAAAGCTTTCACCTCGCCGATAAAATGCTAATCTCTTTAGTTGGGAAATAGATAGCCGAAAGTTCCTACCCACATCGTTGGAAACAATTAAGACCGGGGTCGGTCGACAAAAGCTAATCCCTCTCGGCGCCAGAAGCTTTCTTTCAGATGTCTGTGCCTTCCAACAAAGAAGCACCATAAAAATGTCTGTCATACAAATAACCTGGGTTTTTCAAAGATCGGCAGATTGAGTTTGAGATCTCGTCACCTTCGGTTCAGATCGTGTATCTGTTTCCCCAAGTCCCTGGTATTTGCGTATACCATCGAGGATGGATCTCACCAGGCAGATCCATCTATTTTGTGAAGGCTTACTCTATTCAGAGCAAAGCCTCGAATCGTTTTGTCCCCCAAGGACTGGTCGGGATTATTCTCGTCTCATCAGACTCCCCCCCCCCTTCAAGGATCTCTAGTTTCCCGTGTGAGATTTCACGCCGAGCCGCGTCAGGGAATCGATTTTTGGAGGGTGCACTTCTTTGGAGCAGATGTACCTTCGCCCGTCTTCAAGGAGGATCGTGAACTCGTCTTCTGATCACCCTCCCCTCTTCATCCTTGTCACCATCAGGATATTCGGCCGAAAATCACGACCATTTTCCGTCTTCATTCCTCCGCGCCGACTCGCTAAAGGAGTCCCCTTACTAGAAGACTCCCTTTAAGTTAAAACGATTGCATCTCCCGCTAATCGACCCGCTTTCTGTATAACTGATTTATAGACACCCATTTAAAAGCTAATTAACAAGTAATTAACGTTACCCGATTGTCAATTTTATATAGTCTGTCAGCAGATAAGAAAGAACTAAGAGAAGCTAAAGCTGAAGAGAGAAGAAGAGAAGCTGAAGCTGAGCAGAGAAGAAGAGAAGCTGAAGAAAGAGAAAGGGTGAGGCATCATGAAAGGGAGTTAAATACGAATAACTTAGAAACCGTCTCAGTTAGTTCCAGGAATGAAGCCCCCAGATCCCCGCTTTAAAGCTCCCAGCATTTAAGGATGGTGAGGATTTCAGTGCTTACTTTACTCACTTCGAAAAGATTTTTGAGGTAAATCACTGGGATATCAAAACTGATGGAGTCGCCCGACTTTTTCCACTCCTCAATACGCAGCTGCGAGATATATTAATTTCGCTACTAGCCGAGGCTACTCTCGACTATTCGACCCTTAAGTCCAAACTCTTGGCTGCGATCAACATGAACCTGGACTTCTACAGGGAAAAGTTTCGTCAGGAAAGATTGCAACCTGGCCAGACTTACCACCAGTTCGGATTCCCCCTCAGAAGAAGTCTGTAGTTTTGGTTAGACTCCGCCCAGGTAAACGGCGACTATGAGTCTCTGTTCGACTTCATTTTTCGGGATCAATTGATGGCTACGCTTCCCTCTGAAATCCGTGCATTCGTGAAGGACCGAAGAGTTGCTTCCTTCAAAGAATGTATCGAAGAAGAGGATATGTCCCTCCAAACCGAAATATTATCCCCCGTCTGAACCTGGGTATGTTAAGCGACCTGTCTTTAATACCCCTGCGTCGGATTACCCCAGACGACCCATCGTCTGTTTTTCTTGTGTGTGTGTTTTTTTGTTTTGTTTTTATATTTGGCTTTGAATGTAGCCTAGATTTAGACTAGCTTGAGTACGGCGACATATGCCCTAGAAGGCAGTCGCCAGATGAAATAAAAAAAAAAAAATTATTGCGGAAGCCCCAAGCATGTAAATACAGACTGTCCCCAAAATTATCAGTTCCGTTCTGCTCCCAGCCACCAATTCGACCAAGTAAGCGCCTCTTTTTCCCCTCCGTCTGCTCGCCCCAAAACGCCTGTTTTCCCATCAGCGAATAGCCGGGACCTCAAGTTAATTTTATATTTAACAAGAGCACCCCCGGTGGGCTCGAATTTGAAACCGGTTCTGTTAATGGTTGCCGAGTTTTAACCCTGGTCAGAGATACGGAATGCACGTGCATCGTCGTATCGGAAAAGCTGCTGCCCCCAGTGAGCCCCCACCAGGATAAATTTGTAGTAGTCCAGGACTACTTGGGATGAGCCAACCGCTCCCAACTGGTCCGTTGTTTCATCGAATGCCGATATTTCACCGGTTGGGCTGACGTCGTATCAGGCCCTATTAGATTCTGCGCCATATCAGTCGGCCAGAGCCCACAGGTCTCCCCTAGTCCCGTTGCTCAGCCCGCCATCACGAGGACCCAAACCCTAAAAAACGAGTCACCCCCCGTGACTTTAGAACCCTCCTTTTCCCCCGAGTACGAGACTCTGGACAACAAGTCTTTTGTAAATGCACAGAATGAGTGCTCTTCCCTACAGCCATTGTGGGAAAAGTCGAGGACCAACGAGCGTGAATCAGTTTGTAGTCGCAAGGAGGTCTCCTACCTCGTTTAGGGTATACTGTTATTTCGTTCCATCTTCGTTCCTAAACACTCCCCTACGCGCTTGCTATGTATCACCCGATCCATGTCCCACAAGTACTCAAAATTGCCCACGATGGGTTGTTAGCTGGCCACTTTAGGCATAACAAGACAGCTCAGGGAATATTTCGTCATTTCTTTAGGCCCGGCGCTGCCAAAGAAATCGCCGACTTCTGTAGGTCCTGTTTCATTTGTCAAAAGACTTCGTCGAAAGGTCGAATTCCTCCAGCCCCCCTACAGAAGACCCAATTGTGTAAGAACCTTTTTTAGAGTGGCCATCAACCTAATTGGCCCAATACACCCCACGTCTAGTGAAAGGCATTCCTATATCCTAACGTTCGGGGATTTTGCGACCAGATTTCCAGACGCTGTCCTCCTTAAGAAGATCGACAGCATGAATTGCGCGGAGGCCCTGATCTCCATCTTTTCCCGCGTTGGCATCCCTAAGGAGAACTTATCAGATAAGGGTAGACAATTTACTTCGGAGCTTATGAAGTATGTGGGAAAACTCCTATTAGTCAAGCTTCTTTTCACAACCCCGTTCCATCCAGCCGCAAACGGCATCTGTGAAAAATTAAATGGGACTTTAAAGGCCCTCCTTAAGAAACTGTGCCATGCCCAGCCTCGGGAATGGCATCGATACCTGCCGGTCGCCCTTTTCGCCTGCAGGGAAATTCCCCACTGAACCCTGGGGTTCGCTCCCTTCGAACTCCCCTGTAAGGGGCGCGGCGATTTGCCATCCTGGCTGCCGTGCTGACGGGACTCAGCACCCCATCTGGCCCCAGCTTAGCCTCTCTTCCTTCCTTCAAAACACTTGTTTCCTCTCTTTTCATACAACCTCTCCCACAACTTTCTCTGGTCAGCCTCTAATTTCACAGGGTAGATGCTGACCTTCTTCTCGGCCAACCACCCTGGATCGGGGCTGAGGGGGGAGGGGACAATGTTCCCTAACCCCTGAGCTCCGGTCTAATGTGTTTGGATTTAACAACCTGCTTCATCCCCACCCATACCTTCCTCACATCCCTTTTCCTCTCGTCTTCAAAATCTATCTTTTTTACGCCGTGTCTAAGGTGGAGCCGCCATGCCGATTGACTGCCAGGCCACCAGGCAGGAGGGCTGGTCCGAAATGGCGGTGCCTGGCTCTGCCGGGCCCATAAGCACCTCCTGCAGTGCGGGCCACTGCAAGAGGTGGTAAGCTATTGCTTCTCGTAGCACAAATAGGGTCACCATGCCCAATGATGAAAATAAAAAAAAACACAACCCCCAACTTCCCCAAGAACATCAACGGAGCCGCCCTCGGGCCGCTCCACCGACAAAATGGAGGTCCCCCTTTCCCTTGTGCTTGCGCACGGGACCCTCCATACTTCTTTAACCGGAGAGGAGCCTTACTCCTCTCCTATGCCTACGGGTGTAGGGGACTCCCCCTCACCCCCTTTTCTGGAGGTGCTTTTGGGCACCTCCCTAATTCCAGCGGCAGTCCCTCCTTTGCTTTCTAAGGGGACTGCCAAAGAAAGCCAGCAGGCAGCCCATTGCCGACCGCCCCTCGTGAAAGCGGCTCGGTAGGGCAAACCCCCTTAGGGGGGAGAGGGAAGCCAGGCCCCTTCGGTCGCTTCCCTCGAAAGACCTGCTGGCAAGAATATTAAACCTTGCCGGGGTCAAGGCCTCTTCCTCCCCACAAAAGACTCATGACGCTGCCAAGGGGACCTGCGATGTCCTGGGAGGGGATGGCCAACTGGAGGCCCCTCCTGTGATAGACATGGTCCTTAAGGAAAACCAGCCAAAGAGGGTAGGGCCTTCCATAGGGGGGGAATCACAGCTCGGCGCCAAGCACCGAACTCTAATATGCCCATATGCAATGTCCTCATCAAACGGCTGGGGATTCTTAGGCAGTACAAGAAGGGGAGGGATCTCCTCTGCATGATGCCCCTGCGACCACCAGGACCTTCTCAATTTCAGAGAAGGACATGGCTGAGGCCGGTCCATCTGGCCTGGGGGCTTCTACCGGTGGAGGTGAGAAGCGGGTTCATTCCCCGCCCTCCTCTCCAAAAAAGAAAAAGTCCAAGACGAGGAAGACAAAGAGGACTCGGGGCTCCTCTCCATCCGCGGGGGCTGCGGGGACGCATGGGTCTGCTGCCACTCAGGCAAGTGACCAAGCCGAGATCGGCACATCCGGCCCCTCTGCTCCCCCGGTTGCGGAGCTCCTGACTAAGACCAAAAGTGCACAGGGCGGAGCCTCGATGACATCGGGGCTCTGATTCAGAGGTTACCTGGCGTTTTCGAGCCCGCTGGCTTCAAACGCTTCCTCTTTATTCGCTCCACTGATGGCACCATGTTATCCAAGGGCAACATGATCCATCAGAGAAAGAGGATTAGCTAGTGCAATTGGTAGAGAGCCGAAGGTGACCCGTTTCTCGGACGGGAGCCTTCTGGCGAATGCGGCGAATCCCTTCGAGGTGGCCAAGATAAGTGCTCTTCGGACACTTCATGGCACCCCGGTTAGTGTGACGCCGCACTCTAACGGAAACGTTGTGAAAGGAGGGGTTTATGCGAGGGAACTCGTTGACTACTCCATTGAGGACATCACCCTAGAGCTGGCCGATCATGGGGCGGTCAAGGTCGAACGTGTGATAAGAAAACAGGAAGGGGCCTCGAGACCCACCCCTACACTCTTCGTCACGTTCGACTGTGACAAGCTCCCTGAGTCGGTGCGTGCCGGTTGGTACCGCTACCGCGTGAAGGCATTCGTGCCACTGCCGCGGCGGTGCTATTACTGTCAAAGCTTCGGCCATACGAATCGCTCATGTATACGTGAAAAGTCGGGGTCACCCGAAGTTTGTGTAAAGTGCTCCAAGGTCGCACACGATAAGTCCAAATCGTGTGTGGCCAAGTGTGTCAATTGCGGAGAGCCGCACCCTGCTTCTTCGAAGCAATGTGGTGCATATCTCCTTGAGAAAGAAATCCTAGGCCATTCAGGCCCAGGATCGACTCTCATTCCGCGAGGCTAAGGACTTGGTCCTGGCGCGCCCGGCTCTGCCTGGGACGTCATATGCCTCAATAGTTAGAAAGGCACCCTCTGCTCCTGGCCCATCCAGGCCAACGAGCACGGAGCCCTTCTGCGGGCTCTACCCAACCCGGGCTCTGCCCTGGTAAAGCTGGCAGCAAAAAGGGTTCATACCGAGCCCCATATAAAACCAGGGCTCCGCCCTCTTCCCCGAGCGTGACCGTTTCCCGCAAGGCGAAACGGCCACGCGCCTCCCCTGAGTCGTTAGACTCACAGGAGGCAACACCCCTGAAGATGGTCGCTAGGCCATCTTCCGGGGTTCCTGAATCTGTTCCCCGAAAGGAGTAAAACAACAAAGGAGTTTAGGCTCCTTCGCTCACGCAGGAGCCCACTCGCCCCCATCGTGTGGAGAGTCTTCATGATACCGTATCGCCATGCGGTATCATAGGCTTTCTCCAGATCGAAAAAGACCGTGCGTAGTGCTGTCTACGAAGGAAAGCCTCGCAGACGGCATTTTCCATTTGGAGCAGAGCATCCGACGTGGAGTGGAACTTGCAGGAGCCGCAGTGTGTGGAAGACAGATGGCCTCCGCTGTCCAGGAAATAGGCTAATCTAACATTTAACAATTTCTCCATCAACTTGCACACGCAAGAGGTTAGAGAGATTGGGCGAAAACTGGTCGGAGTAGAGTGATCTCTCCCCGGTTTGCGAAAGGCAAGCACAGTAGTGATTCGCCAGGAGTCTGGGAGAAGACCTTCCACCCAGATCCTGTTGAACAAATCTAACAGAAAGGCCATGCCTCGCTCACCTAGATGTCGAAGCATGGCGTACGGGACATCGTCCAGACCAAGGGCGGTGTCCGCGCACGAAGCGAGAGCGGAACGCAACTCTGGAGGTAAAGTCCAGCCGGCGGCCTTCCGCGACATCACGACGTGCATTGAATGCTGGCGGAGCAGCATCACGGCTAGAGAATGCGGAAAAAGCGGTCGCTAAGGATTCCGCCACGGACGCGGGGTCCGAGATTGCGGTCCCATTCTCCTGGAGAACGGGAGGGGGGTCCTGCGAGAACTTGCCCCGAATCCTTTTGACTCGCTTCCACACCTCAGCTAAAGGGGTCTTCCCTTTAAGTGAAGACACGTATGCCCGCCAAGAAGAGCGGCGGGCGTGCTTCGAAATATACCGGAACCTAGCCCTAGCCCGACGAAATTCAGCGACAGTGAAATCGTTCGGGCGGCGCTTATAGCGCATGTAGGCATCACGCTTCTGTTTCAGGGCCGTCTCACACTCGGCCGACCACCATAAGAGTGGTCAGCGTGCAAAACGGCCAGACGTCCTAGGAATAGTAGTCAGGCCCACGGCGATGAGGTTGCTGGAGAAGAACTCAACGGCCTCATCTACCGACCTAAACTCCTCGACTGAGATAGAGAATTCAGTCATTTCCTGAAATGCAGGCCACCGCGCCCGCGCCAAGCACCACCGAGGTGGTCTCTTAGGCGGCAGTTGCCCTGAAAATGATATTTGAATGGGAAAGTGATCACTACCATGGAGGTCATCGACCACCCCCCAATCAAAATCAGGCTGTGCATCCGAAGAGCACAAAGATAGGTCAAGGCAAGAAAATGAAGCGGTTCTCGGACAGTGATGCGTAAACTCATCCACGTTTAGGACACCCATCTCAAGCTCTTCGATCAGATCGGCAAGGACTTGTCCCCTGGGATTTATGGAGTAATCTCCCCAGAGAGGATGCCTGCCGTTCAGATCTCCAAGCAAGAGATAGGGCCTCGGCAACCTTGCCACGACGCGGCGGAAGTCCCCCGCGTCGAAGTCAGCTGACGGTGGAATGTACGCAGAAATGATAGTATACCTCCTATCCAGGTGCAGCTGCACAGCCACTGCCTGAAAGGAGGTATCTAAAGAGAAAGGAAGAACGGAGACATCATGCCGGGTGTAAACCGCGCATCCCCCAGCCCGGCCGTCCCGTGGTGGTGGGGTCGTAAGACCCTTATACCCCGGGAGGGCAGGCAGGGGGCACGAGCCTAGCATGGTCTCCTGCAAAAAAATAGCTAACGGGGAACGCGACGAGGCGAGCCTCCGCAGCTCTACCCAGTTGGTCCGGAGTCCACGGCAATTCCATTGAAGGAATATGCCCTCCAGGCCTAGCTCGGAGGAGACGCGGGGGCCCTCCTCGAATTGAAGACCCTCACGGGAAGGCCGTACGCTTCCCGGGGGCAGAACCCCGTGCACTGTTGGCGGGACAAAGCGCTGAAGGCGCTGTCGCCTTCGAGGACTTATTGGGGGAGGTTGGGCTCGCCATGCGAGTCTTTTCCTCCCTCCGCCTCGAAACCTTAGGCGGGCGTTGCGGCTTCGGAGGCGGGGGTCCCTCTTTTCGAGGAGCCACCGTCTCCGACCCACTCGCTCCACCTCGGGGCGTGGGCGAAGGAGCCGAAGCTCCTTTGTTGCTGTCCTCCTTTCGGGGGACAGCTTTAGGAACCCCGGAAGATGGCCTAGCGACAATCTTCAGGGGTGTTCCCTCCTGTGAGTCTAACGACTCGGTGAAGGCGCGTGGCCGTTTCGCCTTACGGGAAACGGTCACGCTGGGGGAAGAGGGGGGAGACCTGGTTTTAGCCGGGGATTTTTTTTTTTTTTTTTGTAATTAAGGGGCTATCTGGCGACTGCAAACTTAGGCATTAGTCGCCGTAAACAAACAGCCTAGTTCTAGGCTACTTTAAAAATTAAACAGGAAACAATAAAAAGAGATAACAATAACAATAAAAAAGCAATAACAAAAATAATAACAAAAAGCAACAACAATTAAACTGGGTTAAATGAAAGGGAGAAGGCCAGCCTCCCCCAAAAAGTCAATAAGTCCACTAGTCATGGTGCACGCACTCGTCCCGAGTACAAGGGACAGGCGGTAGCGACCCCGCCCATCCCGGTACCGGGACAAGTATCGTGCGCGAAGATCACCCAGACTGGGACATTCGACAAGAATGTGCCGAACAGTCTGGGGGACGACGCAGTCGTTGCAATAGGGCGCAGGCGAGCGCTCTATCAAGTAGCGATGCGTCACACGAGTGTGCCCGATTCGAAGACGACAGAAAGCAACCTGAAGCCGCCGCGGCATTGGGCGATAGGTCCATGGGAACAGTCGCGGCGCAATGGCACGCAAATTTAAGTTCCCCTCGACCGTCTCCCATCTTCTTTGCCAAGCAGTCCGAAGAGCTGCCGGTATTCCTGCCATGTAGTCAGTGTGAGGAAGAGCGAAACGCTGGTCCGGTCGCAGAGTCCTCGCGGACTCTTTGGCGCCCTCATCGGCGCGCTCATTCCCCGCAATTCCTACATGTCCAGGAACCCAGCAGAAGATAATCTCGACATCTGCCCGGCTCGCCAAAACCGTGGCGTCACGGATATCGCGAACCAGGGGATGCGGAGATTCCAATGCCCCGAGAGCACTCAGGGCGCTTTGTGAGTCGCTATAGATCACAATCCGGTCTCCGAACCGGGCACGTCGCGTAATCTCCCGTACCGAGTGGTGTATTGCCACCAGCTCGGCCGTGAAGACAGACGCAGCGCCTGGTAGAGCCCCGCTGACTTCAAACAGAGGGGATACGGCGTGGAAGCCGACCCCCTCTTGGGACTTGGAGCCATCCGTATACACTGGCACGGTACCAGCGTGACACGATGTGTGCTCCAAAAAGGTCGAACGCAATACTCCCGGCGCAGTACAAGATTTGGGAGCAGAGGCGTGGCGACAAATAGCCAAATGTGGTACCCTCCAGGGTGGCGTCCTGGGCAGAACCAGGGGCGCCACCGGCCCGAGAGCTATATCTACCTCTCGAAGGAGTTTCCTGGCCCTAAACCCAAAGGGCTTAGGGTATGACTGGCGTCTCTCGGCGGCATAGGCACCATCGAGATCAGCTGCGGATGCAGTGAGAGCTGTTGGCGACTGAGGGAGGCGCCGGGCTCGCGCGTACAGGCGAGTGATGCACTGCACGCGGCGCAGAGCGAGTGGCATCTCCCCAGCATCGACCAACAGGCTCTCAATGGGGGAAGTGCGGAAGGCACCGGTCGCAAGGCGAAGGCCGGTGTGGTGGATTGAATCCACCTTCCGCAATAAACGCTCGGCTGCGGATGCATAAAACTCGCATCCGTAGTCGAGCTTCGAGCGATCAAAGGATCGATAAAAAAGTAAGGCGGTAGCCCTATCAGCGCCCAAAGCGCTGAACGTCACGGAACGGAGAATGTCCATGGCGCGGGTACAAGAGACCCTAAGGCTGTGAATATGAGCCTCCCAGGTGAGGCGTCGGTCGAATACAAGACCAAGGAAACGGTGCGACTCAACCACATCCAGGCGCACCCCATTAAGAAACAAATCTTGGTCGGGGTGAAGCCGTGGATGGCGGCAGAAGTGCACCACCTTAGTCTTGGCCAAAGAAAAGCAAAACCTGTGCGCTTCGGCATAGCGAGAGACGCGGTTCAATGCCTGTTGGAGTCGACGCTCCAGAGTTGGCATCTGGGCCGCGCCAAAAGAGATCGAAAGGTCGTCCACGTAGAGCGTAGCGAGAACATCTTTCGGCAGCACCGAGTTGATTCTGTTGATGCTCAGGGCAAAGAGTGTGACAGTGAGGACACTTCCCTGCGGGACACCCTCTTCCTGCTCCTTTGGGCCGGAGAGGGCTCCCCCCACCCTTACGCGGAATCGACGATCTCGCAAAAATTCAGATATAAACATTGGGAGGCGTCCCCTCGCCCCCATCGTGTGGAGAGTCTCCATGATACCGTATCGCCATGCGGTATCATAGGCCTTCTCAAGATCAAAAAACACCGTGGCGTAGTGCTGTCTACAAAGGAAAGCCTCGCAGACGGCACTTTCCAGTCGGAGCAGAGTATCCAACGTGGAGTGGAACTTACGGAAGCCGCACTGTGCAGAAGACAGATGGCCTCCGCTGTCCAGGAAATAGGCTAATCTAACATTTACCAATTTCTCCATCAAATTGCACACGCAAGAGGTTAGAGAGATTGGGCGGAAACCGGTTGGAGTAGAGTGATCTCTCCCCGGCTTGCGAAAGGCGAGCACAGTAGCGATTCGCCAGGAGTCTGGGAGAAGACCTTCCACCACAATCCTGTTGAACAAATCTAACAGAAAGGCCATGCCTCGCTCACCCAGGTGTCGAAGCATGGCGTACGGGACATCGTCCGGACCATGGGCGGTGTCCGCGCACGAAGCGATAGCGGAACGCAACTCACTCACAGTAAACTTGTCGTTGAAGGGTTCTCCGCCTCTGGAGGTAAAGTCCAGCCGGCGGCCTTCCGCGACATCACGACGTGCATTTAATGCTGGCGGAGCAGCATCACGGCTAGAGAATGCGGAAAAAGCGGTCGCTAAGGATTCCGCCACGGACGCGGGGTCCGAGATTGCGGTCCCCTTCTCCTGGAGAACGGGAGGGGGGTCCTGCGAGAACTTGCCCCGAATCCTTTTGACTCGCTTCCACACCTCAGCTAAAGGGGTCTTCCCGTTAAGTGAAGACACGTAAGCCCGCCAAGAAGAGCGGCGGGCGTGCTTCGAAATATACCGGAACCTAGCCCTAGCCCGACGAAATTCAGCGACAGTGAAATCGTTCGGGCGGCGCTTATAGCGCATGTAGGCATAATGCTTCTGTTTCAGGGCCGTCTCACACTCGGCCGACCACCATGGGAGTGGTCGGCGTGCAAAACGGCCAGACGTCCTAGGAATAGTAGTCAGGCCCACGGCGATAAGGTTGCCGGAGAAGAACTCAACGGCCTCATCTACCGACCTAAACTCCTCGACTGAGATAGAGAATTCAGTCATTTCCTGAAATGCAGGCCACCGCGCCCGCGCCAAGCACCACCGAGGTGGTCTCTCAGGCGGCAGTTGCCCTGAAAATGATATTTGAATGGGAAAGTGATCACTACCATGGAGGTCATCGACCACCCCCGAATCAAAATCAGGCTGTGCATCCGAAGAGCACAAAGATAGGTCAAGGCAAGAAAATGAAGCGGTTCTCGGACAGTGATGCGTAAACTCATCCACGTTTAGGACACCCATCTCAAGCTCTTCGATCAGATCGGCAAGGACTTGTCCCCTGGGATTTATGGAGTAATCTCCCCAGAGAGGATGCCTGCCGTTCAGATCTCCAAGCAAGAGATAGGGCCTCGGCAACCGTGCCACGACGCGGCGGAAGTCCCCCGCGTCGAAGTCAGCTGACGGTGGACTGTACGCAGAAATGATAGTATAACTCCTATCCAGGTGCAGCTGCACAGCCACTGCCTGAAAGGAGGTATCTAAAGAGAAAGGAAGAACGGAGACATCATGCCGGGTGTAAACCGCGCATCCCCCAGCCCGGCCATCCCGCAGTGGTGGGGTCGCAAGACCCTTATACCCCGGGAGGGCAGGCAGGGGGCACGCGCCTAGCATGGTCTCCTGCAAAAAAATAGCTAACGGGGAACGGGACGAGGCGAGCTTCCGCAGCTCCTCCCAGTTGGCCCGGAGTCCACGGCAATTCCATTGAAGGAATATGCCCTCCAGGCCTAGCTCGGAGGAGACGCGGGGGCCCTCCTCGAATTGAAGACCCTCACGGGAATGGCCGTACGCTTCCCGGGGGCAGAACCCCGGGCACTGTTGGCCAGACAAAGCGCTGAAGGCGCTGTCGCCTTCGAGGACTTATTGGGGGAGGTTGGGCTCGCCATGCGAGTCTTTTCCTCACTCCGCCTCGAAACCTTAGGCGGGCGCTGTGGCTTCGGAGGCGGGGGGGCCTCTTTTCGAGGAACCACCGTCTCCGACCCACTCGCTCCACCTCGGGGCGTGGGCGAAGGAGCCGAAGCTCCTTTGTTGCTATCCTCCTTTCGGGGGGCAGCTTTAGGAACCCCTGAGGTGGCCTAGCGAGCATCTTCAGGGGTGTTGCCTCCTGTGAGTCTAACGACTCGGTGGAGGCGCGTGGCCGTTTCACCTTGCGGGAAACGGTCATGCTGGGGGAACAGGGGGGAGCCCTGGTTTTAGCCGGGGCTGGGTATGAACCTTTTTTGCCGCCAGCTTTACCAGGGGAGCGCCCGGGTTGGGTAGAGCCCGCAGAAGGGCTCCGAATGGGCACGGAAACAACCGTGCTCGTTGGCCTGGATGGGCCAGGAGCAGAGGGTGCCTTTCGAACTACTGAGGAATATGACGTCCCAGGCAGAGCTGGGCGCGCCAGGACCAAGTCCTTAGCCTCGCGGAATGAGAGTCGATCCTGGGCCTGAACGGCCAGGATTTCTTTCTCCAGGAGATACGCACCACATTGCTTCGAAGAAGCAGGGTGCGGCTCTCCGCAATTGACACACTTGGCCACACACGATTTGGACTTATCGTGTGCGACCTTGGAGCAATTTACACAGACTTCGGGTGACCCCGACGTTGCACGTCTACATGAGCGATTCGTATGGCCGAAGCGGTGACAGTAATAGCACCGCCGCGGCAGTGGCACGAATGCCTTCACGCGGTAGCGGTACCAACCGGCACGCACCGACTCAGGGAGCTTGTCACAGTCGAACGTGACGAAGAGTGTAGGGGTGGGTCTCGAGGCCCCTCCCTGTTTTCTTATCACACGTTCGATTTGACCGCCCCATGGTCAGCCAGCTCTAGGGTGATGTCCTCAATGGAGTAGTCAACGAGTTCCCTCGCATAAACTACTCCTTTCACAAAGTTCATGGTAGAGTGCGGCGTCACACTCACCGGGGTGCCATGAAGTGTCCGAAGAGCACTTATCTTGGCCGCCTCGGCGGGATTCGCCGCATTCGCCAGAAGGCTGCCGTCCGAGAAACGGGCTACCTTCGGCTCTCTACCAATTGCACTAGCTAATCCTCTCCTCTGATGGATCATGTTGCCCTTAGACAACATGGTGCCATCAGTGGAGCAAATAACGAGAATGCGTTTGAAGCCAGCGGGCTCAAAAACGCCAGGTAACCTCTGAATGAGGGGCCCCGATGTCATCGAGGCTCCGCCCTGTGCACTTTTGGTGTTATTCTTGGTCAGGGGCTCCGCACACGAGGGGGTAGAGGGGCCGGATGTGCAGATCTTGGCTTGGTCGCCTACCAAAGTGGCGGCAGACCCATTCGTCCCCACAGCCCCCGCGGATGGAGAGGAGCCCCGAGTCTTTTTCGTATTTTTAGTCTTCTTTGTCTTTTTCTTTTTTGGAGAGGAGGGCGGGGAATGAACCCGCTTTTCACCTCCGCCGGCAGAAGCCCCCAGGCCAGATGGACCGGCCTCAACCAGGTCCTTCTCCGAAATGGAGAAGGTCCTGGTTGTCGCAGGGGCACCTGTCGGAGGAGATCCCTCCCCTCCTTTTACTGCCTCGGAGCCCTCAGCCATTTGAGGAGGACCTTGCATAGGGGCGGATTCGGGTTCGGTGCTTGGCGCCGAGCCCGAATTCCCCCCCATGGAAGGCCCTACCGTCTGAGGCTGGGTCTCCTCAAAGACCATGTTTATCACAGGAATGGCCTCCAGTTGGCCATCCTCTCCCAGGACATCACAGGTCCCCTTGGCAGTGTCGCTAGTCTTGTGTGGGGAGGCACAGGCCTTGACCCCAGCAAGGTTTAAAATTCTTGCCAGCAGGTCTTTTGAGGGAAGCGACCGAAGGGGCCTGGCTTCCCTCTCCCCCCTAAGGGGGTTTGCCCTACCGAGCCGCTTTGATCGGGAGCGGCTGGCTAAGGGCTGCCTGCTGGCTTTCTTGGCAGTCCCCTTGGAAAGGAAAGATTTTTTTTTTTTTAAGAGCTCATCTGGCGACTGCCTACTTGGGCATTAGTCGCCGTATTAAAACTGGCCTAGTTCTAGGCTACTTTAAAATGAAATTAAAGAGAGAAAAAAAAAAAACACCCCAAAAGGGGGAAAGGAAGCAAGCTGGTGCGTCGGGGAGAGGTCCCCCCGGCGCAGGAGCGTGCAACTAAAGAAAAAAAAAACAAACAAAAAACAAAAAATGCAAAAAAACAACAAAAAACAAAACAAACAAACTTTGCTTAAGTAATAGGGAGAAGGCCGGCCTCCCCCAAGAAGTCAACAAGTCCACAAGTCAGTGTGCACGAATCTGTCCCGAGCACAAGGGACAGGCGGTAGCGACCCCGCCCATCCCGGTACTGGGACAGGTATCGTGCGCGAAGATCACCCAGACTGGGACATTCGACAAGAATGTGCCGAACAGTCTGGGGGACGACGCAGTCGTTGCAATAGGGCGCAGGCGAGCGTTCCATCAGATAGCGATGCGTCACACGAGTGTGTCCGATTCGGAGACGACAGAAAGCAACCTGAAGCCGCCGCGGCATTGGGGGATAGGTCCATGGGAACAGTCGCGGCGCAATGGCACGCAACTTTAAGTTCCCCTCGACCGTCTCCCATCTTCTTTGCCAAGCAGTCCGAAGAGCTGCCCGTATTCCTGCCATGTAGTCGGTGTGAGGAAGAGCGAAACGCTGGTCCGGTCGCAGAGTCCTCGCGGACTCTTTGGCGCCCTCATCGGCGCGCTCATTCCCCGCAATTCCTACATGTCCAGGAACCCAGCAGAAGATAATCTCGACATCTGCCCGGCTCGCCAAAACCGTGGCGTCACGGATATCGCGAACCAGGGGATGCGGAGATTCCAATGCCCCGAGAGCACTCAGGGCGCTTTGTGAGTCGCTATAGATCACAATCCGGTCTCCGAACCGGGCACGTCGCGTAATCTCCCGTACCGAGTGGTGTATTGCCACCAGCTCGGCCGTGAAGACAGACGCAGCGCCTGGTAGAGCCCCGCTGACTTCAAACAGAGGGGATACGGCGTGGAAGCCGACCCCCTCTTGGGACTTGGAGCCATCCGTATACACTGGCACGGTACCAGCGTGACACGATGTGTGCTCCAAAAAGGTCGAACGCAATACTCCCGGCGCAGTACAAGCTTTGGGAGCAGAGGCGTGGCGACAAATAGCCAAATGTGGTACCCTCCAGGGTGGCGTCCTGGGCAGAACCAGGGGCGCCACCGGCCCGAGAGCTATATCTACCTCTCGAAGGAGTTTCCTGGCCCTAAACCCAAAGGGCTTAGGGAATGACTGGCGTCTCTCGGCGGCATAGGCACCATCGAGATCAGCTGCGGATGCAGTGAGAGCTGTTGGCGACTGAGGGAGGCGCCGGGCTCGCGCGTACAGGCGAGTGATGCACTGCACGCGGCGCAGAGCGAGTGGCATCTCCCCAGCATCGACCAACAGGCTCTCAATGGGGGAAGTGCGGAAGGCACCGGTCGCAAGGCGAAGGCCGGTGTGGTGGATCGAATCCACCTTCCGCAATAAACGCTCGGCTGCGGATGCATAAAACTCGCATCCGTAGTCGAGCTTCGAGCGAACAAAGGATCGATAAAAAAGTAAGGCGGTAGCCCTATCAGCGCCCCAAGCGCTGAACGTCACGGAACGGAGAATGTCCATGGCGCGGGTACAAGAGACCCTAAGGCTGCGAATATGAGCCTCCCAGGTGAGGCGTCGGTCGAATACAAGACCAAGGAAACGGTGCGACTCAACCACATCCAGGCGCACCCCATTAAGAAACAAATCTGGGTCGGGGTGAAGCCGTGGATGGCGGCAGAAGTGCACCACCTTAGTCTTGGCCAAAGAAAACCGAAACCTGTGCGCTTCGGCATAGCGAGAGACGCGGTTCAATGCCTGTTGGAGTCGACGCTCCAGAGTTGGCATCTGGGCCGCGCCAAAAGAGATCGAAAGGTCGTCCACGTAGAGCGTAGCGAGAACATCTTCCGGCAGCACCGAGGTGATGCCGTTGATGCTCAGGGCAAAGAGTGTGACACTGAGGACACTTCCCTGCGGGACACCCTCTTCCTGCTCCTTTGGGCCGGAGAGGGCTCCCCCCACCCGTACGCCGAATCGACGATCTCGCAAAAATTCAGATATAAAAATTGGGAGGCGTCCCCTCGCCCCCATCGTGTGGAGAGTCTCCATGATACCGTATCGCCATGCGGTATCATAGGCCTTCTCCAGATCAAAAAACACCGTGGCGTAGTGCTGTCTACGAAGGAAAGCCTCGCAGACGGCACTTTCCAGTCGGAGCAGAGCATCCGACGTGGAGTGGAACTTACGGAAGCCGCACTGTGCAGAAGACAGATGGCCTCCGCTGTTCAGGAAATAGGCTAATCTAACATTTACCAATTTCTCCATCAACTTGCACACGCAAGAGGTTAGAGAGATTGGGCGGAAACCGGTCGGAATAGAGTGATCTCTCCCCGGCTTGCGAAAGGCGAGCACAGTAGCGATTCGCCAGGAGTCTGGGAGAAGACCTTCCACCCAGATCCTGTTGAACAAATCTAACAGAAAGGCCATGCCTCGCTCACCCAGGTGTCGAAGCATGGCGTACGGGACATCGTCCGGACCATGGGCGGTGTCCGCGCACGAAGCGAGAGCGGAACGCAACTCACTCACAGTAAACTTGTCGTTGAAGGGTTCTCCGCCTCTGGAGGTAAAGTCCAGCCGGCGGCCTTCCGCGACATCACGACGTGCATTGAATGCTGGCGGAGCAGCATCACGGCTAGAGAATGCGGAAAAAGCGGTCGCTAAGGATTCCGCCACGGACGCGGGGTCCGAGATTGCGGTCCCATTCTCCTGGAGAACGGGAGGGGGGTCCTGCGAGAACTTGCCCCGAATCCTTTTGACTCGCTTCCACACCTCAGCTAAAGGGGTCTTCCCGTTAAGTGAAGACACGTATGCCCGCCAAGAAGAGCGGCGGGCGTGCTTCGAAATATACCGGAACCTAGCCCTAGCCCGACGAAATTCAGCGACAGTGAAATCGTTCGGGCGGCGCTTATAGCGCATGTAGGCATAACGCTTCTGTTTGAGGGCCGTCTCACACTCGGCCGACCACCATGGGAGTGGTCGGCGTGCAAAACGGCCAGACGTCCTAGGAATAGTAGTCAGGCCTACGGCGATGAGGTTGCCGGAGAAGAACTCAACGGCCTCATCTACCGACCTAAACTCCTCGACTGAGATAGAGAATTCAGTCATTTCCTGAAATGCAGGCCACCGCGCCCGCGCCAAGCACCACCGAGGTGGTCTCTCAGGCGGCAGTTGCCCTGAAAATGATATTTGAATGGGAAAGTGATCACTACCATGGAGGTCATCGACCACCCCCGAATCAAAATCAGGCTGTGCATCCGAAGAGCACAAAGATAGGTCAAGGCAAGAAAATGAAGCGGTTCTCGGACAGTGATGCGTAAACTCATCCACGTTTAGGACACCCATCTCAAACTCTTCGATCAGATCGGCAAGGACTTGTCCCCTGGGATTTATGGAGTAATCTCCCCAGAGAGAATGCCTGCCGTTCAGATCTCCAAGCAAGAGATAGGGCCTCGGCAACCGTGCCACGACGCGGCGGAAGTCCCCCGCGTCGAAGTCAGCTGACGGTGGAGTGTACGCAGAAATGATAGTATACCTCCTATCCAGGTGCAGCTGCACAGCCACTGCCTGAAAGGAGGTATCTAAAGAGAAAGGAAGAACGGAGACATCATGCCGGGTGTAAACCGCGCATCCCCCAGCCCGGCCATCCCGCGGTGGTGGGGTCGCAAGACCCTTATACCCCGGGAGGGCAGGCAGCGGGCACGCGCCTAGCATGGTCTTCTGCAAAAAAATAGCTAACGGGGAACGGGACGAGACGAGCCTCCGCAGCTCCTCCTAGTTGGCCCGGAGTCCACGGCAATTCCATTGAAGGAATATGCCCTCCAGGCCTAGCTCGGAGGAGACGCGGGGGCCCTCCTCGAATTGAAGACCCTCACGGGAATGGCCGTACGCTTCCCGGGGGCAGAACCCCGGGCGCTGTTGGCCGGACAAAGCGCTGAAGGCGCTGTCGCCTTCGAGGACTTATTGGGGGAGGTTGGGCTCGCCATGCGAGTCTTTTCCTCCCTCCGCCTCGAAACCTTAGGCGGGCGTTGCGGCCTGGGAGGCGGGGGGCCCTCTTTTCGAGGAACCACCGTCTCCGAGCCACTCGCTCCACCTCGGGGCGTGGGCGAAGGGGCCGAAGCTCCTTTGTTGCTGTCCTCCTTTCGGGGAACAGCTTTAGGAACCCCGGAAGATGGCCTAGCGACCATCTTCAGGGGTGTTGCCTCCTGTGAGTCTAACGACTCTGTGGAGGCGCGTGGCCGTTTCGCCTTACGGGAAACGGTCACGCTGGGGGAAGAGGGGGGAGCCCTGGTATTAGCCGGGGCTGGGTGTGAACCCTTTTTGCCGCCAGCTCTACCAGGGGAGCGCCCGGGTGTAGTAGAGCCCGCAGAATGGCTCCGAATGGGCGCGGAAACAACCGTGCTCGTTGGCCTGGATGGGCCAGGAGCAGAGGGTGCTTTTCTAACTATTGAGGCATATGACGTCCCAGGCAGAGCCGGGCGCGCCAGGACCAAGTCCTTAGCCTCGCGGAATGAGAGTCGATCCTGGGCCTGAATGGCCAGGATTTCTTTCTCAAGGAGATATGCACCACATTGCTTCGAAGAAGCAGGGTGCGGCTCTCCGCAATTGACACACTTGGCCACACACGATTTGGACTTATCGTGTGCGACCTTGGAGCAATTTACACAGACTTCGGGTGACCCCGATTTTGCACGTCTACATGATCGATTCGTGTGGCCGAAGCGGTGACAGTAATAGCACCGCCGCGGCAGTGGCACGAATGCCTTTACGCGGTAGCGGTACCAACCGGCACGCACCGACTCAGGGAGCTTGTCACAGTCGAACGTGACGAAGAGTGTAGGGGTGGGTCTCTAGGCCCCTCCCTGTTTTCTCATCACACGTTCGACCTTGACCGCCCCATGGTCGGCCAGCTCTAGGGTGATGTCTTCTATGGAGTAGTCAACGAGTTCCCTCGCATAAACTACTCCTTTTACAAAGTTCATGGTAGAGTGCGGCGTCACACTCACCGGGGTGCCATGAAGTGTCCGAAGAGCACTTATCTTGGCCGCCTCGGCGGGATTCGCCGCATTCGCCAGAAGGCTCCCGTCCGAGAAACGGGTTACCTTCGGCTCTCTACCAATTGCACTAGCTAATCCTCTCCTCTGATGGATCATGTTGCCCTTGGACAACATGCTGCCATCAGTGGATCGAATAACGAGGAAGCGTTTGAAGCCAGCGGGCTCGAAAACGCCAGGTAACCTCTGAATGAGGGGCCCCGATGTCATCGAGGCTCCGCCCTGTGCACTCTTGGTCTTAGTCAGGGGCTCCGCACACGAGGGGGTAGAGGGGCCGGATGTGCCGATCTTGGCTTGGTCGCCTACCAAAGTGGCAGCAGACCCATCCGTCCCCGCAGCCCCCGCGGATGGAGAGGAGCCCCGAGTCTTTTTCGTCTTTCTTGTCTTTTTCTTCTTTTTAGGAGAGGAGGGCGGGGAATGAACCCGCTTTTCACCCCCGCCGGTAGAAGCCCCCAGGCCAGATGGACCGGCCTCAGCCAGGTCCTTCTCTGAAATGGAGAAGGTCCCGGTGGGCGCAGGGGATTCATCCGGAGGAGATCCCTCCCCTCCTTGTCCTGCCTGAGAATCCACAGCCGTTTGATGAGGACCTTGCATAGGGGCGGATTCGGGTTCGGTGCTTGGCGCCAAGCCCGGATTACCCCCCATGGAAGGCCCTACCTTCTGAGGCTGGTTTTCCTCAAGGACCATGTCTATCACAGGAGGGGCCTCCAGTTGGCCATCCCCTCCCAGGACATCGCAGGTCCCCTTGGCAGCGTCATAAGTCTTTAGTGGGGAGGCACAGGCCTTGACCCCGGCAAGGTTTAATATTTTTGCCAGCAGGTCTTTTGAGGGAAGCGACCGAAGGGGCCTGGCTTCCCTCTCCCCCCTAAGGGGGTTTGCCCTACCGAGCCGCTTGTACGAGGGGCGGTCGGCAATGGGCTGCCTGCTGGCTTTCTTAGCAGTCCCCTTAGAAAGCATAGGAGGGACTGCCGCTGGAGATAGGGAGGTGCCCGAAAGCACCTCCAGAGAAGGGGGTGAGGGGGAGTCCCCTACACCCGTAGGCGTAGGAGAGGAGTAAGCCTCCTCTCCGGTTAAAGAGGTATGGAGGGTCCCCTGCGCAAGCACAGGGGGGGGGACCTCCATCTTTTCTGTGGAGCTGCACGAGGGCGGCTCCGTTGTTGTTATAGGGGGAATTAAGGGGAGATGTTTTTTTTTTTCATCATTGGGCATGGTGACCCTCTTTGTTTTACGGGACGCAATCGCTCACCACCTCTTGCAGTAGCCCGCACTGCAAGAGGTGCTTACAGGCCCGGCAGAGCCAGGCGCCGCCATTTGGGACCACCCCTCCCGCCTGGTGGCCTGACAGTCCTTCGGCATGGCGGCTCCACCTTGAACACGGCGTAAAACGGATAGATTTTGAAGACGAGAGGAAAAGGGATGTGAGGAAGGTATGGGTGGGGATGAAGCAGGTTGTTAAAAGCCAACCACCCCAGACCGGAGCTCAGGGGTTAGGGGACATTGTCCCCTCCCCCCTCAGCCCCGATCCGGGACGATTGGCTGAGAAGAAGGTCAGCTTCTACCCTGTGAAATTAGAGGCTGACCAGAGAAAGTTGTGGGAGAGGTTGTATGAAAAGCGACGAGGTAGGATAGGAATACAGGCTATCTGAAGGAAGGAAGAGAGGCTAAGCTGGGGCCGGACGTGTTAAAAACCAGCCACCCCAGACCGGAGCTCAGGGGTTAGGGAACATTGTCCCCCACCCCCTCAGCCCCGATGCGGGACGGTTGGCTGAAAGGACGGTCAGCATCTACCCTGTGAAATTAGAGGCTGACCAGAGAAAGTTGTGGGAGAAGTTGTATGAAAAGCGAGGAGGTAGGGGAGAAATCGGTCTATCTGAAGGAAGGAAGAGAGGCTAAGCTGGGGGCCGGACGGAGCGCTGGATCCCGTCAGCACGGCGGCCAGGATGGCAAATCGCCGCGCCCCTTACGGGGGGTTGGCTTGAGAAGGTCAGCATCTACCCTGTGAAATTAGAGGCTGACCAGAGAAAGTTGTGGGAGAGGTTGTATGAAAAGCGACGAGGTAGGGGAGAAATCGGTCTATCTGAATGAAGGAAGAGAGGCTAAGCTGGGTCCGGACGGAGCGCTGGATCCCGTCAGCACGGCGTCCAGGACGGCAAATCGCCGCGCCCCTTACGGGGGCCAGTTTTCTATAGTGTGTCAGTAGTATCCTTATTTACATTTCCTATATTTCCCCTATGTATATATATGTGAACTATTTGGTGACTTATTAAAAATTATATTTTTGTTTTTCACTCTTTAAATATATCCTTGAGCTGCAACTTGGTAAACTCATCAAACGCGATCGGCCCCTGTATTAAAAATCACACTCTTATACCTCGTAATCAATGGATTACTTTTACGAAGTGGACGTATTTGTACGTACATTAGAGGATATATGTGTATATAACGAAATATATACATATTCTCGTGGCTTTTATCTCTTTCCTCCCAACCAATAGATACATATATGTATATATAGACGTATTATCTGGGGAGTGACCTATTCCTCGACACTAGCTATGGTTTATATTTGGGGTCTTTTCGAAAAGTCTACGTCACATACATACATATATATATATATTGATTTTTTTTTCATTAAAGCCGAAATATAAAATTTCCCAACCAAAGTTTTAAGCCAATAACTGAAAATATCCTCTTTGGTTAAAAAAATTAATAAAAGTAATGTTCATTAAAAAACTATTTATTTCAATATAAAATATATTTAACCTAAAAACATGAGTAATTCCAACTAATTCAATAGTCCAATCATTTTTTAATCGCTATAGTATTTCATCGTTGATATTAGTAAACAGTCAGTAAATAAATATAGACTGTGATATGTACCTAGAAATTTAACAAAACGGCAATTGGAATTTTCATTAATAAAGATAAATATTACAATAGAATTTTTTTACGAAAGTTACAACACATATTTCATTATGCTTATACCAGATGTGCAGTTTTTTTTTTTTAAACCACACAAACAACAAGAAAATTTCGGTAGTAATACAACTTTATTGAAGTTTACAAACAAATTTCACATGCCTGAGGTTGTATAATATTGTGCTTCAATCAATCCATTACCAATAAAAAAGATACTTAAATAATCAGCTTATACATATTTTAATAACTCAAGTAGTGGCCATTTATTATAATGGTTTAAAATGTATAGGCCTTTAAAATTACCAATACACTTTACACTTTATGTGACCACATTAAAGACGTTAATATACCTCTAAACTTAAAACAAATCAAGTCTATTCAAATCATAATTTTCTTTAACGAGCTATTATTAATCAATGGTAACAGTTCAATAATAATATCAGACAAATTTATAGAATTAGGTAGTAAAATTCAACTCTTAAGCCTATTCACCAGAAAGATGGTACAAGGAATGCATATATTTTTTACCCATCACCTTTAAAATCTATTTAGGATTACCCTAATCTAGTTTCACAATGGAAAGAAATATTTGGATTCGCATCAATCCATGAAGTTTTCCAAAAATTATTGCCTCTGGCGGTAACCACGCCTATCAGTCAGGGTAAGCTCAGGTCTGAAGACGATACAACTCTCATATTTACATACAAAATACGTTAAAAATTCTCTAATGCTCTAAACTCGGTAATTATATACAATGGTGATATATATAAATACAGTTAAACATTAGATTTTGGTGATTTTAGGTGTGTAAAAGTTTGTTTAGCCATTTTTAAAAGTTCTATGACAGGACAATTTAAAGTAAATGGTACGCATGAACGAATGGTCTACGAACTCTGATTTTCTAGATTAAATCACAGATGAGCGAAGAAAGAACGTTCAAGGATAAACTGAATCCACCTAACACAAAAATTTATTTTTACATACTGTAGTTTCGTATCCTCTCGCCGTAGGCTTTAAGAGCGCTCAGAGCACCAAATGTTCGCAGGAAAGGTGTAAGTAACTCTCTAGTCTTTATACAACACAACCTTCCCCAAGGACAAGTTTTAGGATAAAGATCACCCAACAAATTGTAAAAATGTCATTTCAAAGTCTCTTTTCGGTATGTTACAAGTATATTACATTTCACTTGAATATACGCACGCGTACACATGTACCTTGGTGCTTTAACACTGGAAATTTGGATTCATGACAGTTTAAAAGATGTGCGCTTGTATAAATAGACAGAAGCGGGAGGAAATATTGAGTGAATAGACCATAAATGAAAATCATATCACCTGAGACTTTGAAATCCCTCATCTAAGAGCGATAAACACGATAAATAGCCAAACTCCTAAATTACTTCGGGTGGAGCCAGCTCCGCCTTGAGCGAGGTTATAGCCGGGGTCATGCACGTGAATTTTCCATCCAAGGTTGTGGTGTGTGTAACACTGTAAAAAAAAAAAGAAGCTTCCTTTATTATAGTAACTAAGAAGATAGATTGCTTTCTTCGAAGGAAAAACGAAACAGGGTGCGGTGACAACAGAAACATTTGGCTAAAACATGAGTAAGGAAGCGGCTATTCAAGGAAAACAACTAGAAGAGGACTTCAGAGGACAAAACGTACTCACGACCTTAGACTGAAATCCACAAACCTGGATTCAGCCTCAGAGAACAAAAGTAATGATAAATAATAATGAAAAAACCTCGAGAGATAAGTTCTCAATTCATGGTTGATGAAAATCAGGATTTATTTTCTCCTTGAGAGAAGAACTGGGGTATATCATGTAGATCCTCCCTCCAACCCCGTTTTTTAATCTTTTAAAACGCCTATCTGGCCACTGCCACCAGGGGCATAGGTCGCTGTAATTCATAAACAACCCCATTACGAAGCTGTGTTAAAATACATAAAAAATACAAACAGTAAAAAAACAAAAAACAATAAAAGAGGAAAAAGAGCAGGAGGCCCACTCCTACCACCAGCCACTTGAAAAGCACCGGGTGGGAAGGATCTTCAAGAGATCCGAGCAATGGAATCCAATGAGGGTACTCGGGAAAGAGAATGAGGTGGTGGATAGAAAGAATAAAAGAGCGAAGATAAAGAATGTGATAAAAAAGGCTGAAAGGAGATCAATGAACAAAATCAACGTGACATGGTTGTATATGAATGCGCAATTAAAGCCTCCAGGAGCAAATTAGCAGATTATAGGCACTCACTTCTTCAGGTACGAGCTTGTACAAAATAATTCAAAGAGCAAGCTTGTACAAGACCCACTCAAAACACCGAGCTTGTACAAAAGCACTCAAATAACAGATCTTGTACAAAGAGCACTCAAAACACCGAGCTTGTACAAAATCACTCGAAAGACCGAGCTTGTACTAAAACACTCGAAACACCGAACTTGTACAATAGAACTCGAAACATCGTTTCTGAATTTTCAATACTTATTTGAACGTAGATTTTGAAATAACGGGGTAAAACCCTCAGCCTCGTCTAATCCATGCAAAAGGCTAAGTCAGAGGCTTTTGATATGGCGGAGTTTTTAATTATTGTTAAAATCCAATGGGGCATCTTCGGAAGAAAAAAAATTAAAAGAGGCCTATCCATGTTTTTATATGAAATTTAATGCCTAAACATCATCGCCTATGAACAATGAGAGGGGCATTTGGAGTCTCTTGGAACAAATCTGTAGATAATACAGGTATTCAAATTTGTGTTCCCTACTGTCCCCAAAGCCAGCAGATTCATTCCTCCTGACCACATGAATAAACTCGGGTACTCAAAAGTGCAAAGTGTACACCCCTGTTGAGGGGGAAAAAGTGGGGTAAAGTAGAAATGTGCAAAAGACAGGCTGTCACACAACTCTCTTGAGCCTTTCCTTACCAATAAGAGGCAGGGGATCCCTCGACAGATATAGATGTTTTAAATTAACGACTATATCTACTAGAAAGATTTTGAAGAGGTTTGTCTGAAATGTGGTGAAGTTAGGGGAAGTGGGAATATATGGAAGATAGCCTAAGTAGACTACTTAGGAGCAGTGGAAGCACAACTCTCTTTGTCCTCTTGTGTATCCGAAAAAGAAATACTGTAATCCAACGGAGCGAGAAACAAAAGGAAAAGTAAAAAAAGAACATGGCTGGATTTGCTTTTTAATTCAAGGAGGTCTCCACTGGCGACGGCCAAGGGCCGTCGCCTATCTTTCGCAGTCATAATTCGTGAAAATTGATTAGCTTTTAACTCTGTGGCCATAAAAAAATTAATGTCGATACTTATGTAAGTGCAATTAGAAATTTTATTGCTATACAGATTTAAAATTCTATGCACTATTTGCATAAATTAATATTGTAAGCGCATTCATTGTACGACTAGTTGTTGATATTTATTCACTCGGCATTTGGTTTCCGGTGACGTGTTTGATGCAAACTGTTACTGAAAAGATTTGTTTGATGATGTTTTAATAAACCTCTGATAGCTGATTTATAGTTTGCTATAACTTCTTTAATAATGCCAAACATGCTTGAGGTTCGATCTGTACCTGTATAAAATAAGTACACAAAGCTTGCACTCGTTATTGTTGCTTTAAACTTGATCCGTTTTGTACTTGTAAAAAACATGTACGTAACAGCCACACTCTCTTGGGTCCACGTCTGTTTCGAATTGCTGTTAGTTTCTACGTAAGTTCTGTGTTGGTAATTGTTGTTCCTTTGCGTGATATCAGTTATTTAGTGCTCTTTTGCAATAGTTTTCACATAAGCTTTGATGTTGTAATCGTTTTCATAACATTGACCCATATTGTGACAAATGCAAGTAGTAGGAATGGTGATTTTTTTGTTATAAATTTAATAACTATATACAAACTTAATCATCATCTTGCTAACACATATTTTTGCTGTTTTCCCTTTTTTTCAGTTTTATGTTTGCTGGGCCGGATTATATCAGTTTTGTGTTAGGCGTGTTCCCTGCAATCATTATTGGTGGTGGAATTCTGTGTTTACGATTTACTAATCTATTTGAATTATAGTGACCGTGTTTAACTACCCATAATCATGTCTGGAAACTCCTCAAAACGTAAGTGCAGACAATATAGTGTTGAATATTTGAAGTTTGGATTTATTAGTTCTAATAACAACCAACTGCCAATGTGCCTTCTCTGTGAAAAGGTGTTTCCTAACGAGGCCATGAAACCATCACGACTTTCCGATCATTTAAAGAAGATTCATCCTGATAAAGAAAAAACGAATTTGTCATTTTCAAACTTTATGAGACAGATTTAATTAACAACAGAAAAACGATTGGCTTCTTTATAACAAAACGATCCCCAAAATGCAACAGACTTGTTTGTTCATATAATATCTCTAAAATGATTGTCAGGTCTGGGAGGCCTCATACAATTGGAGAAGAACTGACTTTGCCAGCTATAGAGAAAGTCTTGCGTACAGTAGTACATCATCCTTCACCAAGCACAATTGCCGAAGCGATTCCACTTAGTGTTCAAAGAAGAGTTGACGAAATGGCCGAAGACATTGAAGAAATCCTATGTGACACACTTAAGGTTCAGCAATTTGGTTTATAATTGGATGAACCTTCGATGCCAGGCAATGAAGCACTACTTTTTTAGGATATGTTCGCTTTATTAAAGATAAAATTGAGCAAGAGCTTCTCTTTGCAAAGGAACTTGAAAAAAACACTAAAGGTGAATCTATTTTTACTGCAGTTGAACAGTTTTTCAAAGAAAAAGATATCCCAATGAGCAATATTATTACCACCTGCAAATCACAAAAAAAGAGGAGATTTAAGGTTACTTCTTAGTAGGAAGTAACCTAGGGTGCAAAAGTTGGCCAAAAAGCACCAAGTCAACCATCTCATTAAAACATATTGAGGTAAGTTTTCAATGAGATTCTTCTCATTATTATATTTAAAATAATATGTCTTGTAACTTAAGAACGATGAAATTCCGTTGTCAGAGGGTGCGATACCAAAAGATTTAGTGTCTAAGGAGAGTTAGTCCAAAAAAGGTTGAGAAATACTGCCCTAGACTGTTTCATGACTACCTTCGTGGGGTTTGCTTCCTGCGAATCTAACGACTCAGTGGAGGCGCGCTGCCGGTTTCGCCTTACGGAAAACGGTTAGGAATGGGTGGGTGGGGGGCGGGATTTTAGCCGAGGTTGGGTGTAAACCCGCTGAATAGGTTCCAAATAAATGGGTGAGAAACCCACCGTGTTCGTATGCCTGGAGTTGAGTGGCTATGAGTAAAGGGTTTAATTTTTAATATCGATGCATACAATGTCCCAGGTAACGCTGGGCACTTAGCGAAAAAGACAATACGCAGCCTGAAGGAAAAGGATTGCCCTATCCAGGAGATCCGCATCGTATTACTCCAATCAAGGCAGATGCAGCTCTCCTTAATTGGCAAACTTGGTCATACACGATAACGACTAATCGTGTACGGCCTTGGAGCAATTTACACAGACTTCGGGTATACCTTACTTTTAACGTCTACATGAGCGATTCGTATTGTAGAAGCGGTGGCGACACCAACCGGCACGCACAGACTCAGGAACCCATTGACAATTGAACTTGGCGAAGAGGGTATGGGTAAGTCTCAAGGCACACCCAGTTTACATCGCACGCTTGACCTTGAACGGCCCGGGGGAGGCCAGCTCTAAGATGACGTCTTCTAAGGAGTAGTTAAAGAGTTTCCTACTTTCACGAAATTCATTGTATAGGGTGGTGTCACACTCATGGGTGGCCTATTGAGTGTCCGAAGGGCACTAATCATGGCCGCCTCGGAAGGGTCCGCCAAGTTTGCCAGAAGGCCCCCGTCCGAGGAACGGTTCACGTTCGGCTCTCGACCAGTCAAACTAGCTAAAGCTCTTACTTGTGAGCATGTGGCTCTTGGCAAAACTTGCTGCCATCATGGATCGAATAATTAAAGAGCGTTTGAAGCCATTGGAATAAAAATCACAAGATAATCTCTGAATGATGGGTCGCGATGTAAGCGAGGCTCTGCTTACCACACTTGCGACTTTGATACGGGCTTCCCCGCACTCGGGCACCTTAGCGCCGGACGTGGTGTTCTTGACCTGGTCACTGGCTGATTCGGCAGCTGGACCCGTCTATCCTTTGAGCCCCCGGGAAGGGAGAAGAGCCCCTTGTCCTTTTGGATTTCTTTCTATTTTTCTTCCTCTGGACAGGCGGGCGGGGAGTGATCCCGCTTCTCATCTTTCCTGGAAGGGGCCCCGAGGCAGGATGGACCAGCCTCGGCTACATATTCCTTCGAGGGAGATCCTAGTCGTCAAGGGGACACACCAGGTGGGGGAGGGACTTCCTTTTTTATTTGTGAGGCCTCAGTGGCCTGTGCCTCTTGAGGAGGGGCTTGCACAGAGGCGGATTTAGGGTCAGTGTCTGGCCATGGGTCGCTCCCATGGGGCAGGAGCACCTACGGAACCATCTTCATTTCGAGAGGAGCTTCCACTGGCCATCCCCAAAAGGTGTCAGGTACCCTCTACCGGGGACTCGTAGGGCTTATGAGCCGTCACGAACGTCACTGTGACCCGCATTGGGAAGATAGTGTGAGTGGGCATGCTGGCTCCTATCAATGTGACAAACCTCGGGTCTATTATGGGTCTCTGGAAGGCCCAGGGAAAGATGCCGCCTCTTACTCCTCTAAGGGCGCTGTGGTTGTCCACATGACCACAATGAGAGGGGCCGGAACAGAGGGAAGCGTTCTTTGTCTGGCCGTTTTCTTGGTTGGCCTCTGAGAAAGAAAAGGAGAACTCGCCGCAAATGGAAAGTTGCCCTACAAAAGGGGGGTAGGGGAACCCCCTAAACCTATCACCAATGAAGAAAGAAAATACCCTCTCCGCTATGAGGGGCTTGAGGACCCCTGAGAAAGCACAGGGAGATCCAATTCCTTCATAGAGGTGGAGCTGCCCAGATGCAGCTCCGAAGATGGCAAGGGGCAAACTCCTTTGCCGCAATAAGAAGTTTGTAGGGGAACCCATTCACCGGTCAGACTGTTCTTGTGATTAAGCTCCTCATCCGCCCTAACAACAAGATGGGGGGTGATAATTAAGAAAGAGTGACGTAATCCGACGAATTCTTATGAAGATATGACAATACGCGAAAATTCCTGAAGTTGTGACCACTAAGAAAAGGCGGGGGGGGGTAGTGAGTTATATCCAGCGTCCAGTCGCTCTCGTTTCGGGTTTTCAGACTTTTTAGGGGTCCACCCTGGGTGTGTTACAATGATGTTCACAAACTGTACAGAGATGCACACCGACCAAAAGTGGCCGGTTGTTTCCCAAAGGCTGCAGCTCCCTCTAGCAAACCAGAGGCACTGAAAAAAACGTGCACGAAGATTACTCAGACTGAGACATTAAAAAGTACTGTGCCAAACAATTTGGGTAATAACGCAGTCGTCACAATAAAGCGCAAGCGAGCGCTCCATCAAATGGCAGTGTCCCGCGAGTGTGCCCAATTCGAAGACGTATTGGGATTAGGGGTTGGGGGTAGGCCATGAGAAGAGTCGCGGCGCAATGGAACGCCACTTTAAGTTGTCTCCCATCTTATTTGCCAGGCAGCCCAAAAGGCTGCCCTGTAGTCGGTGTGAGGAAGAGCGAAACGCTGGTGTGGTCGCTGTCATCGCATACTCTTTGGCGTCGTCATTGGCGTGTTCATTCCCCGCAATTCCCTGGAACTTAGCAGAAGATAAGCAGAGAGGCAGGGCGACATTGCGGATATCCTTACTACGACGTAATAATCCTCGACAGGACCTCCAAGATTTGAAGATCTGTTGTGGCAGAAACATAGACGGGACTCGAGACTTTTAGTTGGCCTGGCAGTCAAGAAGACAGTAAAGCGCGCCCACCGCAAGCAACATAGCCTTATGCACCCGAGACTGATCGCGGGGAGTTAGTCAGTCCATTACACGCAAAAAAGTGGTTATTGGGGCAAAACCGAACTTCTTCTTTTTCGTACCCATGTAGGCGTGTTTAGCCTAGACAGAGATTTGAGGAGACATTCGTTGAGATAGAGGAATGTTGAACTGGAACGAGGGGGAAGCAAAATAACTTGAAACGGACCTGTCAGAAAGTTTTATTCAAACCAGCCTTCCCTAATTTCTACTCAAGCCAGGAGGACCAAGTGTACCAGACTAGCGAAGGGGATGAGAGTTGGTACAGAAAATAGGAAAATAGATGTTAGAGGGAAGAAGAAAGATGGGGTGAGGAAAACCCATCGCAAAGGCCCTTATGGAGCAGTTGAAAAAGGCGCCAACGAAAGGGTAGAGAAAGTGACAAAAATAGAAAGGGTGGCTGAAAAATAATTGGTAGAAAAAGATGAGGTAAGGGTTAGGCGGAAGGAGGAGTGGCTAAGCTGGGGCCGGATGGTGCGTTGAGTCGTGTCAGAACGGCGGCCAGGAAAACGCATCACCGTACCCCTTACGGGTATTGGACCCAAACTGATTTGTAGCCATTAAATGGTATTGTTTTAGAGGTTCTAAACCCTCTCTTCTGACACGGAATGAGATAACTGCCTGGTCTTTGAGTCCAAAGAAAATAAAGAGGAAATACATGTAGAAAAGACTGGGTGCAGAGAAGGACGAGGAGGAATGCACCAGCTTCCCCAAACCTAATCAGAGTTCAATTCAATCCAGTGATCGGGGCCTTCCCTATCCTTAATCGGGCGGGAGGACGTTCTGCTCTACAAATACCAGGTGTAACATTCTACATATGATACCCTTCTGCGGGGAACCATGTCTGGAAAGCAGTAGTCCAGGCATCGTTAGTGAACAAGGACAACAATGTACAAATTTGAACTCCCTCTCTGGGGTCCACTTCCAGATCCAATCATTATTTTTTTTCTCATTCATCCAACGCAATAAACATATAAATATGAAATTTCCGAAACCCAAAAGAGGGTGAAAGAGGCCGCTAAATTTCTTTAGAAAAAAAAGTGGGATAAAATCGATGTGTTGTGTGGAACGCTACTTGAATCAACTTAAGGCGCCATTTAAAGAGCAAACGCTCAATTTACAAACCTGGTAATATACTAGATCTGGAGTGTCTTCCATGACAGTCCAAACAAGAAATCCGGGAGATCCATAATCGCACGATAAGTGGAGGGTATTACGGTAATCATCGAAGGTCAGGCTGTCCTTCCATCTATCGACACTTGCGTGTTGCCACTCACACAAACGGCCAACTGGAAAATGTAAACAAATGGTGAACGTCCGTCAGTTGGACTTGATTACACAGTCAGGCGATTAAATTCCTAACTTACGCGCATTTGGTTGAGGTTTCCCTACTATGTTGTAAGTCACTCCGGCAAACACTCTTTCTCCTTGTTGCTCTTCGGGACTCTTCTGGCCAAATCCCCCTTCGGGATGATCCGTGATGTAGAATGGATGGTATCTAAAGAAAAGAGTGCAAATTCCTCCCTGTAAGTGGTGGCTGTGTATTCACTTCGTTGGATAAATTTATTCCCAAAAGTAGAGAAAGTTCAATTGTTCTATGTGACATTTCACTATACCTCGCGGGATTGCGGGGGTCATTTCCTCCTTCTACTTGGAAGTAATAGGTTTGTCCCCTCTCGACATGAATCTCTGGAATCAACAGGCCGTTCACCCACCACGAAATGCCCCAAGAAGTTTGTCCTGGGGATGAAAAAAAGGGATGGATAATTTAAAAGGATGTAGCCGCCGTCTGATACGAGTTATGGATATGCGAATTAAAATTCTTCGTATTCTACGGCAACCAACAGAAGTTGACCAAATTGAGAGTTTAGGAAATTTTTGAAGTTATTTGTTTTTGATGCAATGAACCGAACCATTAATAACATATGGAATATATAGTTTCCCCTCAAGGGGGTAAATGGTGTAGGAGGGGCAGCAACATCCTGGTTATAACTGAAACCTGGAGTAGCGGCATGCTTTCCAAACCATGCCCCGAGGGAGACTAGCGCTCTCTCTAGTGCTCACCTCTTTTAATTCTCCCTTAATATTTTCGCCAGGATAAACCCAAAAGAAGGTGAAAGAGGGAGTTAGAGTTCTTTAGAAAAAAGTGGGATAAAATCGATGTGTTGTGTGTGGGAGGGAAGGGTGGATAGAATAAACAGGCTGCCAAATGCTGCAAAGGTCATTCTTGATGGTCTATTAACAACGTGCGATGGAAAACTTTGGGGCGAGGTTTGAAGTAGTGAACTTAAGGAAATGATTTTAGGATTTCTTTGATAGTGAAAGGATGGTATTTTGGCATTGGGTTATTTCTAGGGAGACGTAGCGAGAGTGCCTTTCTGCCCCGAATGGGTGTTGCAGGTTTGGTAAACTGTGGTGGTGTGGTGCGATTATGTGGCGGAGTTTATAATTTGGAAGATTGTGACATTCCGGGGCCCATGCTTGGGGTTGGTAATGATCAAATAGTTTGAGTTAGTGTAGAGCCCCCCCCCCCAGGGACTTTGTTTCGAAAGGTAGTAGGTTGAGGAGAGTTGCGTGCCAATCGAGTAAGTCTTAAGTTATATACCTTGCAGCAAATTTTCCCTTCCCCATCTGTACGATCGTTCCTTTGGAGATCCCATCATTGGTTTTCTTAATAACTAGGGAGGGGGAGCCTACAGAAGCGTACCGGATCTTGTAAAGATGATGCATCGCGAGGTTTTTTCGACCCTAATATAACCAAACCTAACTTAAACTAACGTAGCCTATTCTAGATCATGTTATGTTGGGTAAGGTTAGGCTAGGTATAGTTAGGTTATGTTATAGTAGGATCGAAAAAACGTTGGAATGACTCACTATACAAGATCAAGCGTGCCCATAACAATGCGAGGGATCTTCAGCTTAACTTCACTATGCATTTTGTGCGATTCTTCGCCGTCTGTAACTGTCTTAATGCAATCCCTACTGTGGCTAAAGGCTGGCCCTTATAATTAGTATAGCGATTTTAAAAAAATATTAGGAACTCATCTGGCGCTTGCCTACTAGAACAAAGGTCGCCGTAATCATTCTACAGCCTAATAGTAGGCTAGATTAAACAAAAAAACAAGTAAAAAACAAAAAAAACAAAGGCTAAGAAACAAGCAAAAAACAAACAATATAAGCAAAAGAGCAACAAGAAGTAAAGGCGCTCCGGCGTCGGGAGTAGGCGCAGGAGCATGCGAACTACAACAGAGTAAGAAAAAAAATAGAGGCCAGCCTCCTCCAAAAAGTCATAATAGTCCACATGTCTGTGCAAACGAACCCGTCTCGAGTACAAGGGACAAGCGGTAGCGACCTCGCTCGTCCCGGTACCAGGACAGGTAACGTGCGCGAATATCACACAACCGGGACATTCAACAAGAATGTGCCGAATAGACTGGAGGATAAAACAGTGGTCGGACAAAGGTGCAGATGAGCACTCCACCAAATGGAGGTGCATTTCGGCAGTGTGCCCGATTCGAAGACGACAGAAAGCAATCTGAAGCCATCAAGGCATTAGGGGTAGGTCCATTGGAACAGTCGCGGCATTATAGCACACGACTTTAGGTTAGCCTCAGCCGTCTCCCATCTTTTTTGACAAGCAACCCAGAGGGCATCCCAGGTTCCTACCATGTAATCGAGTAAGGAAGACCAAAAGACTGATCTGGTCGTTCGGTCCACGTGGACTATTTAGACCCCCCATCGGCATGCTCATTCCCCGCAATTGTCACAAGTCAAGGAAAAAAACAGAAGATAATCTCGACATCCGCCCGCTTCGCCGATACCGTGGCGTTACGGATACTGCGAACCAAAGGGATGTAGAGATTCCAATGCCCCAAGACAACTCAGGGCACTTTGTGTGTCTCTATCGATCACAAACTAGGCTTAGAACCGGGCACGACGCGTTATCTCAGGTACTGCGCGGTATATTGCAAACAGCTCGAACGTGAAGAGAGGCGCAGCCTCTGGCAAAGCCCCGCAGACTTAAAACACAGGGGATACGGCGTGGAAACCTACCCCTACTGGGACTTGTAGACATCCGTATACACTAGCACGGTTCCAGCGTGACACGAATTGTGCTCCAAAAAGGCCGAACGCAATACTCCCGGCGCTGAAGAAGCTTTGGGAGCAGTCGTGGTGACAAATAGTCGAAGGTGGTACTCCCTAGAGTAGCGTCCCGTGTAGAGCCAGGGGCGCCAACGGCCCTAGAGCTATACAGAGATCTCGAAGGAGTCTCCTAGCTCTAAATCCAAAGAGCTTAGGGTATGAATGGCGTCTCTTGGCAGTATATGCACTGACGAGATCAGATGTGGATGCAGTGAGAGCTGTTGGAGACTGAGGGAGACGCCGGGCTAGCGCGTACAGGCGAATAATGCACTGGGCACGGCGCAGAGCAAGTAGCATCTCCCCAGCATCTATAAGTAGGCTCTCAATGGGGGCCGTGTGGAAGGCACCGGTAGTCACCTCTGGGACCCTGCGCATCTCATGGGGTGCCTCCTTGTGCCCCCGCCCCAAGTTATCACATATCCCATTCACGGTACTCTCTGTCAATTCTTTGGTCAAAAGTGTGCCTCGCTTTCCCCCATCCTCACCGTCACCCAGGGAGGAGGAGGAACCCGCGCTTAGAGGGGAATCTCCATGCGCTCTCCCACCTTGCTTAGAGTTGTCCCTATGATTAGATTGACAAAATAAAAAGGGGTCTTATGGAAAGTAGATTCTATGACCCCCCTATGAGTGGGAAGGTTAAGAGAAAAGTCTCCATAGGATCAGAAATTATAGAATGTGATTATTACACATATACGGTCCCGGTCCAACGTTGAAGGACTTTGTCAACCAGGCCCACCATTTAGGCTAAATTGTCCTCGAGTTTTAACCATAAAGGATGGTGCTGCCGTAGCCACCTTATATGTGTACTGGAGGAAGGTGAACAGAGCTGATGGCCCAATAGACCCCGTACCTAATACTTGTCCTAGCCACGGGGCTTTCGGTCCTCGCAGCAGGTATAGCCTCACATTATACACTGCCACTCAACTAAGAACCCATAAGAGGACGAAAGTGCGCCGAGCAGCCAGAACCTCAGTGGATGGGAGAGCAAGTGGGGAAAGAGGTAGGCAGGTATGTAATAAAGAGAGGCGCGGGTCCACTAACGAGTAGGATAGGCGATCACCTATTATTAATTATCATGCCATTGTGCTAGGATGATCTTGGTACTAGATACTAGCTGATTCCAGGATGGCATGCATTCTACCAAGGCACTATGGCTAAGGGACTGAAATCTCTACAGGTGGAAACAGACCTGGTGTAAAGTTCGGGGAGAAAACGTTGAGTGGAGAGCCGTAATAATAATAATTAATGATACCTATAATAGATAATAATATTAACTTATTCTAATAATAACTAATACTAATCATAATAAACACTTATTATTTTAGTTTTTTTATAAATACAATAACAAATACAATAATACTAAATAATAATAATGCTGATAATAACAATAATGCTGATAATAATATTAATAAAAGTATAGTAGCGTTGAGTGCGAGCGAGAGGAAAGCGCGCCAGCAACTTTCCAAGGCCCCATCAGAGAGTTGAAGTCAATCCAGCGACGAAGCCTCCCTAATTTGCACTCAGACTGGGGGGACGCGCAGCCCCTCCGGATACAAAGTGCAACAGACTAAACAGGATACCCACATTTGGGTTTCAACCCTAGGATTCTATGAAGTAAAGGAGAAAATAGATATGGCATTGGGCAGGGTAACACTAACTTACCCCCCAATACCACTGGATACGATGTCTCAATCAAGGCAAAAAGATATGCAAAGAGTACAAAATTAGGCCTTAAGATTGATAGGGAATACCGAGAGAGAAATGCGAAAAAGGAGCGATTTGCACGTAGAGGACAATTTACCACCAATTAATGAGGTCCTTAGAAAAAAGACAAGAGATACCTGGGAGAAAATAAAAAATCTCCCCCAACGATCAACGCACTCCACTTCATTTCCGAAGCTGAAGACATCAGCTGAGGAGAGAAGAAGAGCACATGTATACTTGATGAATTCAGGAAGAGTAGCAAAAAGAACAAAAAAATTCATCGAAGAGAAAAAAAGAAAGAATACCGAAAATGACAAAAAAATACCAGACATATACGACGAATATGCCTACGGGAATAACACTGGTCTGCATGATTTTTTTTTCTTATTGACTGTTTGACATCTTTTTCAAAATATAGATGAAAAATGGTGATTTACTTTGGGTTTTTTTTATTCATCTCTATCACATCACGTTGTCGAGCTATACGGAGACGTTACTTTTCTATTTTTGTATAGCATAAGTAATATATATATATATATATATATATATATATATATATATATATATATATATATATATATATATATATATATATTTCTAATATTGCTAATATATTTTTCTTTATTTTTAGATTGTGAATATCCTAAAATATGTCATATTTTGCTATGTCTGCGGGCAATTCACCCCTTCAGATTCCCGGAGCAATATTACTCCTCTGTTGATGCGTTGTCATTTGCCCAACACAAAACTTGCAAGAGTTGCATTGTGGGGGAGTGGTGTGTGTGTGTGTGTGTGTGTGTGTGTGTGTCTGTATGCCATTCTCCCACCCCCCTTTACATATATCTTTCCCTACCCCTGTGTGAGTGTGTGGGTCGAATTTGCCTTCCGATTATTTCAGTATATAAATATTTCTATAATTTTGTAAAAGTTAAGAGTATCCTAAAATTTGTCCAGCGCATTGGGATATTACCCTTAGTATTGCATCCTGTGTCTTCAAAGAGTGAAGCTTTAGCGGACTATGAGAGGAATCCTCGAGGCGAGTGCTCCGCCCAGCCCAGCCCTGAAACGGAGGGCGTTATCTGCACTGCCCACCTGCATTGGCTGACGAGCCTGTCCCCTTTTTTATTGGCCGACTACTACTACCCCCCCCCCCAGCGCACAAGTGATAGTCCCGTGCCCCTTTTTGTTCGGGTATTTTTTTTGATTGATTTGTTGTGTGGACCTTGTTTGGGTTGTGTAAATTTGTTCTCTGCGCCTCTCATATTTTATTTTGTTTTCGGTTGGAGAAGTTTAATTTGTATAGAGTATTTATTTTGAATGCGCATCGGTGTTTTTTTTTTTGTAAATATAAACTGTAATTATCACTGTATTTTTTTTCTAAAGTAAAGGACTGTATATCAAATCGTATCAATTCTTCCTCCGGGTTCTCAAGGTCGATAAATTCTAGGATAAGGTTGGAACGCGGGGTTAGTGTTGCTTTCGGCCCGCTGCAGCATCACTAAGCTCCAAATGGGGTCAGTTGGAAAACTTAAATGTATCAACACAGCTGCATCTGTGCCAATTGGCCATAGTATCCAAATGTCCGAAACCTACGAAAATTTGAAAACACTAATAACTGCAATCAAGTACCATCAGCACAATTTTCTCATTTGTGGTGATTTAAAAGTTATTGCTGTCCTACTAGGTCTTCAAGGGGGATACACCAAGTTTCCCTGTTTTCTGTGTCTCTGAGATAGTAGGGCTGACAGGCAGCACTATGAAAAAAAGGACTGGTCACCAAGAACCAGCTTTTTACCCGGAAATCACAACGTGAGAGCTATGTCACTAGTTGCCCCCCCCCCCCCCCCTTCAATACTGCTACCACCACTCCACATCAAATTAGGCCTTATGATTTGTTGAAGGACAAGCATTTTGAGGAAGCATTAGCAGGTGTCGAGGTGAATGCCTAGTTTTCCTTCAAGCAGATTGTCCTTAACTTCTTGGGAAACACCCGCTCCCCAGAATATGAAAAAAATGATCCAAGATCTGATTTTAAGTTTCTAGCAACTTGGGTCTAGAATGAGTGTGAAGATGCACTTTTTGCACTCACATCTTGACTATTTTGCCACTAATTGTGGGAACTACAGTGAAGAACAAGGAGAGTGTTTCCATCAGGATATTTGCACCATGGAACCTCGATACCAGGGCAAATGGAATGTCAGCATGATTGCGCATTACTGCTTGTCGTGGTATGACATTACATTATATCAATACCATATTATATCTATGGGTGAGGACCAATAACTTGAAAGCGAACCGACAAAAGGGATGGAAAACCACGCGTTCAGACGGGCTGAGTAACGAGAGAGTGCAACGAGGTCAGGCAAATTATGGACAATGGCAAAGTTCAAGGTTATTTAAAGAGACATGAATAAAAATAGAATTTTATTTACACAAAAAATAATAATAAGAGAATTGAAGGGTAAAATTACCTCAGAGAATTAACGGGCAAAAATCACATCAATAAACGAAGGGGGGGGGGAGATTAACTCAATTGGGTTACTGAAGGGGGAAGGGGAGTTGGCTTACGGATGTCTTCGGTACGTGAGGTGAGACCGCTCGGACTTCAGAGCGGGAGGTTGGAGTGATGACGGTTCTCCAAAAGCAAGGGGGGGGGGGGTAACTTCCGGTTCAGGGGAGAGTATTTCGGCTACCTGATATAAGGAGGGCTTCGACAGGAGTTGATGAAAGAAGTTGGGGAAAATCACTCGGGGCGATCTTTCAGTGGAATTACCTCCTGGCTGGGGCTAATTCCAAATACACAAAATAGTCCAGCTGTCACTTTGCTTTGTTGCTAGCACTTAACTTGGAACCATGGGGAAATCTTCTTGGTTCTGGCGAGACTTCTCAACTCTGTGTGGCTTCGGGGGAGTCGAGCGATATTTATATCCGAAGCTCTCCCCAGAGTTGGGGGTTAGCGGGAAACAGCTCTACTCTTGAAGGGCCTCGAATCTTCTGGCAGAGCTATTTTAGCCCGCATAAAGGTGAATCGTGGGGGACTCGATTCGAGGCTACCGCTTGTGGAAGGGGGGGGGGGTAGGCTCACCACTTTAGTCCTAGACGGGCTTTTGGCTGCACATGGGAGTTCCTTTCTGCTAAAGATCTTCCACGTGGGGATTCCCTCACACTGCTGGTAATTGAAACGTGATGGTCCCGATGCACAGCACAAGCGGAAATCACAGCGGTACGCCTTTCTTTAAATCGTTATGTAGGCTAACCCTGAGAGCATGTTTTTTTTGTTTTTTTTACATTCATTTGATTTGATGTTGATGATTTTGATTCATTTCATGATAACCGTGATTTATTTCATGTTGATTTGGTATACATATGTTCTTAAAACTAAAATAATGTGCTTTTCCATGATTACTTATTTATTTTAGATAAGTAACAATATATTAAAAATGCACATTTATTGTTATCATTAATTTGTATTTTATTCAAAATCCTTACCTGATAGAAAAAATGGTTTAGATATTTAAAATCAGCAACCGGAGAATATGCAAGATCACATTCATGAATAAAAATAAAAATTCAAAAATGCAAACCAGTGTAATCAATGAATAATGAGAACCGAATTTAAGACAACCAATATATGAGAACCGAATATGAACTACACACGAACAAGACAACAGTAACAGAAAATTACAAACAAACAAACTACCGAAGAAGAAATAAACATGCCGAAATATAAAACAAAACACGATATTCAAAGCATATAAAATCCATCCAAAGGCATCAATGCCATGACAGAGATTATAAAAACACAAAAACAACTAGGTACGAGAGAATCGTCGGATATCCCGAGAGCTATAAACCAGAGTAACTTAGGGACTGTGACTGAGTGTGAAAAATGAATGATATTTAAATGCAGTATGGTGGGTCGGAATTCACATTAATCAGCAGGTCCCACGTGTCCTTTAGGCATGGGTATTCCCTTTTCACCTCTGGTTACCAAAGTTGCTCATTCTGCCTCTTCACTAAACTTTATCTCTTTTATTTTTAATTTTTACATCTTCTACTATAAACCCTCTACGAAACTTTGCTTCAGACTTCCTACCAAGCACTTCCTCCTCCACTTTGTCACCTACTCACGATCGGGGGGCGGGGAGGCAGAAGAGGGGAGGCATGCGGCCAACTTGCTCCTGGAGAAAAAACTTCCCACACTTCTGAACTTCAGCTCAAGTGAACCGAGCGGAGGTAACTGGATGAAGGGTCTGAGAACGCTAGTCACGATAACTATTCTTGGAAAGGGACACTATCCGAAAGGAAGTTACCCGAGAAGAGGATTTGTATACCATTGCACCAGATTTGGATTCATGCACTTCCTCCTGGCTCCCCACAACCGAGGCCTACAAGGACGCGGCACTACTACAACTTCCGAATTGTTTAGACCGATATGTCATCTTGCAACGCAGATACGGTTCTAATACGCCTCCTTTTTAACCCGCCAGAAGGAGAATCATCCGGATGTGCTGTCCAAATTTACAGAAGTGAAGTAAACGAGGATCAGTGACGCTCTTGACCTTGGGCGCCGTAGACGAAGAATAGTGGAGTTGCCCAAATCCTACTTTCATCCAAGAACAAAACGGGTAACAAATCCCAATGTAAAGATGGGAAATCCAATAGATTGGAGGCAGAGAGGAATTAAACAAGGAAAGGACCGGGAGAGAAAAGTGGGAGGGCCAATGCCGGACAGAAAAAGCGAAAAATTAGATGGAAAGAGTAAGAGGGCATAAATGAAACTGTATTAAAAAGAAAAATAAATAAGATACAAGTAAAGGAGGCATGGGACATGGTAAATGACCACTGCATCACTTATACTGTGATGATGACTCTGATTTAAAGAACTCTATTAGATTCATTTTCAAACAAGTATATCCATGACAGATAAATGAATATATATTTTCCCCAATTCTTTGGCGGTGGAAAAATCCCCGTAGTTTTCTTCTAAGAGTAACATTCCAAGACTTTGGATTGAAAGTTAAACTCTTGTTTACCTGTTACCGCCTTGTATCCACGATCTCCCCCAGTAGGACCAATAGCGACAGTAAAGTTGTTGATCCCTTGAATGAAGTTTTTGGGCCAAGGTTCATATTTCGCAGGTGGATGCAGTGGAATCAGAGCGGTGCAAGTGTTTTCACCAGTGCTCGTAAAATCGATGACTTCTCGATCTGAAATAATGTTATTAAATTCAATTCTTGAGTCTAAGAGTACAGTATAGGGTACGGATCAAGAGAAGATAGTCGTTAGATCACCTGCAAATAAACGACCCCAACGTCACTCCTGAAGAAGGGCGACTCAAACTTTCCCTACTTGAAAATAAATGACCCACAAGTTAACTTAACCTAACAAAGAAAGTAACCGTTCTTTAGCGAAAATAATAAGAGAAAGTGGATTATCTGACAACACAATTTTCATATCACAAGGCTTTATCTTGTCAACTAAATTCTGACCTCATAAACCTGCAACTTGTTACGTAGCTGTGATCGAGACTATCCCATGTTTACTCACTATAAGATAAGCGACCCTGAAAACACTTGAGGTCGCATATCTGCAGGTGGCCCAAGTTGTTTATTGGGACCCTTATTTTAAGTTGCCAAATGAATCTAGGTAGAACCTCGCCCAATTGAGAGATCGAACGCCCAATATGTGAGTTCATTCACAGCGCTCGATATCTAAACCATGGGCTCTGACCTCGCTAGAACTAGGGTGTAAACAAGGAGTTTGAATGGATAGGAATAACTAAAAAAACAAAAAACATGCCGGGTGTCGATGCGACATGGAAACTCAATATGTGGGTAGAAAATTAAAAAATGGTTATTGGGAATATAAAATTAGAAAAAAAAGAGACCATGAAGGATTGGGACAGGGCATCATAAAAACTCGTTTTGTCAAATATGTTAAAAAAGCAGAGGAAACCAGAAAAGCAAAAATGAACATCGCAAAGCATGGGAAGGGAATAAAAGGCAATCCGAAGACAGATGCTTTGCAGGGACTACATCAGTCTTCAATAGTTAAGATGACCAATATGAAGAGAGGAAATTAATTGTAGGTGCACAAGGAAGTAAATCGGACCAATATAGGCGAGAAATACAAGAACATGCTGTTAGGTTTGGTTTGGCCTTCGAGGAAAACGAGGAAATGTGTAGACCAACTAGGCATGTTTACTCAGCTTAGAAAGGAGGAGGGTGAGAAAAGACGAGTAAAATGTGAATGAACAAAGAGGAATTGTATGAAATATTAAAAGAATTAATAGGAAAAGGGCATTTAAATATTTTAGTGATCAAACTCATGCTGACGAAGACAGACCCTTAAAAGAACAGATCAAGCAGAACAAAATTAATACAAAGAACAATAATGAAAAATGAGGGAGAAAGGGACAACGGCAAGCATTACTGTGAGGACCTGGAACGTCATTCTAAAAAAAAAAAATCCAGATAAATTGATACCAATAAAGGAACAGGACCAAGAGGTATGCTCCGACCACCCTCCCAGCGAGAACGAAGAAGCATAAGTGAGTCTCTACCTCTTGTGACGAATATATTGTGATAGCTGGCTTCCTTCTTCGAGTTCAGCGTTCCTATAGCGGCGATCACGGTCACGAACTGACTGGTCCTCTGAATGGCGATGTCCATGCGGTCATTGGTCTTGTAAGGACGGTTGTATGTTATCGATGTAACGCCGTTGTGGCGATCGCCGCTGATGATCGCTGCGTCGTTCCTACCATGAATTCTCTCATCAGGACACACCCCAAGTTTGCCATCGCACTAAGAGCAATCAGGATGTTAGGGCCAACTAATGGTAAAATGGGCATTGCACAAAAAGTGAGTTTACTATTCAATGCATTGTGTCATATTTTGTTCTATTTCACATTTTTTATAGAAAATAGGAAGCTCGAACTTTTGTACGACCTGACACAGCTCAACATATATGAACAACATACCGAAACTCACACAACTAAGACAATTTTTAGACATGGAGTGCTGAATCTCTGAAAGAACCCCGTCCCAGTCGGCGGGGCTCGTAGATGCCCAGCACCATGAGACAGGGCAACTTATTCCCCCATCCCCTGCATATGGATCCAATTTGTGCCAGTGTTTGGTCTCTTCGTAGGAATTAGTTCCCTCCGAAGCTCTGAATGCGACCCTTCGACTTAAGCATTTAAGAGTGGAGTTCATTCATTCTCTTCTTCTTCTTCTCGATCTTGGCCACTTTTTTTTCGTCTTTTCTATTTACTTCTCTTATTAGATTATCTTATAGCAAAATGGCAGTCATACTTCTATCCAAGAGCAGAGTTGCAAAATTGGGTTTGATTACTGGCTGGATGGTGGCCTATTTGGGTCTTGTCAAGTTTGCGGCGGCTGCTATAGGTTGTAAAGATCTGTAGTTGGAATCCAACGTAAAAGTGAAGTTGCCCACTGACACAAGCAACAGACAGTTCATTTTGTTCTTAAAGGGGAGGAGGGCATCCTGGAGACTGCCTACATGGGCACAAGTCGCCGAAAAAATACCTCAGCCTATAAATTATAATACATAAAAAAACACTGGCGTCGGAGGGAGGCTCGCATCCCTACGGCGCCCAAACATGGGCCCAACACACAAAAAAATGTCAAACAAAATGAAGGAGGCCAGCCTCCTCCAAAAAGTCAGTCGGGAGTGCACCAATCTCTACCGAGTAGTAAAGAAAAGCGGGAGCGACCCGGTTCATCCCTCGACGATCTCCCAGAGTAGGACACTGGGCAAGAATGTGGGAGACCAAGCAATCGTAACAGCACGGTGCATGGGAACGCTCGTGCTCCCAATTCCGAGAAAATATAAAGCGAAAAGTAGACGACGAGGCAGTGGCAGGAGGTCCACGGGAAGAGAACGGCCACAAGTAGGTTTATCAGGCCATTACACACAGGAAAGTGGTGTTGGGGGCAAAACGGATGATGCCATTTATTCACTCTATCCGAGCGATAACAGATCCTGCTTGCAACAAGTGCAGGTAGACAAAATGTTGGTGGAATAGTCGTAAGGTAAAAAAAAAGGTAACGCTGAGTGGGGGCGAAGGGGAAGCGCATCAACAACTGCCAAAGGCCCCATCAGAGAATTCATGTCAACCCAGTGACGGAGCTTTCCTAATTAGCACTCTGGTCGGGAGAACATGCGGCTCCTCCAGGTACCATTTTTGTTTATTTTAAGAACCCATCTGGAGACTGCCTACTAGAGCAGAATGTGGCGTTATTACGGAAAGCATAAAACTAGGCGAGATTAAAACAACAAGAAAATAAATATAAAAAAGAACAAAGGCAAGACACAAACGAAAAACAACAACAAATAAAACCAAAACGAAAAACAACAAGAAGGAAACGAGTTTCGGCGTCGCGGGAAGGCCTGCCCCCCCCCCCCTCGTTGGCGTAGAAAGTTGCGACCTAGATCAAAGAGTCAAATAGAGTGAAGGAAGCCAACTTCCTCCAAAAGATCGTATAGTCTGCAAGTCAGTGTGCACGAACCAGTCTCGAGTACAAGGGACAATCAATAGCAATCCATCTCGACCCAGCACTGGGACAGGTAGCGTGAGCAAAGATCGCCTAGACTGGGACATTCAACAAGAATGGGCCAAACAGTCCTGGGGACAACGCACTAGTCACAATAAGCTGCTTTCGAGCGCTCCATGAAATGGCGGTGCGTCCCACGAGTGTGTCCAATTCGAAGATGACAGAAGGCAACATGAAGCCGTCGTGGCATTGGAGGCTAGTGGCATGGGAACAATCGCAGTGCAATCGCACGCAACTTTAGGTTCTTTCCCTTGACCGTCCCCCATCTTCTTTGCGAGGCAGCCCCCCGGGCTGCCCATATTCCTGCTATGTAATCGGTGTGAAGAAGAACGAAACGCTAGTTTGGTCGCCCAGTCCTTACGGGCTCTTTGGCGCCCGCATCGTCGCGCTCATTCCGCGCAATTCCCACATGTCCAGGAAACAGCAGAAGATAATCTAGACATTCGTCCACTTCGCCAAAACCGTGGCGTCACCGGTCTCCCAACCGGGCACGTCGCGTTATCTCCCGTACCGAGAGGTGTATAGCAACCAGCTCGGCCGTAAAGACAGAAGTATCGCCTGGCAAAGCCCAGCGGACTTCAAACACAGGGGGTACGACCTGGAAACTGATCCCCACTTGGTACTTTGAACACTCTGTATACACTTGGACGATTCCAGCGTGACACAGAGCGTGCTCCAAAAGGGCCGAATGCAATACTACTATCGTTGTATAAGCTTTGGGAGCAGATGCTTGGCAACAAATAGTCAAAGGTGGTACCCGAGAACAATACCGAGATCTCGAAGGAGTTTCCTTGTCGTAAATCTAAAGGGCTTAGGGTATGACTGGCGTTTCTGAGTGGCATAGGCACCATTGAGATCAGCTGCGGATGCACCGAGAGCTGTTGGCGACTGAGGTAGGCGGTGGGCTCGCGCGTACAGGCAAATAATGGACTGTGCAAGGCTCAGAGCGAGTGGCATCTCGCCAGCATAGATAAGTAGGCTCTCCTCTCAATAGGGGACGTGCCAAAGGCACCGCTGCCAGGCGAAGGCCGGTGTGGTGGATCGAGTCCACCTTGCGCAATACACGGTCGGCTGCGGATGCATAAATCTTGTCACCGTACTCGAGCTTTAAACGAACAAAGAATCGGTAAAGAAGTAAGGCAATAGCCCTATCAGCACCTCCGGCGCTGAACGTCACGGAATGAAGAATATCCCTGGCGTGGGTACAAGAGACCCCAAGGCTGCGAATATCAGCCTCCCAAGTGAGGCGTCGGTCAAATACAAAACGAACGAAACGGTGCGATTCCACCACTTCCAAGCGAACCACATTTAGAAACGAGTCTGGGTCAGGGTGGAGCTGTGAATGGCGGGTGGCAGAAGTGCACCATCTTAAACTTGGCTAACGAAAACCGAAGCCTGTGCGCTTCGGCATAGCGAGAGACGCAGTTTACTGCCTGTTGGAGTTGACGCTCCAGAGATAACATCTGGGCCGCCCCCCCAAAAGATCGAAAGGTCGTCCACGTAGAGCCAAGCGAGAACATCTTCTGGAAGCCCCGAAGTGATACCGTTGAGGCTCAGGGCAAAGAATGCGACACTGTGGACACTTTCCTGCCGTACCCCCATCTTCCTATTCAATTGAGCAAGATTGGGCTCCCCCGACCCGTACGCAGAATCTACGATCTCGCATAAATTCAGAAATATAGATTGGGAAGCGTCCTATCGCCTCCATCGTTTCGAGAGTGTTCATGATGCCATATTGCCATGCGGTATCAGAAGCGTTCTCCAGATCGTAGCCGGCATTTTCCAGTCGGAGAAGAGCATCCGACGTGAAGTAGAATTTGCGGAAGCGGCACTTTCCAGAAGACAGATGGTCTTCGCTGTCAAGAAAAAAAAGGCTAATCTAACATTTACCAATTTTCCATCAACTTTCACACACAGGAGGTTAGAGAAATTCTGCCAAAAATGGTCTGGGTAGAGTGATCTCTCCCCGGTTTGGATTAAGCGAGCACAGTAGCCATTCGCTAGTGCTCTGGGAAGATACCCTCTATCCACATCATGTTAAACACATCTCACAGAAAGGCCGTGCCTTTTTCACCCATGTGTCGAAGCATGGCGTACGGGACATCGTCCGGAACAGGGGCGATGTCCGCGCACGAAGCGAGAGCGGAACGCAACTCACTCAAAGTAAACCTGTCGTTGAAGGGTTTCCGCCTCTGGAGGTAAGGTCTAGGCGGTGCCCTTCGGCGACATCGCACGTGCATTGAATGCTGGTAAACAGCATTCTGGCTAGAGAAAGCGGTCGCGAATGATTCTGCCACGGACGCAGGGTCCGAGATTGCAGTCACATACTCCTGGTTAACGGCAGGTGAGTTCTGCGAGAACTTGCCACTAATCCTTTAAATTCGCTTCCACACCTCTGCTAAAGGGCTCCTCTCGTCAAGTGAAGACACGTATTCCCGCCAAGAAGAGCGGCGGGCGTGCTTTGAAACATACCGCAACCTAGCCTTAGCTCCACGAAATTCAGCGACAGTGAAATCGTTCGGGCGGCGCTTATCGCGCATGTAGGCATAACGCTTATGTTTGAGGTCCTGTAGATAGAGGGGAGTAGGAAATGCGGCAAAGAAAAAATAATAGTGTAGGCGAGTTGCAAACAGCTTCCCACGTCGCTGGACCACTGTTAGCCAGCGGCGAATCCACTCAAGCCATCCTGAGTCTCAAAAAATACTCATTCAAACGAAGCTTTTAAGCCGCTTGCCTGCACTTCTCGCACGCTATACAACCCCTTTCCCTCCTAGAAGCGGAGCGTATTTTGAAATAAAGAGAGCTCGTTTGGAAATGTTAGCCAAGGACTAACTCTCCCCTTCCCGGGTCTGGGCACCATTGCAAATGAAGGGGAGTAGGAAAAGGGGCAAATAAAAAATAATAGCGTATGCGAGTTGCGAACAGCTTCCCGCGTCGCTGGACCACTGTTAGCCAGCAGCGAATCCACTTGGCCATCCTAAGTCTCAAAAAAAGACTCATTCAAACGAAACTTTTAAGCCGCTCGCCTTCACTTGTCGTACGCTATAGTCCGTCTCACACTCGGCTCACTCCCATGGGAGCGGTAGGCGTAAAAAATGTCTAGAGGTCTAAGAATAGTAGTTAGGCCTACGGTGATGAGGTTTCCAGAGAAGAATTCAACGCCCTCATTTGCCGAACTTGGCCTTCGGTTCGCCTGCCAGCACCTTGCAAACCCTCACGGATGGCAATAGTCATGGGGGTACTTTAGGGACCTGATATGGAATAACTGATAATTCCCTCAGCTGACCTGTATCTCCAGTCATACGCAGGGCAAAGGGGCGAGTCAGCGAAGGAAACCTGTCATATGAGAACACCGACTGAATATTATAGGTGCACTTATATATAGGTGAGTGGGGGAGCTGTTGCAGCCTTAAAAGGTACTGCAGGTTAAAATTAAGTCGGTGAAAGGATAATGGAAGGACCCCACTCTCTGCATGGAGACTCCATACTGGGGAGGACTTGAATGCTCCCAAAGCTAGACGCACTCCCTGGTTCCTAATAGAATTGAGCTTATCTAGGTTTGAAGATGATGCTGAAGAGCACACCTATGGCCCATAATCCAGCTTAGATTGGATCAAGGTTGTATACAAAAGCCAGAGTACGGCGATCACTTCCCCACGAAACATGTGATAGAAGTCTTAAGATATCCCTTCTCTTCAAGCAGGATTTTTTCGAGGCAGTTATATGAAGGAGCCAGGAGAGCTTTAAGTCAAAGATAACCCCTTAAAATTTACAATGAGGCTAAAACGAGATGGGGGAGTCATACAAAAATAAGGTTGGCTGTTCCCAGTCATCTTGCCTGAAATTGTAGAAATGAACTGCCTTTGTTTTTGAGGGTGACAGTCGGAATCCTTTTGCAGCGGCATTCTTGGCAATGATGTTAATGGCCAGTTGCAATTTACGGATGACAAATGGCAGCCGAGGCGATACTGATAAAGTTGCCAAGTAATTCACATAAAGAGTTGTCATTACCTCTGCAGGAAGATCAGTAATAATGCTGCTGATAGCCACCGAGAAGCAGGTACCACTCACAACGCTTCCCTGTGGCACGCCCTCTATCTGATCAACAGGCTCCGATATGGCATTTTCTACCTTAACACGGAACGTACGTCCAGCAAGAAATTGCTGTATGAACCTAGGAAGATGACCTTTGATACCCCAGTCATATAGTTGCTTCAGGATACCATATCTCCAGGTGGTATCATATGCTTTTTCTTGGGGTTGTCATCATAGTCTCCCCAAAGGTGGTGTCTTGCATTAAAGTCTACAACTAGTAGGAATGGGGTCGGGAGTTGAGAGATGAGATTGGCTAATTTGTTAGCCAAATCTGAAGCAACTACTCCTTCACCAGGAGGGAGGTACAGTGAGCAGACTGTGTATAAACGAATGGTATGCACACGAATCGTCACTGCTTGAAGGTCTGTTCTCAACGGGAATGCTAAGTGAGAACAGTTTTCACGGACAAAAATAGCCGAACCATGAATGGGTTCTGGTGGATTCTTAAAATATCCCACATAGTGGGGGATATTGGGTAATTGACGAATACCCAATTGGATCTCCTGTAATGCTATACAGCAAAGGTTGTAATCATGAAGCAGGTGTTTGAATTCTTCCCATTTGGAGAAGATCCCTTGTAGATTCCAATGAACAATTGGAAACATATTCATCATTTAAGGGTAATTAAATTTTTCTTCGCACCTGGTGAAGGTGACTAGGATTTTGTACCTTTTTGATTTTTAGATGTAATTAACGCATGAGGTATAGGTAGTTTGAATGTTTTGGGGATGGCTCTTTTATTAGAGGGCAAAGAACCATCTGCAGGTGTGAATGTGACAGGGTGGTTTTTGATGGCAAAGATGCCTCCGAAGATATTGGGTCCTCTGTACTGGTAGGTAGTAATCTCGAGAGAGATGGTACCGAGTCATTCTGAGAGGTAGTTGGTGGGTCCGCTTTACACCGTCCTCAGGGTAGCGCCCCCCCCCCCCCCACGCTACAGCTGTCGTTTTAAAAACAGTGCAACGTCATGAATGGAAGTTTGACGACGGCTAGGCTAAGACCCACGCTGTGAACTGCTATCAGACCCAGAACAAGTGCGGCCTTCAAGGCGATACCTCCGGTGAACATGATCGACAACCAGTACAGCATTACTCAACACACGGGTGAGGATCCTTCGTCCTCCTCCTACACAGTGGTCTGTTCAGCAAGGTAGGACCCATGAAGACAGACTGATGGATAATAATGTCCATCACAGTCTTCACTGACATAACCCACTGTGTCATTGAAGTACGCAAGCCTATCCACCACGACATGGTGATCCGCAGGGAGGGGCAGGGGTTCAGGAAATGATATATGCATAGGAAAGTGATTATTACCATGGAGTTAATCGACTAATCCCCCACCCAAAATTAGGTTGTTCATCGCAAGAACGCAAAGATAGAACGAGGCAAGAAAATGAAGCGGTTCTTGGGCACTGATGCGTTAACTATTCCACATTTACGACACCTATTTCCAGCTCTTTGATCAGGTCGGCAAGGATCTAACCCTGGGATTGATCGAGTTTTCTCCCAATTGGGGTGTCTCCCGTTCAAGTCTTCGTGAAAGAAAAAGAGCCACGGCAACCGTGCCACGATGCGGTGGAAGTCCTCGCGTTGAAATCACCTGACGGTGGAATGTGGCAGAAATAACAGTATACCTCCTATCCAGGTGCAGCTGTACACTTAGTGCCTGAAAGGAGGTATCTAAAGAGAAGAGACTAACGGAAACGACATGTCAGGTGTAAATGGGACTAACTCCTGCCCTGCCCCCATGCTGTCATGGTGGGGTCCTAAAACCACTATATCCTGGGAGGGTGGGCAGGGGCCACGCGCCCAGCATGGTCTCCTGCAGAAAGATAGCTAAAGGAAAACGGGATGAGACCAGCCTCCGCAGCTTCGCCTAGTTGGTCCAGAGTCAGCGGATATTACATTGAAGGAATATGTCCTCCAGGCGTAGCTCGGAGGAGATTCGGGGTCCCTATTCGAAGAGAAGACCCTCACGGGAATGGCTTTATGATTCCTGGAGGCAAAACTCCGTGCAATGCCATCTGGACAATGCGCTGAAGGCGGTGTCGTCTTGGAGGACTTATCGGGGTAGGTTGGGTTTGACTTGCGAGTTTTTCCTCGAAACCTTAGGAAGGCAGGGCGGCTTGGGAGACGGGAGTCCCTCCTTTGGAGGATCCAGCACCTCCGAGTCACCCAGCCTAGCTCTCTGTGTACGCGTAGGAGCCGAAACTTCTTTAGTGCTGTTCTTCTTTCGGGAGGCAGCTTTAGAAACGTCGGAAGATGGCTTCACGACCAACATCGGGGGTGTTGCCCTCTGTGAGTCTAACTACTCGATCGAGCGCGCGGCCATTTTGTGTCTTACGGGAAGGGGTCACGCTGAGGGAAGAGTGGGAGCCCTGGATTTAGCCTGGGCTGAGTGTGAACATTTTACGCCACCAAATCTACCAGAGGTGTGCCAGGGGTGGGTAGAACAAGGACAAGGGTTCCGAATAAGCGCGGAAACGACCGTGCTCAAGCAGTGGTTATCTTTTTTAACAATGAATCATACGACGTCCTAGGCAGCGCCGGGAGCGCCAGGGCCAAGTTCTTAGCCTGGCGAAATGAAAGAAGTTCCTGGGTTTGAAAGGCCAGGATTTCCTTCTCAAGGGGATAGACACCACATTGTTTCGAATAAGATGGTTGCGGCTCTCCACAATTGACACACTTGACCACACACGATTTAGACTTATCGTGTGCGGCCTTGGAGCAACTTACGCAGACTTTGGGTAAATCCAACTTTGTGCGTCTACGGGAACGATTCGTATGGCCAAAGTAGGGACAATAGTAGTACCTCCGCGGCAGTGACACTAATTCCTTCACGCGGCAGCGATACCAACCAGCACGTACCGACTCAGGAAGCATGTCACAGTTGAACGTGAGGAAGTGTGTATGGGTGGGTCTTGAGGCGCCTTGATCTTGACCGCTCAATTGGTCGGCCAGCAGTAAGGTGATGCCATTTATGGAGTACTTCACGAGTTCCGTCGCATAAACTACTCCTTTCACGAAGTTCATGGTAGAGTGCCGCATAACACTCACCGGCCAGAACGCTCCCGTCCGAGAAACGGGTCACCTTCGCCTCTCTACCAATCACACTAGCTCGAGCTCTCCTCTGATGGATCATTAAGGTGCCCTTAGCAAACATGCTGTCTGTCATCAGTAGAGTGAATGATAAGGAACTTTTGAAGCCAGCGGGATCGAAAAACTCGGGTAACCTTTGAATGAGGAGCCCCGAAGTAATCGAGGCTCCGCTCTGCGCACTTGCACATTTGGTCTTGGTCAGGAAAACCTCTCCTGGGGGAGCACCGGGGCCGGACGTGCCAATCTGCGCGTGGTGGCATGCTGAAACAGCAGCGTACCCGTCCTTCCCCGTGGTTTCCTCGGAGGGAGAGGAGCCCTTAGTCATTTTAATCTTGTTCCTCAGTCTTTCCTTTTTAGCACAGGAGAGTGGAGAATGAACCCGTTTCTCTCCTCCGTCGGCAGGAGACCCTAGGCCAGATGGACCGACCTCGGGAGATCCTTCTCTGAAATAGAGAAGGTCAGGGCCGTCAAAGGGGCATCAGGCAGGGGAGGAGATCCCTCCTCTCCTTGTGAGGCCTCCGGGACCCGAGCCGCCTGAAGAGGAGCTTGAATAGGGGCGGACTCGGATTCTGTGCTTGGCACTGAGCCAAGCTTCGACCACATGGAAGATCCTATCGTCTGGGGCTGGGTCACCTCAGGGACCATATCCATATCATGGGTGCCCTCCATGTGACCATCTCCCCCCCCCCAAGACATCACGGATCCCATTCGAAGAGCCTTTTGTCTCATCTTTTTGGGACGGTGAGCCGGCATCCATCGGGAAGCAGAGGAGAGCACGTACAGTGACCCCCTGTAAACCTGCTATTCGCGCCAGCGGGTGTTTAGAGTGCACGGGCCGACGGGCCTTGTCATCCCTCGCCACCCTAAGGAGGTTAGCCCTATCGAGCCGCTCCCACCAGGAACGGTCAATTATGGGCCGTTTGCCTGCTTTCGTGGCAGTCCTCTGGGAAAGTATATGGGGGACGGCCGCTAGTAAGAGAAAGTCACCCAAGGGTAACTCCAAAGAAAGGGGTGATGGGGAGTCCCCTGCACTCGTAGGCATGGGAGAGAAGTAAGCCTCCTCTACGTTAAAAGATGTTTGGAGGGTCGCCTGAGAAGGGACAGGAGCGGGGAAACTTCCTTTTGTGGGCATGGTGACCCTATTAGTGACGCGGGATGCATACGCTAATCACTCCACGCAGTAGCAGGCTCTGTGAGAGGTGAATATCGGGCCGGCAGAACTAGCTGCCGCCATTTTAGACCACTCCTTCGACCTAGTTGCCTGGCAGCCCATCGGCGTAAAATCGATAGAGATTTAAAGGAGAATAAAAGGTGATGTGAAGAAGGCGTAGGTGGGGATGAAGCAGATTGTTAAAAACTGACACCCCAAACCGGAGCTCAGGGGTGAGGGGGCGTTGTCCCCACCTCCATCAGCCCCGATCCGGGTGCTGTAGGTGAAAAGAAGCTGGTCGGCGTCTACCCTCTGAAATTAGAGGCCGACCAGAGATAGTTTTGGGAGAAGTTGTATTGGAAGTAAGGTAGCAGCGTACCAAGACAGGGTGTCAAAACGAAGAAGACTAACCTGGGGCTAGACAGAGCGTTGAGTCCCCTCAGCACGGCGGCCAGGAAAGCAAAAAAAACTCAGTTCACAAATCATGTGCACGAAATCGTCCAGAGTACAAGGGAAAATAGGTAGGAACAACGCTAGTCCCGATACGGGGACAGGTAGCGTGCACGAAGATCACCCAGATTGGGACACTCAACAAGAATGGGCCGATACTCCGGTGGAAAACGCAGTCATCGCAATAAGGTGCGGACGAGCGCTCCATTAAATGGCGGTGCGTCCCGCGAGTGTGCCCATTTCGAAGATGACATAAAGCGACCTGAAGCCGTAGTGGCATTGTGGGGTAGGTCCATTGGAACAATCGCAGCGCAGTGGAATACAACTTTAACTTTGCCTGGCCGTCTCCCATCTTCTTTCTCAGGGTTGTCCTGATTCCCGCTATGTATTCAGTGTTAAGAAGAGCGAAACGCTCGTCTGGTCCCCCACTTCTCGCGGGCTCTTTGACGTCCTCATCGGCGCGCTCATTCGCAGCAATTCCCACATGGCCAGGAACCAAGCAGAATATAATCGCAAAATCCACCCAGCTCGCGGCACCGCGGCGTCACAGATACCGCTAACCAGTGAGTGTGGTGATTCCAATGTCCCGACAGCAATCAAGGCGTTTGTTGAATCCCTATAAATCACAATCCGGTCTCCAAACCAGGAACGACGCGATATTTCACGTACCCATAGGTACCTGACAAACAACTCGGCCGTGAAGACAGAAAGGTGCCTAGTAGAGCCCTGCTGACTTCAAACATAGGGGATACGGCGTGATAACCGACGCCCTTCTGTGACTTGAGACCTTCTGCATACAATGATAAAGATCCAACATGACACGAAATGTGATCCAAAAAGGCAGAACGCAATACTCCCGGCGCTGTAGAAGCGTTGGAAACAGAGGCGTGGTGACAAATAGTCAAAAGTGGTACCCTCCAGGGTGGCGTTCTGGGCAGAACCAGGGGCACCACCAGCCCGAGAGCTACACCGAGCTCTCGAAGGAGTTTCCTAGCCCTAAACTCAAAGGACTTAGGGTATGACTGGCGTCTCTCGGCGGCATAGGCACTGTCGAGATTGGCTAAAGATGCAGTGAGCGGTTAGCGACAAAGGTACACTTAGGGCCTACGCTTCAAGCGCATAATGCACTGTGCACGGCGCAGAGCGAGTGGTATCTTCCTAGCATCGACAAGTATGTAGGCTCTTAATGGGGGACGTGAGGAAATCACCGGTCACCAGACGGATACCAGTGTTCCGCAATACACGCTCGGCTGCGGATCCATAAACCTCGCATCGTTAGTCAAGTTTCGAGTGATCAAAGGATAGATAGAAAATTAAGGCAGTAAATCTATTAGCACAACAGATGCTGGATGTCACAGAACAAAGAATGCCCATGGCCTGGGTATTATATATATAGACCCTAAGGCTGCGAATATGAGCGTCGATCGAAAACAAGGCTAAGGAAACGGTGCGAAGCCACCAATTCCAGGCGAACCCCCTTTAGGAACAAGTCCGGGTCGGGGTGGAGGTGTGGATGGCGGTAGAAGTGCACCACCTTAGTCTTGGTCAAGGAAAACCCCAGCATGTGTGATTCGGCATAGCAAACGATACCATTCAATGCCTGTTAGAGTCGACGTTCCAGAGTTGGCGTCTGGGCAGCACCAAAAGAGATCGAATGATCCTCTCTGTAGAACCTAGCGAGAATATCTTCTGGCAGCTCCGAGGTGATGTCGTTGATGCTTAGGGCAAAGGATCCGACACTGAGAACACTTCCTCGCAGGGCACCCTCTTCCTGCTCAATTGGGCCAGAGAAAGCTCCTCCCTTCCGTATATGGAATCGACGATCTCGCAAAAACTCCGAGGTAAAGGTTGTGATGCGTCCCTTCACCCCCAGCGCGTGGCGAGTCTCCATTATACAGTATCACCATGCGGTATTGTAGGTCTCAGATCTAAAAAAACAGGGTGGCGTAGTGCTCTCTACAAAGCAATGCCTCGCAGACTGCATTTTTCAGTCCCAGCGGAAGATCAGAAGTGGAGTAGAACTTGCGTAAGCAGCACTGTGCGGAAAACAGGTGGCTTCCACTGTCCAGGAAAAAGGCTAGTCTAACACTTACCCCTTTTTCCATCAACTTGCACACGCAGAAGGTTTTAGAGATTGGGCGGAAAGCGGCCGGCGTAGAGTGATTTATCCCCAGTTTGCAAACAGCAAGCACAGTAGCGATTCGCTATGAGTCTGATGATACGCTCTCTCGTAATCCTGTAGAACAAATCTAACAGAAAGGCCATGCCTCGCTCACCCAGGTGTCGAAGCATGGCGTACGGGACATCGTCCTGACCGGGGTTGGTGTCCACGCACGAAGCGGCGAGAACGGAACGCAACTCACTCAATGTGAAAATGTCGTTGAGGGGCTCTTCGCCTCTGGAGGTATAGTATAATCGGCGATGTTCAGCGATATCACGACGTACATTGAATGCTGGCGGAGCAACATCCCGGCTAGAATATGTGAATAAAACGGTCGCGAAGGACACTGCCACGGACTCAGGGACTGAGATTGCGGTCTCATTCTCCTGGAGAACTGGAGGTGGGTCCTGCGAGAACGTGCCCCGAATCCTTTTGACTCGCCCCCACACCTCTGCTAGAGGGGTCTTTTCCTTGAGTGAATACACGTATGCCCGCCAAGAAGAGCATCGTGCCTGCTTCGTAACATACCGGAATCTAGCCCTAGCTCGACGAAATTCACTGACAGTGAAATCGTTCTGGCGGCGATTATAGCGCATGTAGGCATAACGCTTCCTTTTGAGGCGTGTCTCATAGAGACATATGTTGTAGAATTCCTTGCTCACCCCAAGACCAAGGTTGGGAGAGATTTCAGTCATCGGGATAAAGTCTGAAATTTGCCCCAAATTAACCAACAAACTAAAATTCCAAAGACCTGTAACCATAAAAAAGTAGTTGTTGGGCTATATCCCGCGCCCAGTTGCTACACCTATTCCATTTAAGGTTTCCGGACTTCTATGTCTCCACTCTAGGTGACTTAAAGAGTGCAGTTCTCATCTATGCCGTGACGCACACTGACCAGAAGTTCCATCTTAGGGCACGGTCTATCCCCAAGGGCTGCCGCTCCCAACTGCGCAGCCAGAGCAGCAGATAGGACCTAAGTCCTACTAATTGCCGATAGGACGTTCAGGATCTGAAGATCTGTTGTGGCAGACCCAGAGAAGGAACTCGAGACTGTTTGTTGGCCTGGCAGCTAACAAGGCAGTCAAGCCCACCCTTTATAAACAGTACAGCCTTATGCACTAAAGAACAGCCACAGAGAGGTGGTCAGCCTATTCGGCGCAGGAAAGGTGTTAATGGGGCAAAACCGATCTCATTTATTACATCCCAAGCCCAGGACCATTCAAGGCATGGTCTATTGCGACCTGCTGGCGTTAAAGAGCGTTGTTTATAGCTGTTCCAAAGCATCTCTTCTGACACGGCATGAAAAGACTGTTCACATCCTTAAGCCTAGAGAAAGAGAGGGGAACGTTGTAGAAAAAAAAGAGATCAGGAGAAAGCGCACCAGGTTCCTCAGGCACCGCTAAAAAACTTAATTCAACCCCTCGAGCGGTGCCGTCACTATTTGCTCTCAGATCGTGAGTACGTCCAGTTCCTCTAGATACCGGGTGTAACAGCCTACGCACGGTACCCCGACCCCTACAGGCACTCGGAGTGGGAGGCCGTGCTAGTTGTCCGTTTTTAGTTGGAGCAGAGATGGTAGCCTTGGTTACACCATCCACCTCCCTGCAGGTAGAGAAATGGTTGAGGGGACGGTCGTAGAAAAAAAGGGTGCAGAGAGGGACCAAGAGGCAGCGCACGACATGTACTGTCAAAGAGTTTAAGTCAATCCAGTGAGCAGAGCCTTCCGTATTTGCACCCCTATCGGGATCGCGTACGGCTGTTCCTGGTAGCAAATGCAACAGGCTATACAAGGTTCCTCCCTGCTGGTCAGACGGTTCAAATTGGTGTTAAAACCGTGCCAAAACAAATATTATTTTGCCTTCTTTCTGAACTGAGTAAAATCAATTATTGGCACCATTCATCTCATTCTCGTTAGCCAAGGTCGAATATGGCGGAAACTGTGTGAAGGAAGGCACCTTTGTCCCTGATGTTCTTACCTGTGATTTCTTGGTCATAGAATAATCCACCGCATGAAAGGAGCCATCATCGGCATCATAATAAGCCACCACGACGTCGCTGTTTAACATCTCGGGTCTGAAACGACAAAAGAAAATTGAATTTCAATTCAAGTTTCATGTTTGAAAGGTTTTTTTGCCCAATAAACTGGTAGTCTGTTTGTTTCTTGTATCCAGAGAAAATTCAAGGAAATTGGGCATAAGCCAAAAAAAAAACCCGCCAGGAAAGAGCATACCTCGATTAATTCTAATTCAAGATCCTTGGACGTTGATAGTTTTTTTTTATTTTACATTCCTGAACTTTAAAAACAATTTCCATTGTAAATTTATTTGTTAATTTTGCAATATATGCCGAACACAGATATTGAGATCGGGATTATATTCTAATAATATCGTGCCTTGGAGGCCTATCCAAATGGAAACCGCTTCCAATTACAGCGAAATTCAAGCCCTATCAGGGATGATAAATGAACGGATAGTCCACCAATACCCTAGCAACTTCTCGGCGGCTGCCATACGCTATATATAGCCGTGGTTGGGACAACACTTTAAACTGTAAGTTCTCAATGAGAAGTGGTGAGTACGGCGACTTTGCCTGAGTAGGCAGTCGCCAGATGTGCTTCTAAAATAAAAGCAAAAAAGAAAACAATAAGAATTAAAATGCCTCAAAAAGAACTCAGATCGGTTGTCAAACCCCACCAAATTATTTCATTCGTGTTTTGACTCGTGACTCGACTTTCTCCTCACCTGTCTTGGACATGGGACAATCCAAAGGCGATATATTCATCTTCCTCAATTCTTCCGGTGAGTCGGATTTGTACATCATTGCTCCTCGCCTGCCACTGCACTTGCAGGTTATCACTGAGTTGGCGACAGTTAGAGAAGTCTGATGGATCCAGGTTCGAAGACTGAAAGGAGGAGTAACGAATGGAATCTCCGTGAAATTAATGATTCATTTAATTCATAAATATCACCGCACCTCAAAAGCGTTTAGAAAGATAGCTAATAGAGGAATATTGCCTTAGATAGTAAGAACACAGTAGCTACTGTTAAGCATGGAAGCAGCCATGCAATGGTGTGGGGATGCATTGACTGAGCAGTAGTTGGTGGAAAGTTAGCTTTTATCGTTGGAATAATGAACGGACGGAAGTATAACGATATTTTGCGGGATAATTTGTTTGAAAGTGCAGACAAACTAGGGTTATGAGAGTACTATATCTATCAACAGTACAATGACAAAACTCTCACTCTTCAAATAATAAGTGATTACTGTAAAATGTCCGTCGAAGACTTCGAACAGATATAAATCCTATTGAAAAACTTTAGGAGTATTTTTTAATCTAAAATACCAAAAGCTAAATTTTCAGGTAAAACAGAACAATAAAACCTTCTACAAGAGAAATCAGCTAAAATAGGATCTAGGAACGATAGGACACTAGTAGAATCCATGCCACGAACGTTCCAGGCTGTCATAGATGCAAGGGGGTCTTAATAAGAGATAAGATTTATAAACTACGCGGTGCTTGGTGCTTAATTTACAAGTGCTGACCCAGATCTAAGGTGTTCAAATACTTATTTTCATTTTATTTTTACATTAGTATAATGTAATACACCCATTACAATATTGTATAGCACTTTTCATAATGATCTTATCCCCAAGGATAGAAGTATTATTTCTGAATTAATGTTACAACCGCACTCAACCATGTCTAATAGTTGCATGGTTCCAAATAACTTTCTAAATATTTTAAATGTGCGGCCAGGTTAGCTTGCTAGTAGCAGCATGTCTCTATCAAACGCTTTGATGGGTAATCTCCAAACCCAAACGCGTCCATTGCAGAACTGGAGAAATTTAGGGCCTCAAAGGCAATCAAGATTTTCGTATTGTATCAACTAGTGTTCGGTATGATTTCACATACAGTAGTAGTAATAGTCTTTCAGTATTAAACATTTTCTTCAGTCAAATTTTAGGAAAAAATAAGCACCTGAAAACACGTTAAGAGCAGAACTACCAATGAGGGCTTAAGTCAGTAGGGAACCATCGAAAATTAGAGGTTAAATTGTGCTTACGGACGGAGGCCTAGTCCCGAATGGTTTTTTTTTTTAAGGCACGAATCACCGTAGCTCTGCCAAGACGCAAAAGATGTGCTTATCTTGAATTTGGATTTAATTCTTGTAAAAGGCGACAGAAAAGATGCAACAGAACTCCAATCATTCTTTAGTGAATATTCCACGCACCACTTAATTACTATAATGTCAATTTAGCCCTGAAATCCCTTCCATTATTCATTAGAAATTAATTATATGCCATGTCTTATCCGGCCTTAGGTGATCAAAAAGTATCCCCGCAGTAGTAATTATTGTGTAGACAAATGATCTTGGGTAAAACTACCTTGAAATTACAAATGTTTTACAAAGATTTTCCCCGGTAACAGTTGGGAATGACTTTCATTACTAATGGAAGAGGCTTTTCTATCAACCGGTAAGGCTAATTTTTTTTCCAAATATGGATCTTTGTTGAAGGCAAATTAGATCTAAATTGTCCTGTAAACGAATCACTGCTGAGAACTATTGGCATTTTCCTGATTCATGGGAAATCAAAGGATAACAGGTCATAGTAAGCTCAATCTACATTTAAAACGAAATGGATTTGGTTGCTCTTGTTGAAGTAAAGAAGAACTCTTGGGTATTATTTTAAAGTAATAAAATGGAAGATTAATAAAATAAAAGCTATACAAAATAAACACAAACCTCATTAGTTGCTAAATAAATATCCCTATCATCTTCTTCGTGCGGTTTGGGATGCTCCTGAGACTGTAAGCAAAAAAAAAAAACGCCTCCAGTAATCAAATGTACAAGGATAAAGGTTAATGCAATTCTGGGCATTAAATACTGCATTGGACAATACATTGTACACCAATTGTAAACTTTAGCCGTTTACTTCAAAACCTAACCACCAAGATTTCGTTTTTAACGCAGTTGAGATTTTAACACAGAATTGCACTGGCCTAACCGAAAGGTCATCCACGTATGCTAGACTACTCTCAGGATAAGAAGTTGCAACGGGCTTCACATAACAGTCGAATGTTAGGCAAGCAGACTTAATATCGAAGAGAGTGGACAAGTTAGGACTTACGCTTCGATGGTTGTCATCGTACCACCAGGGAGGCTAGCGTGGGAGAAAAACGACTAGATTATTGTAAATTTTAACCAGGATTAAATCGTTCATATCTGGAATAAGGAAATATTATAATGCTCTATACAGTGCTTATTCAAAATACAGACATATACAATATACTAAATGAAATGTTAGAAGCCCTTATTATATATATACTCAAAGAATAACGATAAGGCTGATAGAAGATGAACGGATTATTTAAGGATCGCTAAGTTATAATAACCACTAAGATATTGATTAAATAGGGTGGTAAGTATCGAACTATGTTTATAATGTAAATAATATTTATTTTGTGCATTTAACATTACTATTGTTCTTCGGATCTTGTTACGTATCTGGCATAGTTTTTCAGTGCATACCAAGACAATTGATTTATCTTAAATAGTCCTTGTTATTTTTATTTACAAACAATTTAAGGAGATTATAATTTTAAAAATGTTGTAGATTACCAGATTGAAAGGTTTGTTTTGTTTTATTAGAGAGGGGCTCTCCTGGCCACTGCAAACAGAGGCATGAGCGTCTGTAATAAGGATATGCTAAAAGATCAAAAACACAAAAGAAAGACAACAAAAATAAACAGTGCACACAAAAACTAGCCCCCACAAAATAAAGGAAACCAAAGAGAAGAAGAAGGCATGTTTCAGGGTCGAAAGAAGGCCCACCCATAGCACAAGGGATAAGCGGTAGCGACCCCGCTCTTCACGGCACAGGGTCAGGTAACGCACACAAAGATCACTCAACAAGAATGTGCCCAACTATTTGAATGATAACGCAATGGTCGCAGTAACGTGCAGGGGAGGATCCATTAAATGGGGAGGTGTCTCGCCATTGTGCACAATTCGAAGACGACAGAAAGCAATCAGAAGCCGTCACCTCATTAAGGGGGTCGGTTTATGGGAATAGTCGCGGCGCAATGGTAGGAAACTTTAAGTTCCCTCGGCCGTCTCTCATCTTCTTTGTCAAGCAGCCTGAACGGCTGACTGGATTACTGCCATGTAATTAGTGTGAGAAAGATCGAAACGCTGGTCACCTCGTCTTCACAGACTCTTTGATGCCCTCGTCGGCGCACTCATGTCCCGAATTCCCTACATGTACAGGCACCCAGCAAAAGATACTCTTGAAATCTACCCGGTTCGCAGCAACTTTCGCGTCACGGACACCGTGAACCAGAGGGTGTAGAGAGTACAATACCCCGAGAGCACTCAGAGCGCTTGTGAGTCGCAATATATCACAATCCGGTCTCCGAACCGGGCATGACTAGTTATTTCTCGTACCGAGCTCTGTATTGCAACCAGCTCAGCCATTAAGACATAGGCTTCGCTTGGTAGAGCCCCACTGACTTCAAACAGAGAGGATACGGCGTGGAAGCCGGAAAACCTTCCTGAGACTTAGCGCCATCCGTGTACACTGACACGGATCCAGGTGTGCCTCAGAAGGTTGAAAGTAAACTCCGGGTGCTGTGAAAGCTTTAGGAGCAGAGGCGTTGCGACAATTGATTGATTAGTTGGTTTTAAGTGGCGCAAGTACTAGGTTATTGCCACCAGCTAAACCTTTTTATGTAGCTTGTGCATTTTTTATTGGAGGTGAAAATTTACAATTATGATTCAATAATTGTTAAAAAGAAAACAAATCATAAATTTAAAACAATGAGTATTTACAAATGTAGTGCAGAGCTATTGGAGGGTGAATGGATGAGTAATGATGTATGAGTGGATGAATGAATGTGAGAGATGGTAGGGTGAGTGGGTGAATGAGACTGAATAAATGAATTATGCTTGATGAAGTTGTTTTAAGATATTTACAAAATAATGATTTGATGGATGAATGAGGAGAAGGGGGATGAACGGGTGAAAGATGATCAGTAGATGGATGAAGGATAAAATATATGGAATATATATTAGAATTTATTTTAGAGTATTAATATTGTTTTAAAATTGTATATATATTTGGGATAAAGTATTTTTGATTATATATGTTGGAGGAGGAGGGCAGCCTCCTCCAGAAATATGATCACATCCCGATCCACTCCACCAACCTGGCCAGGAATGGAGAGTAGGAAGTAGGCACCATCTACCCCCCGGTGCCTCACAAGATGGGCGTTGCAGAGATCTCCCAGGCTATGACACTCCACCATCATGTGGAGCACCGTGAGAGGCACCAAACAATCATCACAATAAGGGGGTGGACCCCTTTCCATAAGGTGCCTATGAGTAGTTTTGGTGTGGCCCACCCGGAGACGTGTAACCACCACCTGCAGGCGGCGTGGCAGACCACTGTAGTCCCATCTCTCCACGTTTTCGCGAATCGATCTCAGTTTGTTTCCATCTAATACGGTCCACTGCTCTTTCCACGCCTGAAGTATTGCCGGTTGGGGATCACATGCTGGTATTGTGAGGCGGGTTGTTGCCGGTCTTGATGCGGATGTCTTAGCGAGGGCATCCGACGCCTCATTGCCAGGGACCCAGCAGAATTGCACGGTACGACCTTGGTTCATCAGTAGATGGAACCACTCTAAGATCGATAGAACCAGCGGGTGGTCGGGATTAAAACAATCTATCGCCTGAAGGGCATGTAGAGTGTCTGAATAAATTACATATGACACATCAGTCTTCAGGAAAATAAGGCAGAGGGTAGTCAAGCTTGCATTAAGTTCTGTAGTGAATATAGAGGCAGCTCTAGGGAGAGTGCCCCCTTTCCTAGATGAGGGAAAGATAACTCCAAAACTGGTTCCCTCATCGGTATTAGAGCCATCTGTGTGGACTGGTATAGATCTCTCATGCAATGACTGATGGTATTTAACCTGGAGGAGCTCAGCTTGTAGCGGGAGTAATCCTTTTCTCCTTGAAAGTCCTCTATAGAAGGTGACCTCAAGTAGATCCCAGGGACCTAGTCTGGACTGCTCTGGTGGACTTATTGGCACAGTCAAGCCAGGGTGGGCGTCAATCAACACCCAGACTCGTGCACCAAATGCCTCTGGAGTGGAGCCTCTACCAAGGTGTTGGGTAACATTGGCATCAGCTCACACTCTTTGGCTAGCCAGAGAATCAGGCAGTCTCTGTAGGCGGTACCACCACCTGATAAGTGCTGAATGCCTGCGGAGGTGCAATTCCTTGCACCTTCATCCACTAGAAGGCTAGGGGTTGGGGACAACGTGAATGCCCTAGTTGCAAGGCGCACGCCTCCGTGGTGGATGGAATCTAGCGCATTTAGTCCGGCTTGGGTAGCGGAGGAGTACAGCTTGCAACCATATTCTAGTTTTGGCAATATTGCGTTGTGTACCCTCAACCTGATGCCGCGGTCTGTACCCCAGGATGTGTTTGACAGTAATTTTAGAAGGTTCATTACCCTAAGGCAGTCAGCCTTCAGGGAACGGAAGTGATGACACCAGGTTAGTCTGGTATCAAAGACCAACCCCCAAAACCCACCCTCAAACCCTACACGGGGTCCGCTTGCCATATAAATACAGATCGGGGTCGGAATGTATGCCCCAGATCCTGCAGAAATGTACTGCCATGGTCTTTTTCTGCGAGAAACAGAAAACCCCTAAGGGTAGCCCACTCACAGACTTTATCCATGGCAAGCTGGACCCGTTCTTTCGGCCGCTGACTCCGTGAGGCTGCCAATGATATTGACAGGTCGTTCACATATAAGGTGCTGATCACTCCATTTAGGAGCACATCAACACTATGTCATTAATCGCAACAGCAAATAGAGTTACGCTCAAAACACTACCTTGTGGAAGTCACCTTTGAGTTTATAGGGAGAGGATAGGACTCGTCAAGCCCGAAACCGGACGATCCTATTGGCCATGGAGGCCTTTTAAGAAACACGGCAATTTCCCCCTTAGAACAGTTCTGTGGGGTGTTTAGAGAATGCTGTCTTTCCAGGCAGTGCTATAAGCTTTCTTCAAGTAAATGAAAACAAAAACTGTTATGTGATGTTGTTGCGATCTAAACGCTCTGCAGATTGACGACTCCAGAGTCAGAACAACGTCTGATGTCGACCGAAACTTGAGGAACCCGAGCTGGCAGTTCGCGAAGAACTTTTCGCGTTCCAGGATCCAAATAAGTCGGATATTGACCATCTTCTCAAGCAGCTTACACATGCACGGTGTGAGTGAGATTGGACGGGAGTTGGTAGACTGCGAGTGATCTTTTCCGGCTTCGGGATCGGAATCACCACCGCCACAAAGAGCTACTCGGGAGTTCTCCCTTCGTCAAGATTCGGTTATAGAGGCCTAGCAGAAAGGACATCCCCTCTTGCGGAAGATATCGAAGCATTGCATGGGGAAAATCGTAGTGCCCTGGATAGCTGTCCTTGCAGATTTTCAAGGCCTCTCTCAATTCACGTATGGTGAATAGCACATTGTACGACTCTCCATATCTGGATGCGAAGTCAATATCCTTCTGTTCCTCTCGGAGTCATCGTATAGCCGAAGGGGAGGTTGTGTCGAACTGGGCTACTGAAGCGAAAAAGGTGCCAAATGCCTGTCACATCGGCAGGTGCAGCCACAGTGTTTCCATTCAGCGATATGATGGGACATGAGGGGGGAACGTACTTACCATGCATTTTACGGACTCGTTTCCATATCTTTGACGTTGGTGTGGATGGCGAGATGGAGCTCAAATAGGATTGCCGGGAGGAGCGTCGAGCTGACTTCATCGTGCAGCGATAGGGAGCCCTAGCTCTGTGGAAGGCAATCTTACTGGCTTGCGAGTTAGGCTGACATGTGTAGCTCCTCTAGGCCAGCAGAGGCCCTTCTGGTAGCTGCACAGTCGTGGGAAATTCCCAGATGTGCGGGGGATACTCATTGATGTGGAAAAGTGAAGGCGGGATGTGATCGACAGTGCCAAAGCCTTCTGCACGGCTGTCAAAGTTGCAGGATTCCACAAACTTCAGCCAATCTTCACGGCGAAGAGACCACTTTGGGAGAAAAATAGTGTGTGTGTTAGTGGGGGGGGAGGATACCACCGTTTTAGGAATTTAGGATAGTGGTCACTTCCACGTAGATCTTCGTCCACCATCCAAGTGAAATCTGCTGCTATACTTGAGCTGCAGAGTGAGAGGTCTATGGCAGTGGATGTGCCTGTTTGAGTATAGAAATGGGTGGGCTCACTAGTGTTGAGGACAAATAAGTCATGCCCGTCAATAAAGGTGAGGAGGGAAGTCACCCCTGATATTGCAGATTGAATCTTCCCACAACAAATGACGACAATTGAAGTCGCTGAGCAGTAAAAATGAGGAAGGAGCTTCCCCACAAGGGTTGCTAAGTGCTGGGGTAAAATTTCGTCACTTGGTGGTAGATAAATGAAGAGTGTGTAGTCTGCGCCTAGGTGGACGCGTCCTGCCACAGCCTGCAGGGTGGATTGTAATTATATTTTTTGGATGGAAACATCATGACGGTGGTATAAACAACAGCAGCCGCAATGGCCTCCACCACCTGGAGTAGAGGATTGCAGCACCGCATATCCCGTGGGTCAGGGGCAATTTCCCTGCCTCATCATCGTCACTTGAAGGTAGATAACTGACGGGAAGGAGTCTGCCACCAGGGTGGCAAGTTCCTTTAAGTTTGCTCTTGGACCACAAATGTTCCACTTCAGGATCGTGGACCACTAGGGCTGTCTTTTAGGCCGATGTTCCTGCAATGGAACCTAACTTTAAAAAAAAAAACGTGAGGTGAAGGTAGGGGGGGGGAGAAGAAATATTTTTCCCTTTTCTTCACAGTTCTTTATAGCGAGTTGATGTTTTTTTGTGCAGCTTCAGTTGTTCCCTTTGTGGGGGAATAAACTGAAATAAACTGATGGTTGCTCATCACCTGTATGTGTCCTTTTCGAATTCTTGGGGGACTACTTTCCCAGGGCAAGACAAAACGTCATCCTCCTCATCGGGGTGACTAATAGATTTTTATTTTTTAGGAGCTCATCTGGCGACTGTTTACTTTGGCAAAAGTCGTCATACCCGACCCAGCCTATTACTAGGCTATATTAAAAAACAAATAAAACCAAATAACAATATACAAATAACAACGCTAAAAAATGACAGAGGCTAAAAAAAAAACCCCAAAAGACAAAAAGCCAAGGAAGTACGATCCGGTGTCGGAGGCAGGCAGGCCCGCCTCTTCCCTGGCGTAGGAACATGCGCCTGACAACAAACAGTCTAATAAAGTGGAGGAGGCCAGCCTCCTTCAAAAAGTCGTTAAATCCACAAGTCAGTGGGCACGAACACGTTCCGAGTACAAGAAACAAGCGATAGCGACCACGCTCGTCCAGGTACCATGGCAGGTAACGTGCGCGAAGATCACTCAGATTGGAACATTCAACAAGAATATACCGAGCAGTCTGGGGGACAACGCAGTCTTCAGAGTAGGGTGCAGGCGAGCGCTCCATCAAATGGCGGTGTGTCTCGCGATTGTGTCCAATTCGGAGACGACAGAAAGCAACCTGAAGCTATCGCGGAATTGGGGGGTAGACCATAGGAACAGTCGCGGCACAATGGCACGCAACTTTAAGTTCACCTCGACCGTCTCCCATCTTATTTGCCAAGCAGCCCGGGGAGCTGCCTGTATTCCTGCCATGTAATCGGCGTGAGGAAGAGCGAAACGCTGGTCTGATCACCCAGTCTTCGTGGACTCTTTGGCGCCCTCATAGTATGCGCTCATTCCCCGAAATTACTACATCTCCAGGAACCCAGCAGAAGATAATCTCGACATCCGCCCGGCTCGCCAAAACCGTGGCGTCACGGATATCGCGAATCAGGGTATTCGGAGATTCCAATGCCCTGAGAGCACTTAGGGCGCTTTGTGACTCACTATGAATCAGAATCCGGTCTCCGAACTGAGCACATCATGCCATCTCCCGCACCGAGCGGTGTATTGCAACCAATTTGGCGGTCAAGATAGACGCAGCGCCTGGCAGAGCCCCGCTAACTTCAAATATAAGCGATACGGCATAGAAGCTGACCACCTGCGGTGCTGAGTGGAGCTTCAGTTTGTAGCTGGTGGCAGTGTTGCTCTCCTGCTTGTCCATTTCTCCATTACTTGGCATGTTGTAGGTATCTTGGTCTTTTTCCGCTGGGTTTCTGGAGTTGTAGAGCCAGCACATACTGCCTCCGGCTCCTTAACCTCCGCTGACAAGATGATTTTAGCTGGTGGTGGCGCCTCCATCGAGTCCAAGGTCTGAGGATGAGCGACGTCTCTTCTAGTGTGGGAATTATGTAGACAAGTCTCTCTTTAGCTCGGGCTCTGGAGCCTGGACTGAGTCGACAGTTGGTGACTCAGTTGAGTTGGCATGTGTCTACATGGCCTTGTTTTCTAGGGCACCAAATCTGTTCCTAACTGCCGCCGCAACAGATGCAGCTTCTGTGGGCGAGACTGCGGCATTCTGTTTTGGTAGAGCAGCTTTTGTTTCTCTACCAGGGCGGCTAGCCACGGTGGAGGAGAAGGTCTTCACTCCTCCCTCTTTCCCCTGCCGAAACATCAGCTCTCTCCTAGCGCTCCCCAGGCTTAGTTTCTGTGAGTTGACCAGATGTAGGATGTCCTGCTCCAATTCATAGGTTTTGCATTGCCAAGAGTTCACATGATGATCTTCTCTGTAGTGGAAGCAATAGGCCTCTTTACTGCATTATGCCGTGGCATAGTTATCTAGGGCAGAGCAGTTTACACATCCCGGTGCATGTTTACAGTGCTGCTCCCCATTGCATTGTATGTGAGGCTTTGTAGGATATCAGTCATCATAAGTGTGTCTCCGTTTTGTGATGATGTGGATGACCCAGCAGGTGTCCTACTGCCAACTTTCCCATTCTGGATTTCTGAAACAGTGGGAGGTGCTCCCACCTGCTGCTCTTCAGCACCACAACAGCCAGTGGATGATGTCTCGGGGCCTGGTAGACCACCTCCCGAGGATCAGAAATTTTTTTTACACCCATATGGGTGTTAATGTCTTGTTTGGCTCCAGGAGCCAAGATCCACCGCCTACTGGGTCTGCGCAGGGACTGGGCGCTAGCCAACGAGGACCGGGTACCTCCTCCCCAGGGAGGCTGCTCGTTTTAAAAAGCAGGCCTCATGATACCAAAGTTTGTCCGCGCAGGAGCTGACCCCAGCCACACACGCATTCCCAGCCCGGACACCTAACCATCCAGCACAAAACGACTATAAAGAGTGATCCCTCCTGCGTGCGGCACTGTTGACCCGTACTGAAATCTTACGTTGGAGCCATTTTGTCTAGTCCCTAGCTGACGACCCGTCTAGTAAGGGTAACCCTCTCCCCAAAAATGGGTGGAGTAGGGGACCCAACTCCGCCTAGCATGTCTCGCCAGTTTCTTGGCGACCCATCCAGTATGAGTAGCCCTGCACAACAATGTTTAGCGGAGTAGAAATCTTGGTCCCCCTTAGCATTGCTCGTCAGATCATCGGGACACGCAAACACCCCACCACACAAAGGCGGCTCCCATTAAGGATGGAGGCGTTGTGACTAGTTAATGGTGGTACCATAGAACCAGAGGGACCACCGGTTCGAGAGCTACACCGAACCTTCGAAGGAGTTTCCTTAGTCCTAAACTCAAAGGGCTTAGGGCATAATTGGTGTATTTCAGTAGCACAAGCAACATCGAGATCGACAGCAGATGCATTGAAGAGACGTTGCCGCACTTACAGGCGCATAATGCACTTTGTATCGTCCGGATCAGGGGAGGGGGGAGCACGAAGGAAGCGAGGGTGGAACTCAACTCATTGGGCATGAATTTATCGTTGAAGGATTTTCTGCCTATTTTGCTAAAGTCTAGTTGGAGGCCTTCACCGAAATTATGATGTGCATTAAGCAGGATTCCAGCTAGTCAATGTAGGGAATGCGGTCGTGAAAAACTGTTACAGGCACAAAGTCGTGGAAAAACTGAGACCACATCATTTTTACTTGAATCTAGATCTGCAAGAGGGGTATTCCCGTTAAGTGAAGACACGTATGCCCGCCAAGAAGAGGGGCGGACGTACTTCGAAAAATATCGGAACCTAGCCGTAGCTCGACAAAATTCGCCGACATTGAAATCGTTCGGGCGACTTTAATAGAGCATGTCGGCAGATCGGCATATTGAGGACCGTCTCACACTCAACCCACTACCAAGTGAGTGGACGGCATGTAAAACAGCCAGAGGTTCTAGGAATAACAGTTAGATCCATGGCGGTGAGGTTGTCGGAGAAGAAAACGGCCTCATCGACCGACCTAAGCTATTCGAGCGAGACAGAGAAATCATTTACTTCCTGAAATGCAGACTACCTCGCCCGTTACAAGCACCATTGAGGTGGTATCTCAGGAGGCAACGACACAGAAAATGATATTTTAACGAGAAAGTACTCACTACCATGAAGGTCATAAATCTGGCCATGCATCCGGGTAGCAAGAAAAGATCAAGGCAAGAAAATGAAGCGGTTCTCTGGCAGTGATGCGTAAACTCATTGACATTCAGGATCCTTATCTCCAACTCTTCTATCAGGTCAGCAAGGACCAAACCCCTGCCGTTGATCATGTTGTATCCCCAGAAGAGGCATCTACCGTTCACATATCCGGGTAGGAGAAAGGACCACGCCATTCGTGCCATGACAGGTATTCAAGCAAGTAAAAGAACGAAGATCTCACCTGGTGGTAGGGTCGCAAGAACCACATACCCCACAAGAGGGTAGGCAGGGACCCGCGCCCAGCATGGTCTCTATTCAAGTAATGTTTCTTCCAGGCCCGAAGACTATCTTTGATATGAAGGCCCACACGGGAATGACCATTGATTTTCTGGAGCAGAATTCGGGGAGCTGCTGACTGTCAAAGTCGCTGCTGCTTCCTTTGACTTACTGGGTGAGGTTGGGCTCGCTATTTTAGTCTTTTCCGCCCTCTACATCGTACCCTTTAGAGGGTGGGGTGGTTTAGGAGGCGAAGGTATCTCTTTTTTGGACTCCCTGCCCCTCCCAGTCGCCCCTTTCTAGAAAAGGGCCTAAAGGTCGAAAGACATTGGGAAGCTTTTGATCGATAAAGAGGCACCAACCTGGGAAGTACTCGTAGGTATCTCTTTTCCTTGAGTTCTCGGGCGCTTATGCACCCTCAGTATGATATTGCACCGGGGCAGACTCATTTTTTGGGGTGTCTCCCACTGAATCTAGGTTCTGCCCCAGGTAAGTCTCTATCATCTGGAACAAAGACACCTCCGGGACCATCTTGACCTCTGGAAGGGCCTCCCTCAAAATTGGTGATCCTTCACACCTCAACCAATTGCTGAAACTTTATTTTGTCCAAAAAGCCAAAATGGAAAGACCACAAATTTTTATTGATATTCAATAGCCTTTGAAGACTTCTGAAACTGAAAAGCAGTAACAGTATCATAGAGTTGAGTGCTTTCAAAACAAACCTTCCAGTGAGGCATATTGCGTGCTTATAAGTGCAACAGAAAACGCACAGTATTGTTTTTAATTTGTGGAGGCTTACAGAACCCCTTGTCTCAAGTTTCAAAATTAGATAGAGGTGCTGAGGTGGATAAACTTTACTAGCAGTGTAAAGAAAACTACCCAATAGTATATAAATTGAATATCTCATAATTTGTGTATAGTTACAGAAGTAAAAAAAAGTAGGAAAAATTAGCTAAACGAGGTCAGTATTCCATTAAATTATTGATAATTTTGAAGGTATATTAGATTCCAATTCTGGTTCGTACGTGCCTATTGTGTATATATTTTTTCAAGAAATCAAAATCTTGATATCCATGTAGTCCATAGCCACACAATATGTGCAAACTCCGCCCCCCCCACCCCCACTTCCTATATTACCTTGGCTTTAGTCAACAATAAAAAGGGATAGGCATTCACTAACTATCCCCCTCCCCTAGGAAACATCTCTCACAACTAGTTTAACAGCATTACGAACGACCAGTCGATCTATTCTTATTATATAAGGCAAAAACCCAGCTTAGTAGCGATTCCTTAGGAATGTCATAATTTCGATGACAAACTAGCACCATTTAGTAAATAAGGATACAGTACCGGATGTCCAAAAATGAGTGCGTATTTTGATGATATTGAAAACTTTTATGAAATATTCTTGTTGAATTATGTTCATCATGTTCAAATTGGGCTGTGCAAAAAATTGTAGGGTTCCTTTTACAGGGTGCCCTAAATTTTTAATTTGTTTTTCAATCATTTTCAGAACCCTTTAATAATAAATAAAGAAGAGCGGATTTTCGCTGTGATAGCTCGTAGACAAGGAGCAAGTACGTACGAGAAAAGTTTGAAAGAAAGCTTAGAATACCTGGACCTACAGAGAACGCGATCCGTTCAATTGTGAACGAATTTAAAAGAACCGGAAGATTTTTTTCTGAGAGCCCATTTGGCAACAGCATACTAGGAAAAAGTGACCGTACTCACGCTAAAGCCTACTAGTAGGCAATCTTAAAAAAACAAATGACATGTATATAAACAAATAACAGAGATAAAATAGAAAGAAAGACTAAGCACAGACTAAAAATATCAAGCAAAAATAAACAATAAAAAAAAATAAAAAGCAGAAGAGCAACAAGAAGGAAGCGCGCTCCAGAGTCATGGGTAGGCAAAAAGTCGTATAGCCACAAGTCTGTGTGCACGAAAGTGTCCCGAGTACAAGGGACAAGCCGGAGCGACCCTGCGCGAAAATCACCCAGACTGGGACATTCAACAAGAATGTGCCGAACAGCCTGGGAACAACGAAGTCGTGGCAATAAGTCGTAGGCAAGTGCTCCATCAAATGACTGTGAGTCCCGCGAGTTTTTCCAATTCAGGGACAACAGAAAGCAACCTAAAGCCGTCGTGGCATTTGTGGGTAGGTCAATGGGAACATTCGCGGTGCAATTGCACGTAAATTTAAGTTCCCCTCGACCATCTCCCATCTTTTTTGCCAAGCCACCCGGACGGCAGCCCGCATTCCTACCTTGTAATCGGTGTCATCCACGTTTAGGACACCAATCTCAAGCTCTTCGATCAGATCGGCAAGGACTTGTCCCCTGGGATTTATGGAGTAATCTCCCCAGAGAGGATGCCTGCCGTTCAGATCTCCAAGCAAGAGATAGGACCTCGGCAACCGTGCCACGACGCGGCGGAAGTCTCCCGTGTCGAAGTAAGCTGACAGTGGAATGTACGCAGAAATGATAGTATACCTCCTATCCAGGTGCAGCTGCACAGCCACTGCCTGAAAGGAGGTATCTAAAGAGAAAGGAAGAATGGAGACATCATGCGCGGTGTAAACCGCGCATCCCCCAGCCCGGCCATCCCGCGGTGGTGGGGTCGCAAGACCCTTATACCCCGGGAGGGCGGGCAGGGGGTACGCGCCTAGCATGGTCTCCTGCAAAAAGATAGCTAACGGGGAACGGGACGAGACGAGCCTCCGCAGCTCCTCCCAGTTGGCCCGGAGTCCACGGCAATTCCATTGAAGGAATATGCCCTCTAGTCCTAGCTGGCAGGAGACGCGGGGGCCCTCTTCGAACAGAAGACCGTCACGGGAATGGCCATACGCTTCCCGGGGGCAGAACCCCGGGCGCTTTAGGCCGGACAAAGCGCTGAAGGCGCTGTTGCCTTCAAAGACTTATTGTGGAAGGTTGGGCTCGCCATGCGAGTCTTTTCCTCCTTCCGCCTCGAAACCTTAGGCGGGCGTTGCAGCTTCGGAGGCGGGGGCCCTCTTTTCGATGAACCACCGTTTCCGAGCCACTCGCTCCACCACTAGGCGTGGGCGAAGAAGCCGAAGCTCCTTTGTTGCTGTCCTCCTTTCGGGGGACAGCTTTAGGAACCCCGGAAGATGGCCTAGCGACCATCTTCAGGGGTGTTGCCTCCTGTGAGTCTAACGACTCGGTGGAGGCGCGTGGCAGTTTCGCCTTACGGGAAACGGTCACGGTGGGGAAAGAGGAGGGAGCCCTGGTGTTAGCCAGGGCTAGGTGTGAACTCTTTTTGCCGCCAGCTTTACCAGGGAAGCGCACGGGTTGAGTAGAGCCCGCTGAAGGGCTCCGAATGGGCGCGGAAACAACCGTGCTCGTTGGCCTGCATGGGCCAGGAGCAGAGGGTGCCTTCCTCACTATTGATGCATATGACGTCCCAGGCAGAGCCGGGCGCGGAATGAGAGTCGATCCTGGGCCTGAACCGCCAGGATTTCTTTCTAAAGGAGATATGCACCACATTTCCTGGAAGAAGCGGGGTGCTGCTATCCACAATTGACACACTTGGCCACACACGATTTGGACTTATCGTGTGCGACCTTGGAGCAATTTACACAGACTTCGGGTGACCCCGACTTTGAGGGTCTACAAGAACGATTCGCATGGCCGAAGCGGTGACAGTAATAGCACCGCCGCGGCAGTGGCACGAATGCCTTCACGCGGTAGCGGTACCAACCGGCACGCACCGACTCAGGGAGCTTGTCGCAGTCGAACGTGATGAAGAGTGTAGGGGTGGGTCTCGAGGCCCCTTCCTGTTTTCTCATCACACGTTCGACCTTGACCGCCCCATGGTCGGCCAGCTCTAGGGTGATGTCCTCAATGGAGTAGTAACAAAGTTCCCTCGCATAAACTACTCCTTTCACAAAGTTCATGGTAGAGTGTGGCGTCACAATCACCGGGGTGCCATGAAGTGTCCAAAGAGCACTTATCTTGGCCGCCTCGGCGGGATTCGCCGCATTCGCCAGAAAGCTCCCGTCCGAGAAACGGGTCACTTTCGTCTCTCTACCAATTGCACTAGCTAATCCTCTCCTCTGATGGATCATGTTGCCCTTGGCCAACATGATGCGTCATCAGTGGACCGAATAACGAAGAAGCGTTTGAAGCCAGCGGGCTAGAAAACGCCAGGTAACCTCTGAATCAGGGCCCTGATGTCATCGAGGCTCCGCCCTGTGCACTTAAAGTCTTAGTCAGGGGCTCCGCAAGTGTGGGGGTAGAGGGGCCGGATGTGCCGATCTTGGCTTGGTCGCTTGCCAAAGTGGCAGCAGACCCATCCGTCCCCGTAGCCCCCGCGGATGGAGAGGAGCCCCGAGTCTTCTTAGTTTTTGTCTTTTTCGTGTTTTCCTTTTTTGGAGAGGAGGGCGGGGAATGAACCTGCTTTTCACCTCCGCCGATAGGAGCCCCTAGGCCAGATGGACCGGCCTCAGCCAGTTCCTTCTCCTAAATGGAGAAGGTCCTGGTGGTCGCAGGGGCACCGGTTGGAGGAGATCCCTCCCCTCCTTGTACTGCCTGGGAGCCCTCAGCCGTTTGAGACTGACCTTGCATAGGGGCGGATTCGGGTTCGGTGCTTGGCGCCGAGCCCGGATTCTCCTTCATGGAAGGCCCTACCGTCTGAGGCTGGTTTTCCTCAAGGACCATGTCTATCACAGGAGGGGCCTCCAGTTGGCTATCCTCTCCCAGGACATCGCAGGTCCCCTTGGCAGCGTCACCAGTCTTGTGTGGGGAGGCACAGGCCTTGACCCCAGCAAGGTTTAATATTCTTGCCAGCAGGTCTTTTGAGGGAAGCGATCGAAGGGGCCTGGTTTCCCTCCTTTCCCTAAGGGGGTTTGCCCTACCGAGCCACTTACACGAGGGGCGGTTGGTAATGGGCTGCCTGCTGGCTTTCTTGGTAGTCCCCTTAGAAAGAAAAGGAGAGACTGCCGCTGGTAATAGGAAGGTGCCCGAAAGCACCTCCAAAGAAGGGGGTGAGGGGGAGTCCCCTTCACCCGTAGGCGTAGGAGAGGAGTAAGCCTCCTCTCCGGTTAAAGAAATATGGAAGGTCCCCTGCGCAAGCACAGGGGGAAGGACCTCCATTTTTTTCGGTGGAGCTGCCCGAGGGCGGCTCCATTGATGAGCAAGGGGAAATTAGGGGGATATTTTGTTTTTTTACATCATTGGGCATGGTGACCCTAAATTTTCTGCGGGACGCAGTAGCTCATCACCTCTCACAGTTGCCCGCATTGCAAGAGGTGCTTACAGGCCTGGCAAAACCAGGCGCCGCCATTTGGGACCACCCCTCCCGCCCGGTGGCCTGGCAGTCCATCGGCATGGCGGCTCCACCTTAAACACGGCGTAAAAAGATAGATTGTAAAGAGGAGAAGAAAAGGGATGCGAGGAAGGTATGGGTGGAGATGAAGCAGGTTTTTTAAAAAAAACCCACCCCAAACGGGAGCTTAGGGGTTAGGGAACGTTGTGTCCTTCCCCCTCAGCCCCGATCTGGGACGGTTGGCTTGAGAAGAAGGTCAGCATCTACCCTGTGAAATTAGAGGCTGACCAGAGAAAGTTGTGGGAGAGGTATGAAAAGCGAGGAAATACAAGTATTTGGAAGGAAGGAGAAGAGTGGCTAGGCTGGGGCCGGACGGAGCGCTCGAACCCGTCAGCACGGCGGCCAGGATGGCAAATACCCGCGCCCCTTACTCAATTTCATCAAAATAAGCACTCCATTTGGGGACACACGGTATATACATCTATTCATCTTTTCATTTTGTGACTTGCCTGTTTGGTAGCAATCGCGACTTTGAGTCGCATTTTAAGTTTGCCACCAAAAGCACACACTCATTCACCCCAACCTGTATTTGTTTTGGTGTCAAAACATTCAAAGGTTAATGGCAGAATTAGTTTGATTCGTCGTATCCACCCACCCTCGTGTCAGCAAGCCCTTGCCGCCTCGGATACCTTAGCCAATGATGCTACCTCGCTGATGAACCATTTCGTTTCTGCTCTGTGGTTTTTTTTAACGAGGGCTCTCGGCACTGGCTTGGATTATGCAACCTCACATTCGAAGCTACAAAATTACGTCATAGAAGACAACGTTATGACTTCCTTCGAGCACGAACCCTCGCTCCCTCTTTGAGCAACGAAGATCGGGGAATCTGATTCAAAAAATCACTACCTGAACAATACCATTTCATCCTTCTCCATCAGTTGTGAGACATCAGGTAGAGACAGCTGACAATCATGGTTAAAGATGCGATCATTCCAATACTTAACACTACTTTTATGCCAACTTATGGTTTTCATTAATGCCCGGCAAAATTTGATCCCTAGTCACGCTTGGCATCGTCAGCTGGTGGCTATAGTGCGCCGAAAAGACGATTTTAAAGATCCTCAAGTCCATCAGAGTTATTTCTAGCGTCTTCAAACGACGAGGACGGAGCTTTTTCCCACAGTCTCGATCCCGGTCTATGTCACCCATACCAGCTCATGCTGGTAGCTCTGAAGATGATTTTCAAGTTTGCTGATACTGCCAACTGTCTCACTTTTGCAACAAACCACCGAGGAGAAGAATTTGCATCCCAATGCAGCCCCGATCTTGTCTGCTTCTAGTGACTGCATATGTTTGCTTCTTTTCTTTACAATATTTGAATGTCCCTTATCCTAGTCGTTCCTTTACACGTTCCTTTCATGGTATATAAGTTAGCCTATATTGGAAGTTGATTTTCAGCCTTAGCCTCCTCATTAACGAAAAGCACACATGAGAATCTGCATAATTTTCTCTACCTCTCACCCTACCACTTATACTTCCCGACATAACATACTTTAGGAAATCTTTCATCTATTATTACTTGGTTTGATTCTTTTTCTTCCTTTGTATAGTCAACTAATTCATGCCCACCCACCCACCCTCCCGCGATTTGAAACCTCCTCAAGCACCCTTGTACGAAACAAAAAGAGAAGGAATTTGACGGAATGCACCATTCACCTTTCAGTTAACGAATCCAATCTCCAAGATGGCTTCATTACCCTGTCTGAGACTATCGGTGTCTTAATAAATGCCAGTGGCAGATACTCAAAATAAAATATACACAAAATATACTATCAATTTATCCTTAAATCTAGATTAAGAGTTATTTACTGACTACACCGCGGTATATTTGTCTATTTGTGACTGATCTATCTAATGTAAATATTAAACCTCATTTATCAAAGTAAATAACTACCTAGTCCTCACCTGCTGTAGGTTTCTATTGGACTCAATCTATATTCGAGAGTTAATTATCATATTCTTTTATTAGTTCGTAACTGCGTCACTATCTATAGTGTGATCCAAAAGTCTCTTTACAATAATAAATAATAATACATACAATGCCATACAATTACTTACAGTAAGTACTGAAAATGTCGGCTTGTGCTCGAACGCAAAGACCGACCCTTCTCAGTTTATAGACATACACGGAATAGTGTTTAATCTTCAATAAAGGTGAAGTAATTTTTTTCTTTAAATCTTCAAATGCAATCTGGGGCGCTACCAATCTGTTTGGTAGCACTCCACATAAAAATAAGGGCGACCAGTCTGGCGAACAGGGTTGTCATAAACCTTTCAAAATAATTCGTTCTCTAAACAAATCGCAAAAGGGAGAGTTTGGTTCCCAATATGCATCGTTGCGCCATTTAATTGATGAATCTATGATTTATGTTCGTTATCATTTTGGTTATCTACAAAGGTTTGCAGGCAAGATCTGGTTAACATATTATTCATCACCAATGGTTTCGGTAAATAAAATTGGACCAGATATTTTTGTGTGTATAAGGCAACCCGGACACCAATTTTCGTCGAATGTACTGGTGTTTTGTGAATTTCATTGTGGTTTTCCGAACACAAAGTTCGCTCTTCGTCAGAAAAATGTTAAATGTAAAACGTCACCCTTACAATATTGTGAGCGCTTCCCATCATTTCAATTTCGCAATTCGTGCTGAGCTATAATTTCATATGGATACACTTTAGTTCGTTCCTTACAACCCAATAGTTGTTCTGTACTTCGATCACACCGGTGTGCTAAATTTATAATTGATTTTCTTGGACTCGTTAATTACAATCAATCAGAAATCTGAGGTAGCTCGGCTCTCAAACCTTTGGTCATCCATTTCTTGCAGTATCTGCTAGGGAACGGTTTAGGGGAAATCATTAATCAAATCTCTTACTTTGTCGCGATTTGGCACTTGTCATTTAAGAAAGCTCTTTCCGAATTATTTTTTAACAGATTCAGTGTAATTGTCGTTATTATACTGGTTAGTATAGTGGTTAGCGCACTTGCCCGGCAATCGCTGGGCCGGCTGTTCGAATCTCCGTCTAGATTCTTTTTAAGCTGACATTATTTACTAAGGAAGTTACCGCCGTGACTGGCGGGAATTCGGGCTTGCCTTGGCTGACGTCCAACTGAGAAGAAGCAACATAGCTTGATAGGAAGACTGAAACTAGCAAACATAAACTTAAAAAAAGGCAAACCTTTCCTCCGCGGACAGTATTATCTGATACACAACCAATCGATAAATATGCAGTCTGTTTTATGATGTCCACTTAACAATCAACATTACTTACTTCCATAGACATGAGTCAGACGTTAAAACTCTTTCGATTTTTTTATCTCTTAGTTACTTTCACTGTGGTCAGTTATTTCTTTTCAACAAGTAGGGTTTTGTTTTTTTTACTGCGAAGAGACTTTTGGCGCATCATATTTAAATTCACGTTTTTAATTATTTATCCGGAGTTAAGGCTATCGCTAGAAGAATTTTCGTTTGCTTCACAACAGTGAAGGGCTGTACAAAGAACTGCCATTTTATGCCATAAGTACCGCATACATAATGGTAGAATACTTAAAACTATGAACCACAAAGAATGATGAAGCTATTCTCTCCATTTGGGTCATTATGAAAGAATTATTTAATTTCAATACTTAAAATATTTTCGAAGAGCACTTAGATTTTAAACTTGCTTCAATATCTATCTAGTTACTAGGTTTAAATGAGAACTAAACGGTAATGACCTCAAATTTTGACCCAAATTGGCCAAGGATTTAGGATGGCACTTACCTTGATCCTTGTTTGACCGAGCGACGGGGGTACCCAGAGCTCCGAGGGGGGTGGAATGAGGACGTGGCCGAAATTGTGACGATACTCAACGCACCAAATCGCTAAGTAATCGATGTCGTAGACGGTCAAGTTGTCAGGTAGCTGAATTTCGATGTCTTCACCCTCGTAGCCTCGCAGAACGTCGTACCTGGACAAAGGGGAGGTGAGATTCCGATTCATGAAGGCGGAGCACGACTGGATGGATTTCCGAAGAAGGCAAGTGACGCAAAATGGCAACAGAACGAAATTACAGCGAAGGAATCAACGAAGGTCAGAAGGAGGCAAGATTGAAGTAGTATAAAAATTGGGGCGAAAAACATGAAGGCACGTTTTTAGTAAAACTCTCCCTTAAAACACATTGGCGAATAACGTGTGATGATATTCTTTGATAAATGTACTGTGCGAGAATTTCATGGGTGTGCCCTTGCAACTGAGTTTCATTTCAAAATAACAACTTCACGGATGAAAAAAGCCGCAAAGGTCTAGGAAGGTCATCCGCATCCGTCAGAACCCTCCCACAAACTACATCCATAGAATTCGAACAGCCCGCAGGAAATTGATTTCATCCGAGGTTAGGAATAAAGAATTCATAGGATTTTGCGTTTACGCTAATTATGTCACTATTTCATCGACTGCTCTTGATGGTGTTACGTGGAGGGGTTTCGTGGTGCTTCATTAAAATTCAATTACCACCAGCTCTATTCCAAACCTACCGATACATATGGTGCCTATAGCAATAGGTAGCCACCTTCAACACTGCATCGAGTACACCTTGGGGACAGGCTTCATCCAGGCCGAGCGAGTAGTGACTGTATCCAATAGTCTATTGGATACAGTCACTTGCGTCACGTGGATGAAGAGCGTGCCCGCTGCAGTGTGAAGGTGGCTACTCATTCATATAGTAACTGCATACCATCAATGAGTACATTGCACAACCCTTAGTATTATTAATACAACTTTACTTGTAGAAATGATAGACTTTGGATGATGAGCGAGAGTTATGGTCTTTTTGTGCAAAAGGGTGAGAATAAAAGATAAAAATAACCAATTGGAAACAACTAACGGATTGAAAAAGATAAAACATGAAATAGAAAAGGTTTCATCCTCTTCCTAACTCTTCCATGGAAGATCCATCCCAAACTCCCCAAAAGAAACAAAGGACTGCCCCAAAATGGGCTCAGATATCATGATCTACAAACATTCAACCAACTGGTTGGAAAAGCGTCCTCCACGAAGAATTGGTGCACTTTTCAACACCTCGTCAACATCTTCTGTTCCCCATAAATGCGCTCTGTGGCGGCTTTCTTTCCTCGGCCTACAAGCGAACATCGAACTCGTTACCTCCTTTGTATTCAGTCCATTATTTTGGGCGTGATATTACTACTTATCCGCATGTTTTTGCCCAAAGGAGTGGGTTACTGTTTTACCTGATATCAATCACGCAAAGGAATGTCAGGTGACATCTAGAGTCTTGCTTTCCAGGGCCCCTATACTTCCGGAACCAATACCTGCGGGGGACAAGATATGTACCTTCATGATTACTCTCTCTCGGTCCACCAGTTTTACAAATCTCTTATACCAGCTTTTGCGGGAGTCTCTTTGAATTCGAGAACAGAACCCCTGATGTTTAGCTCCCATTGACCTTTGTCGCAAAAGGTTTCCATATCAATTAGAGTTCTGATCACAGGACATGATTTCCTCATTGCTTGCCAGAGATATTTAGCTCGTCACAAAACTATACTGACCGCGAACATGAATGGTCTCTCTTGTTTGCTCTCACTTCATGCATTGTAAGTTCAATTCAAGACGATCTTAATTCTTGATTTTCTCTTTTCAAATAACGATTATGAAGTTGGGTTTTGTATTGTGCCCAAGGGGCTGGGGAATTCAAATTTTGTACGTAATGGCTCTTCATTTTCAGTAGTTTGATTGCACGGTAGTTAGAACAAGATGGTGTTGATATTGCTTAGCGAAAGAAAAGGCAAGCAATGGGGCCCAGAACTTCTTTAACAAAAGTGCAGAATCTTATAGCGTTCTTAGTTTCTGAACGTTGCACCATAAGGAAATATATAAAAATTTCCAGTTTACGAGCACAGGACATCAATTTTTGTTTAATAGCGCCTGCATCAAAGGGTATATGTCGCCGATAAAATCCCAGAAGGTAACCTACTCTTAAGCTCCTTCAGGCGCCTGAAGGAGACCCGTTCCGGCAGGTACCAAAGCATACACTCAGCACATAAAATTGTAAAAAACAAACAAAACGAGGCCAGCATCCTATAAGAAGTCTAAAAGTCCAGATTCACAAATACCCGTTCCAAACACAAGAGGCATAGGAAATTGCCCTCAGAGATATAAGTCGCGGTAATTAGAATTTCAGCCTAGTGCTAAGGTACTATAAAATTACCAAAAACAAAGAAAAAAACATAAGAAAGAAACGCTCTGACGTCGAAGAGAGGCCTGCCTCCCTCCTGGAACATGTGACCAACAACAGAGTCAAATACAATGGAACCAGGGTGTGTGGAGATTCTAATCCCCGAAGAGCACTCAGGGCACTTTGTGAGTCGTTAAAGATTACCATCCAGTCTCCAAACTGGGCACGACATGTTATCTTCCGTACCGAGCGGTATATTGCCATCCGTTCGGTTGTGAAGACAGACGCAGCGACTGGTAGAGGCTCGCGGAATTCACACAGATGGTACGACTGACGTCTCTCCGCGACATGAGCACTGTCGAGATCAGCTGCGCATACAGTAAGAGAGGCGACGGGCTCGCGCGTATAGACGCAATAAATGCTGGTGGAGCAGCCTCCCAGCAAGAGAATGCGGAGAGGGCGGGCGCAAATGACTACACCACAGACGAAGAGTCAAAGATTTCTGTGCTCTTCTCCTGGAGAACGTTAGGGACGTCCTGCGAGAACTTGCCCCCAATCCTTTTGACTTGCTTCCACACCTCTGCAGAAAAGGTCTTTCCGTTAAGTGAAGACAAGTATGCCTGCTAGTAAAAGCGGAAAGCGTGCTTCGAAATATATAGGAACCTAAACCTAGCTCGAATAAATTCACCCACAGAGAAGTAGTTCATGCGGTAATTATAGCGCATGTAGGCATAACGTTTCTGTCTGAGGAGCGTCTTACACTCGGCTGATCAACAAGGAAGTGGGCGACGTGCAAAAGGAACAGACGTAATAGGATTTTTTTTTTAATATCTCATCTGGCGCCTGCCTTCTAGGGCACAAGTTGCCGTACTCATCTTAGCCTAAATCTAGGCTATATTAAAAGCCAAGTAAAAGAAAGAAAAAAGAAAAACAAACGAATTGATAAAATATTACGCGAGCTCCGTCGACGGGGGAAGGCCTGCCCTCCCCCGGCGAAGAAGCACGCGATCCATAGTCAAATATTAAATAAGCGGGAGAAAGCCGACCTCCTCTAAAAAGTCTAAATGTCCACAGGTCGGTGTGCACGAACTCATCCCGAGTTTACAAGAGACAAGCGGTAGCGACCACACCCATCGCGGTACCGGGACAGATAACGTGCGCGAAGATCACCTAGAATCGGAGATTCGACAAGAATGTGCCAAACAGTCTGGGGGACGATGCAGTCTTCAAAATAGGGTGCAGGCGAGCGCTCCATCAAATGGCGATGCATCACACGAGTGTGCCCGATTCGGAGACGACAGAAAGCGACTTGAACCTGGCGCGGCATTGGGGGATAGGTCCATGGGAACAGTCACGGCGCAATGGCACGCAACTTTAAGTTCTCCTGGACCGTCTCCCATCTTCTTTGCCAAGCAGTCAGAAGAACTGCTCGTATTCCTGCCATGTAGTCTGTGTGTGGAAGAACGAAACGCTAGTCCGGTCACCCGGTCCTCGCGGACTCTTTGGCGCCTTCGTCGGCACGCTCATTCCCCGCAATTTCCACATGTCCAGGAACCCAGCATAAGATAATTTCGACATCCACCCGGCTCACTAAAACCGTGGCATCACGGCTATCGCGAACCAGAGGGGGCAGTGATTCTAATGTCCCGAGAGCACTCAGGGCGCTTTGTGAGTCGCGATTAATCACGATCCGGTCTCCGAACCGGGCACGTTGCGTAATCTCTCGTATCGAGTGGTGTATTGCAACCAACTCAGCCGTGAAGGCAGACGCACTGCCCGGTAGAGCCTCGCTGACTTAAAACAGAAGAGATACGGCGTGGAAACCGACCCCCTCTTAGGACTTGGAGCCATCTGTATACACTGGCACGGTTCCAGCGTGACACGAGATGTGCTCCAAAATGGCCGAACTCAATACTCCCGGTGCTGTACAAGCTTTGAGACCAGAGATGTGGCGACAAATAGCCAACGGTGGTACCCTCCAGGGTGGCGTTCTGGGCAGAAACAGGGGCGCCAGCAGTCCGAGAGCTATATCTAGCTCTCGAAGGAGTTTCCTAGCCCTAAATCAAAAGGGCTTAGGGTATGACTTGCATCTCTCGCCGGCATAGGCACCGTCGAGATCGGCTGCAGATGCTTGGAGAGCCGTTGGCGACAAAAAGAAACGCTACGCTCGGGCGTACAGGCGAGTAATGCACTGTGCACGGCGCATATATAGTGGCATCTCTCCAGCATCGACAAGCAGGCTCTCAATAGGGCAAGTGCGGAAGGCACCAGTCGAAAAACGAAGGCCGGTGTGGTGGATCGAGTCCACCTTCCGCAATAGGCATTCGGCTGCGGATGCATAAAACTCACATTCCTAGTCGAGCTTCGAACGGACAAACGATCGATAAAAGCGCTGAACGTTGATGCTCAAGGCAAAGAGTGTAAAGCTGTGGAAAACTTCCTTGCGGGACACCCTCTTCCTGCTCCATTAGGCTGGGGATAGCTCCCCCCACCGGTACGTGGAATCGGCGATCTCGCAAAAATTCAGATATAAAGACCGGGAGGCATTCCCTCGACCCCATCGTGTGGAAGGTCTTCATGATACCGTATCGCCATGCGGTATCATAGGCCTTCTCCAGATAGAAAAACGCCGTGGCGAAGTGCTGTCTACGAAGAAAAGCCTCGCAGACAGCATTTGCCAGTCGAAGCAAAGCATCCGACGTGGAATGGAACTTGTGGAAGCCGCACTACGCAGAACACAAATGGCCTACGCTGTCCAGAAAAAAAGAATAATCTAACATTTACCAATTTCTCCATCAACTTGCACACACAGGAGGTTAGAGAAATTGGGCGGAAACCGGCCGGGGTAAAATGATCTCTCACCGGTTAGCGATTCGCCAGGAATCTGGGAGGTTACCCTCTACCCAGATTATGTTGAACAAAGCTAACAAAAAGGCCATGCGTCGCTCACCCAGGTGTCGAAGCATGGCGTACGGGACATAGTCCGGACCACGGGTGGTGTCCGCGCACAAAGCGAGAGCGGAACGCAACTCGCTCACAGTAAACCTGTCGTTGAAGGGTTCTCCGCCGATGGAGGTAATGTCCACCGGGCGTCCTTCCGCGACATCACAACGTGCATTGAATGCTGGCGGACAGCATCCCGACTAGAGAATGTGGAGAAGGCGGTCGCGGGGTCCGATATGGCGGTCCCATTCGCCTGAAGAACAGAAGGAAGATCCTGCGAAAACTTTCCCCGAATCCTTTTGACTCGCTCCCACACCTCTGCTAGAAGGGTCTTCCAGTTAAGTGAAGACACGTATTCTCGCCAAGAATAGCGGCGGGCGTGCTTTGAAATTTACCGGAACCTAGACCTAGCTCGTCGGAATTCACAGCAAGCGAAATCGTTCGGGCGGTGCTTATAGCGCATGTAGGCATAACGCTTCTGTTTGAGGGTCATCTCACACTCGGCCGATCACCACTGCAGTGTTCGGCGAGCAAAATGGCCAGACGTTCTGGGAATAGTAGTCAGCCCAGCGGCGATGAGGCTGCCGGAGAAGAACTCAACGCACTCATCTACCGACATAAACTCCTAGAGTGAGAAAGCGAATTCATTAATTTTCTGAAATGTAGGCTACCGCGCCCGCGCCAAGCACCACCGAAGTGGGCTCTCAGGCGGAGCCGCTCAGAAAATGATATTTGAATGGGAAAGCGATCGCTACCATAGAGGTCATCAACCACCCGGCAATCAAAATCAGGCTGTGCATCTGAAGAGCACAGAGATAGATCAAGGCAAGAAAATGAAGCGGTTCTCGGGCAGTAATGCGTAAACTCGTCGACATTTAGAACACCTATCTCAAGCTCTTCAATCAAATCGGCAAGGACTTGTCCCCTGGGATTTATTAGGTAGTCTCCCCAGAGAGAATGTCTGCCGTTCAGGTCTCCAAACAAAAGAAAAGGCCTCGGAAACCGTGCCGCGACGGGGTGGAAGTCCTCTGCGTCGAAGTCAGCCGACAGTGGAATCTACACAGAAATAACGGTATACCTCTTATCCAGGTGAAGCTGCACAGCCACTGCCTGAAAGGAGGTATCTAAAGTGAAAAGAAGAACGGAGACATCATTCCGAGTGTAAACCGCGCATCCCCCAGCACGGGCCCCATCCCGTGGTGGTGGGGTCACAAAAACCTTATACCCCGACAGGGTAGGCAGGGGCACACACCTAGCATGGTCTCCTCCAGAAAAATAGCTAACGGGGAACGAGACGAGAAGAGCCTTCGCAGCTCCTCCGAGTTGGCCCGGAGTCAGCGGCAATTCCATTGAAGGAATATGCTCTCCAGACCTAACTCGGATGAGACGCGGGGGCCCTCTTCGAACAAAAGACCCTCACGGGAATGGCTGTACGCTTCCCAGAGGCAGAACTCCAGGCGCTGTTGGCCGGACGATGCGCCAAAGGCGCGGACGCCTTCAAGGCCTTATTGATGGAGGGGGGGGGGGGCGCTCGCCATGCGAGTCTTTTCCTCCCTCCGCCTCGAAACCTTAGGCTAGCGTTCGGGCTTCGGGGGCGGTGGTCCATCTTTTGTAGGATCCACCGTCTCCGAGCTACCCCGCTCGCCACTGGCTGTGGGCGAAGGAGGCGAAGCTCCTTTATTGCTGTCTTCCTTTCGGGGGTCAGCTTTAGGAACCCCGGAAGATGGTCTAGCGACCAACCTCTGGAGCGCTGCCTCCTGTGAGCCTGACGAATCATTGGAGGCGCGTGGCCGTTTCACCTCACGGGAAACGGTTACGCTAGAGGGAAGGAGGGGAGCCCTGGTTTTAGCCGGGGCTGGGTGTGAACCCTTTATGCTGCCAGCTTTACCAGGGCAGTGCCCGAGTTAAGTAGAACCCTCAGAAGGGCTCCGACTGGGCGCGGAAACAACAGTGCTCGTTGGTCTGGATGGGCCAGGAGCATAGGGTATCTTTCTTAGCATTGAGGTGTGAGGCGTAAGACATCCCAGGCAGAGCCGGGCGCGCCAGGACCAAGTTCTTGGCCTCGAAGTAGCGGGGTAGGCTCTCCGCAATTGACACACTTGGACACACACGATTTAGACTTATCGTGTGCGTCCTTGGAGCAATTTATACAGACTTCTGGTGACGCTGACTTGCACGTCTACATGAGCGATTCGTATGGCCGAAGGAGTAACAGTAATAGCACCTCTGCGGCAGTGGCACAAATGCCTTAGACGTTATAGGAATAGTAGTTAGGCCCAGAACGATGAGGTTGCCGGAGAAGAATTAAGCGGCCTGATCTACCGATCCAAACTCCTGAAATGCTGACCACCGTGCCCGCTCTAAGCACCACCGGGGTGCTCTTTCAGGGAGCAGTGACCAAGAATATATTTTAATGGGAAAGTGAAGTGATGACTGCCATGGAGGACATCGACCACCTTCCACCCAAAATCCCGGAGGCACTGGCCCAGCACAAGATCTTTCTTCGAAATGTGAAGTGCTTAGCTCTCGGAGGCCCGAACCACATATGAAAAGCTTGTACTGGGGCGGACTAATGTTTGGTGTTCGCCAGTGAGGCCAATTTCTTCCCCATTAAAGATGTTGCAATGCGAGACGAGGTCATCTGCGGGAACATGCCCAGCTCAGGGGGCCTCCAAGTGCCCCCTCCGCCCCAACCAAGGTATCACGGATCCCAATCGAGTATCTTTAAATCATGTGGTATTAGATCAACGAACCGACATTCATCGGAAAAGAGGAGTGCAGGCAAGCTGAGTCCCTACAAACGAAGGCAGGACAGTAGGGCGCACAGTCCGACGGGCCCCGCTAACCTTTGCCCCTTTGAGGGGGTTGGCCATATTGAGTGCTCCATTCTGGGCCGCCTGCCTGCTTTCTTGGCAGTTTCCTGTGCAAGGAATGGGGGTACCGCTACTAGTGCTGAGATGGAGTCATCCAAGGACGACTCCAAAGATTGGGGGGGGTAAGGGGAAGGCACCTTACCTGTAGACATAAAGGATTAAACCTCCTCTCCGCTAGAAGAATTTTTTTTTTTTTTTTAATTAAGGGGCTATCTGGCGACTGCAGACTAAGGCCAAGTTGCCGTAAACAAACAGCCTAGTTTTAGGCTACTTTAAAAAATTAAACAGAAAACAATAAAAAGAAATAACAATAACAATAACAAAGCAATAACAAAACAATTACAAAAACAACAACAATTAAATCGGGTTAAATAAAAGGGAGAAGGCCGGCCTCCCCCAAAAAGTCAATAAGTCCACCAGTCAAAGTACACGCACTCGTCCCGAGCACAAGGGACAGGCGGTAGCGACCCCGCCCATCCCGGTACCGGGACAGGTGTCGTGCGCGAAGATCACCCAGACTGGGACATTCGACAAGAATGTGCCGAACAGTCTGGGGGACGACGCAGTCGTTGCAATAGGGCGCAGGCGAGCGCTCCATCAGATAGCGATGCGTCACACGAGTGTGTCCGATTCGGAGACGACAGAAAGCAACCTGAAGCCGCCGCGGCATTGGGGGATAGGTCCATGGGAACAGGCGCGGCGCAATGGCACGCAACTTTAAGTTCCCTTCGACCGTCTCCCATCTTCTTTGCCAAGCAGTCCGAAGAGCTGCCCGTATTCCTGCCATGTAGTCGGTGTGAGGAAGAGGGAAACGCTGGTCCGGTCGCAGAGTCCTCGCGGACTCTTTGGCGCCCTCATCGGCGCGCTCATTCCCCGCAATTCCTACATGTCCAGGAAGCCAGCAGAAGATAATCTCGACATCTGCCCGGCTCGCCAAAACCGTGGCGTCACGGATATCGCGAACCAGGGGATGCGGAGATTCCAATGCCCCGAGAGCACTCAGGGCGCTTTGTGAGTCGCTATAGATCACAATCCGGTCTCCGAACCGGGCACGTCGCGTAATCTCCCGTACCGAGTGGTGTATTGCCACCAGCTCGGCCGTGAAGACAGACGCAGCGCCTGGTAGAGCCCCGCTGACTTCAAACAGAGGGGATACGGCGTGGAAGCCGACCCCCTCTTGGGACTTGGAGCCATCCGTATACACTGGCACGGTACCAGCGTGACACGATGTGTGCTCCAAAAAGGTCGAACGCAATACTCCCGGCGCAGTACAAGCTTTGGGAGCAGAGGCGTGGCGACAAATAGCCAAATGTGGTACCCTCCAGGGTGGCGTCCTGGGCAGAACCAGGGGCGCCACCGGCCCGAGAGCTATATCTACCTCTCGAAGGAGTTTCCTGGCCCTAAACCCAAAGGGCTTAGGGTATGACTGGCGTCTCTCGGCGGCATAGGCACCATCGAGATCAGCTGGCTGCGGATGCAGTGAGAGCTGTTGGCGACTGAGGGAGGCGCCGGGCTCGCGCGTACAGGCGAGTGATGCACTGCACGCGGCGCAGAGCGAGTGGCATCTCCCCAGCATCGACCAACAGGCTCTCAATGGGGGAAGTGCGGAAGGCATCGGTCGCAAGGCGAAGGCCGGTGTGGTGGATTGAATCCACCTTCCGCAATAAACGCTCGGAGGCGGATGCATAAAACTCGCATCCGTAGTCGAGCTTCGAGCGAACAAAGGATCGATAAAAAAGTAAGGCGGTAGCCCTATCAGCGCCCCAAGCGCTGAACGTCACGGAACGGAGAATGTCCATGGCGCGGGTACAAGAGACCCTAAGGCTGCGAATATGAGCCTCCCAGGTGAGGCGTCGGTCGAATACAAGACCAAGGAAACGGTGCGACTTAACCACATCCAGGCGCACCCCATTAAGAAACAAATCTGGGTTGAAGTGAAGCCGTGGATGGCGGCAGAAGTGCACCACCTTAGTCTTGGCCAAAGAAAACCGAAACCTGTGCGCTTCGGCATAGCGAGAGACGCGGTTCAATGCCTGTTGGAGTCGACGCTCCAGAGTTGGCATCTTGGACCGCGCCAAAAGAGATCGAAAGGTCGTCCATGTAGAGCGTAGCGAGAACATCATCTGGCAGAACCGAGGTGATGCCGTTGATGCTCAGGGCAAAGAATGTGACACTGAGGACACTTCCCTGCGGGACACCCTCTTCCTGCTCCTTTGGGGCAGAGAGGGCTCCCCCCACCCGTACGCGGAATCGACGATCTCGCAAAAATTCAGATATAAACATTGGGAGGCGTCTCCTCGCCCCCATCCTGTGGAGAGTCTCCATGATACCGTATCGCCATGCGGTATCATAGGCCTTCTCCAGATCAAAAAACACCGTGGCGTAGTGCTGTCTACGAAGGAAAGCCTCGCAGACGGCATTTTCCAGTCGGAGCAGAGCATCCGACGTGGAGTGGAACTTACGGAAGCCGCACTGTGCAGAAAACAGATGGCCTCCGCTGTCCAGGAAATAGGCTAATCTAACATTTACCAATTTCTCCATCAAATTGCACACGCAAGAGGTTAGAGAGATTGGACGGAAACCGGTCGGAGTAGAGTGATCTCTCCCCGGCTTGCGAAAGGCGAGCACAGTAGCAATTCGCCAGGAGTCTGGGAGAAGACCCTCCACCCAGATCCTGTTGAACAACCTAACAGAAAGGCCATGCCTCGCTCACCCAGGTGTCGAAGCATGGCGTACGGGACATCGTCCGGACCATGGGCGGTGTCCGCGCACGAAGCGAGAGCGGAACGCAACTCACTCACAGTAAACTTGTCTTTGAAGGGTTCTCCGCCTCTGGAGGTAAAGTCCAGCCGGTGGCCTTCCGCGACATCACGACGTGCATTGAATGCTGGCGGAGCAGCATCACGGCTAGAGAATGCGGAAAAAGCGGTCGCTAAGGATTCCGCCACGGACGCGGGGTCCGAGATTGCGGTCCCATTCTCCTGGAGAAAAGGAGGGGGGTCCTGCGAGAACTTGCCCCGAATCCTTTTGACTCGCTTCCACACCTCAGCTAAAGGGGTCTTCCCGTTAAGTGAAGACACGTATGCCCGCCAAGAAGAGCGGCGGGCGTGCTTCGAAACATACTGGAACCTAGCCCTAGCCCGACGAAATTCAGCGACAGTGAAATCGTTCGGGCGGCGCTTATAGCGCATGTAGGCATAACGCTTCTGTTTCAGGGCCGTCTCACACTCGGCCGACCACCATGGGAGTGGTCGGTGTGCAAAACGGCCAGACGTCCTAGGAATAGTAGTCAGGCCCACGGCGATGAGGTTGCCGGAGAAGAACTCAACGGCCTCATCTACCGACCTAAACTCCTCGACTGAGATAGAGAATTCAGTCATTTCCTGAAATGCAGGCCACCGCGCCCGCGCCAAGCACCACCGAGGTGGTCTCTCAGGCGGCGGTTGCCCTGAAAATGATATTTGAATGGGAAAGTGATCACTACCATGGAGGTCATCGACCAGCCCCCAATCAAAATCAGGCTGTGCATCCGAAGAGCACAAAGATAGGTCAAGGCAAGAAAATGAAGCGGTTCTCGGACAGTGATGCGTAAACTCATCCACGTTTAGGACACCCATCTCAAGCTCTTCGATCAGATCAGCAAGGACTTGTCCCCTGGGATTTATGGAGTAATCTCCCCAGAGAGGATGCCTGCCGTTCAGATCTCCAAGCAAGAGATAGGGCCTCGGCAACCGTGCCACGACGCGGCGGAAGTCCCCCGCGTCGAAGTCAGCTGACGGTGGAATGTACGCAGAAATGATAGTATACCTCCTATCCAGGTGCAGCTGCACAGCCACTGCCTGAAAGGAGGTATCTAAAGAGAAAGGAAGAACGGAGACATCATGCCGGGTGTAAACCACGCATCCCCCAGCCCGGCCATCCCGCGGTCGTGGGGTCGCAAAACCCTTATACCCCGGGAGGGCAGGCAGCGGGCACGCGCCTAGCATGGTCTCCTGCAAAAAGATAGCTAACGGGGAACGGGACGAGACGAGCCTCCGCAGCTCCTCCCAGTTGGCCCGGAGTCCACGGCAATTCCATTGAAGGAATATGCCCTCCAGGCCTAGCTCGGAGGAGACGCGGGGGCCCTCCTCGAAATGAAGACCCTCACGGGAATGGCCGTACGCTTCCCGGGGGCAGAACCCCGGGCGCTGTTGGCCGGACAAAGCGCTGAAGGCGCTGTCGCCTTCGAGGACTTATTGGGGGAGGTTGGGCTCGCCATGCGAGTCTTTTCCTCCCTCCGCTTTGAAACCTTAGGCGGGCGTTGCGGCTTGGGAGGCGGGGGGCCTTCTTTTCGAGGAACCACCGTCTTCGAGCCACTCGCTCCACCTCGGGGCGTGGGCGAAGGGGCCAAAGCTCCTTTGTTGCTGTCCTCCTTTCGGGGAACAGCTTTAGGAACCCCGGAAGATGGCCTAGCGACCATCTTCAGGGGTGTTGCCTCCTGTGAGTCTAACGACTCTGTGGAGGCGCGTGGCCGTTTCGCCTTACGGGAAACCGTCACGCTGGGGGAAGAGGGGGGAGCCCTGGTTTTAGCCGGGGCTGGGTGTGAACCCTTTTTGCCGCCAGCTCTACCAGGGGAGCGCCCGGGTGTAGTAGAGCCCGCAGAAAGGCTCCGAATGGGCGCGGAAACAACCGTGCTCGTTGGCTTGGATGGGCCAGGAGCAGAGGGTGCTTTTCTAACTATTGAGGCATATGACGTTCCAGGCAGAGCCGGGCGCGCCAGGACCAAGTCCTTAGCCTCGCGGAATGAGAGTCGATCCTGGGCCTGAATGGCCAGGATTTCTTTCTCAAGGAGATATGCACCACATTGCTTCGAAGAAGCAGGGTGCGGCTCTCCGCAATTGACACACTTGGCCACACACGATTTGGATTTATCGTGTGCGACCTTGGAGCAATTTACACAGACTTCGGGTGACCCCGATTTTGCACGTCTACATGATCGATTCGTGTGGCCGAAGCGGTGACATTAATAGCACCGCCGCGGCAGTGGCACGAATGCCTTCACGCGGTAGCGGTACCAACCGGCACGCACCGACTCAGGGAGCTTGTCACAGTCGAACGTGACGAAGAGTGTAGGGGTGGGTCTCGAGGCCCCTCCCTGTTTTCTCATCACACGCTCGACCTTGACCGCCCCATGGTCGGCCAGCTCTAGGGTGATGTCTTCTATGGAGTAGTCAACGAGTTCCCTCGCATAAACTACTCCTTTTACAAAGTTCATGGTAGAGTGCGGCGTCACACTCACCGGGGTGCCATGAAGTGTCCGAAGAGCACTTATCTTGGCCGCCTCGGCGGGATTCGCCGCATTCGCCAGAAGGCTCCCGTCCGAGAAACGGGTTACCTTCGGCTCTCTACCAATTGCACTAGCTAATCCTCTCCTCTGATGGATCATGTTGCCCTTGGACAACATGCTGCCATCAGTGGAGCGAATAACGAGGAAGCGTTTGAAGGCAGCGGGCTCGAAAACGCCAGGTAACCTCTGAATGAGGGGCCCCGATGTCATCGAGGCTCCACCCTGTGCACTTTTGGTCTTTGTCATCGTCAGGAGCTCCGTACCCGGGGAAGCAGAGGGCCCGGATGTGCCGATCTTGGCTTGGTCGCTTGCCAAAGTGGCAGCAGACCCATCCGTCCCCGTAGCCCCCGCGGATTGAGAGGAGCCCCGAGTCTTCTTCGTCTTTTTGGTCCTTTTCTTTTTTGGAGAGGAGGGCGGGGAATGAAACCGCTTCTCACCCCCGCCGGTAGAAGCCCCCAGGCCAGATGGACCGGCCTCAGCCAGGTCCTTCTCCGAAATGGAGAAGGTCCTGGTGGTCGCAGGGGCATCATCCGGAGGAGATCCCTCCCCTCCTTGTACTGCCTGAGAATCTACAGCCGTTTGATGAGGACCTTGCATAGGGGCGGATTCGGGTTCGGTGCTTGGCGCCGAGCCCGGATTATCCCCCATGGAAGGCCCTACCTTCTGAGGCTGGTTTTCCTCAAGGACCATGTCTATCACGGGAGGGGCCTCCAGTTGGCCATCCCCTCCCAGGACATCGCAGGTCCCCTTGACAGCGTCATAAGTCTTTAGTGGGGAGGCACAGGCCTTGACCCCGGCAAGGTTTAATATTTTTGCCAGCAGGTCTTTTGAGGGAAGCGACCGAAGGGGCCTGGCTTCCCTCTCCCCCCTAAGGGGGTTTGCCCTACCGAGCCGCTTGTACGAGGGGCGGTCGGCAATGGGCTGCCTGCTGGCTTTCTTGGCAGTTCCCTTAGAAAGCATAGGAGGGACTGCCGCTGGAGATAGGGAGGTGCCCGAAAGCACCTCCAGAGAAGGGGGTGAGGGGGAGTCCCCTGCACCCGTAGGCGAAGGAGAGGAGTAAGCCTCCTCTCCGGTTAGAGAAATATGGAGGGTCCCCTGTGCAAGCACAGGGGGGGGACCTCCATTTTTTTGCTGGAGCTGCCCGAGGGCGGCTCCGTCGATGAGCAAGGGGGAATTAAGGGGAGATGTTTTTTTTTCATCATTGGGCATGGTGACCCTCTTTGTTTTACGGGACGCAATCGCTCACCACCTCTTGCAGTAGCCCGCACTGCAAGAGGTGCTTACAGGCCCGGCAGAGCCAGGCGCCGCCATTTGGGACCACCCCTCTCGCCTGGTGGCCTGGCAGTCCTTCGGCATGGCGGCTCCACCTTAGACACGGCGTAAAACAGATAGAATGTGAAGAGGAGAGGAAAAGGGATGTGAGGAAGGTATGGGTGGGGATGAAGCAGGTTGTTAAAAAAAACCCATCCCAAGCCGGAGCTGAGGGGTTAGGGAACAATGTCCCCTCCTTCCTCAGCCCCCATCCCGGGTGGTTGGCTTGAGAAGAAGGTCAGCATTCTACCCTGTGAAATTAGAGGCTGACCAGAGAAAGTTGTGGGAGAGGTTGTATGAAAAGCGACGAGGTAGGGGAGAAATTGGGCTATCTGAAGGAAGGAAGAGAGGCTAAGCTGGGGCCGGACGGAGCGCTGGATCCCGTCAGCATGGCGGCCAGGATGGCAAATCGCCGCGCCCCTTACGGGGTCCGCTAGAAGAAAGTTGTAGGGCCGCTTAAACACAAGGCTGGGGCTCCATCTTTACTGAGGTGGAGCCTGCCGACGACAGCTCCAAAAGTGGCATATAGGTGGTGGGAGGGGATCCCTCCACCGATCCAAGTGGTGTCTCGCGTTACCTCGTCCTCACCAACACCTAGGGAATGTGAAGCTGCGCTTGGACACGGATCTCTATGCGCATGCGGTCGCCCACATTTTCTTTCTATTGTATCCAAAGTGACAAAAATTTAAAAAGTTGCATGAAATATAGACACTATAACTTCCCAATGCCTTGTGGGATTAAGAGAAAAGTCTCCATACCATCAAAAAATTCCGGACTGATCATTTTCACATAATCGAACCACAGGCTTGAGCTAAAATGTGCCTTGACAACTCGGCCTGCAATTCAGGCGAATTTGTCCTCGAGCCTTGACCATAAATGATGGTGCCAACGTAGTCACCATATAAGTGCACTGGAAGACGGTGAGGCGAATCAATGGCCCAACATACCCATTACCTAATACTTCCCTCAGTCAGCAGGTTTTCGGCTTTCGCAGTAGGAAGGACCCATAAAAAGACGAAAGTGCGCCGGACAGACAAAACCTCAGTGGATAGAAGAGCAAGTTTGGAAGGTGGTGAGTGTGTCTATTATAAAGATAAATCGAGATAGGCAGGTCCAATAACCAGTAGGGTGAGTGACCACCTATTAATACAATACCCTGGTGTTAAGTTATCCAGGAATGGCGTGCAATTCACCTAGGCATCATGTTTAGCGACTCGAACATGGCACTCCTAAGGACTGTACACACTCCCGAGTTGAGCGGATAGACGTTCAGAAAAAATAAAGTTGAGAGGGGGCGAGAAGGAAGCTCACCATAGGGTTTAATTCAACTATGTGGCGGGGTACCCTTAATATTCACTCTGTCCAGGGGAGAACAGCTCCTCTTGGTACTGAGCGCAGGTAGACAAAAGATTGATAGGATAGTTAGTCGCAGAGTAAAAAAAAATAAAGAAAGATGATAGGGAACGAGGGGTAAGCGCACCAACTTCCCTAAGCCCCTAAGGGAGGTCATATCAACCAAGTGGCAGGGCTTCCTTAATTAGCACTCAGGCCGGGGCATGTGCAGCTCTTCCAATTACCAAGTGTAACGGGCTAACAGAGGTGGAAGGGGTGTTTTTATATTGTTTTTGTTTATTTAAACTCGCCCACCAGGCTCTTATCTTCAAGGGCATAAGTGGTACTAATCTAAAATTTCAGCCTAGTACAAGGCTATTTGAAAATTACCAAAACTAAAGAAAAAACAACAAACAAAAAAAAACAGAGAAAAAAGAAGAAAAAGCAACAAAAAACAAAAAGGCAAGAAGGAAGCACACTTCGGCGTTGTGGGAGGCGAGCTTGCCCCCGGCACAGGTCATTCGATCCACAACAAAAAGAGGAGAAAAAAAATAGAGTTCTGTCTCCTACAAAATGTCAGATAATTCACAAGCCTGTGTACACAAACCCGTTCGAGTACAAGGGGCAGGCGGTAGCAACCCCGCTATTGCCGATGCCGGAGGAGATAACGTGTGCGAAGTTCATCCAGACCGGGACATTCAAAAAGAATATGCCGAACAGTCTGTGGGAGAACACAGTCGTCACACAGTAAGGGGCAGGCGAGCGCTCCATCAAATTGCGGGGCGTCCAATTTGAAGAGGATAGAAAACGACCTGAAGCCGTCACAGCTTTGGAGGGTAGGTCCATGGGAACAGCTGCGGGTCAATGGCATTTCTGGGCGCTTTGCGAGTCGCTAAAGATCAGAATCCGATCTCCGAACTAGGTACAATGCGTCATTGCGCATACCGAAGCGTGTATTGCAACTAACTAGGCCGCGAAGATAGACGAAGCGCCTGGTAGAACCTTGTTGACTTCAAAATGGATACAGCGTGGAAACCGACCTCCTCCTGTGACTTAAAGCCATCATTATACACTGGCGTGACAGGAATTGTGCTCCAAAAAGCCCGAAAGCGACACTCCCGGTGCTTTGGGAGCAGAGGTGTAGTGACAAAGAGTCAAAGGTGGTACCCTCCATTGTTGCATCTTGGGCAGAACCAGATATGCCACCGGCCCGAGAACTACACCGACCTCTAGAAAGATTTTCCTAACTCTAAAATCGAAGGTTGTAAGGTAAGACCGAAGTCTCTCTGGGGCATAGGCACCGTCGAGGTCGGCTGCGAATGCAGAGAGAGCCATTGCGATTGAGGGAGGCCCCTAACTCACGCGTACAGGTGCATAATGCACTGTGCACAGCACAAAGCGAGTGACATCGACAATCGGCTCTCACTGTGGGACGTGCGTAGGGCCCCAATCGCGAAGGCTTGTGCGGTGGATCGAGTCCATATTCCGCAATACACCCTCGCCTGCGGAAGCATAAAACTCTCATCCGAACTAAAACTTTGAACGAACAAATGATCGTAAAAAAGCAAGGCAGTCGCCTTATCAGCAACCCAGGTGCTGAACGTCCATGGTGCGGGTACAAGAGGCGTCAGTCGAAAACAACACCAAGCAAACTGTGCTTCCAGTAGGAGCAGACGATGTGTAGTGAAACTTGTGGAAGACTGTGCACAAGACAGGTGGCTTTCGCTGTCCAGAGAAAGGGTAGTCTAACATTTAAAAATTTCTCCCTCAACTTGCAGACGCCGAAGATTATAGATATTGGGCGGTTTGCATAAGGCGAGCATAGTAGCCATTCGCCAGGAATCTGGGAGGATAGTCTCTTTCCAGTTACTGTTGAACAAATCTAATATGGCATATGGGACATCGTCCAAACTATGGGTAATTTCCGCGCAGGGCAGCGAGAGCGAAGCGCAAATCACTTAATGTAAACCTGTGGTTGAAGGGTTCTCCGCCTCTGGAGGTAAAGTCCAGTCGACGGCCTTCGGCGACATCACGACGTGCATTAAATACTGGGGATGTATGTCCTGGCTAGAGAATACGGAGAAAGCGTTCGCGAAGGATTAGGCCACAGATGAGGGGTGTGAGATTGTATTCTCATTCTCCTTGAGAATCGGAGGCGGGTCCTAAGAGAACTTGCCCCGAATCCTTTCGACTCACTTCCACTAATCTATTAATGGAGGTTTGGGAATGCATGCGCAATATATAACCTTAAGTCTTAATATTTTAAGTCATAGAAGATAAGGTTACTTAGCCTCTGTATCTCAACTGTTGGCGTACTACCTGCTCAGGGTCCCCCTGCCTTTAACTGAAAGTACGTCCAACGACCGAGTGCTGGCGGTATAACCGGACAACCCCACTGCCTTGTGGAGCCCTTGGAAGGTCCAAGGCTTCAGGAGTAAACCTGGAGATCAAATCTGCACGGTGCTCGTGCATTAGGCGATAGTCCAAGGAGGGACTTTTTCTTAGCAGAGCACTGCAACTTAAACCTGCTCCAGTCGTCCTGGATCATTTCCTTGCCACTGGACTCAGCAGGGCAAAGTGAAGATAGTGGACTGAAGAATGCACACCTACTTTCCCCCTTAAATGCCATCGTGCAAGTTATCACTCCATGCATTGCTCATTAACCAAACACCATCAAACTCATCTATGTATGAAGTGACGTAGTCATCGGCAACGATGGACAACATTAAGCTAAGTAAAATTCTATTAGGGAGGTCTTACCGTTAAGTGAAGACACGTATGGACGCCAGGAAGAGCGGCGGGCGTGGTTCGAAACATACCGAAACCTAGCCCTACCTCGACGAAATTCACCGAGAGAAATCGTTGGGGCAGCGCATGTAGGCATAACCTTTATGTTTGAGGGCAGTCTCAATCTCGGGTGACCACCACGGAAATGGTCAGTGGGCTAAACAACCAGAAGCAGTAGTAATTAGGCCCACGGTGTTGAGGTTGCCGGAGAAGAACTCAAAAGCATAATCCGCCAACCTAAACTCCTCGACTGGGAAAAGGAAATCAGTCATTTCATGAAATGCGTATCACTGCGCCCGCGCTAAGCACCACTGGGGCTATCGCAGACCGCAGCTATCCAGAAAATGCTATTTGAATGGGAAAGTGATTACTACCATGGAGGTCATCGACTACCTCCTAACCATTATGAGGATCTGCATGCGGAGAGCACAAGGATAGATCAATACAGGAAAATGAAGCGGTTGTTTGGCAGTGATGCGTAAAGTCACCCACATTTAGGACACCCATCTCCCGCTGGTCGATCAGATTGGCAGGAATTGAACCCTGGTCTTGATCGAGTAGTCCCACCAGAGGAGTTTTTTATCGTTAAAATCCCCGACCAGTAAAAAGTGCCTCGGCAACCATGCTATGACATGGAGGAACTCTCCCAGTCGAAATCGCCTGCCTGAAAGGAGGTATTTAAAACAGAGAAAATCGGAGACATTATTTCGTGTGTAAATCGCGCATCCTCCTGCCTGGCCCGCATCTCGTGGTGGTGGGGTCGCAAAACCCTTACACCCCGGCATACCGGGCATGGGGCAGCGCCCAGCCTGAACTCCGGCACAAAGATCGGTAACTGGGAACGGGAGGAGACGAGCCCCGGCAACTCCTCCCAGTTGGGCCGGAGTCCGCGGCAATTCCATTGAAGTAATATGCCTTCCAGGCTTAGCTCGGAGGAGATGCGGGGCCAACTTCGAAGAGAAGACCCATATGGGAATGGCCCTGCTATTCTCGGAGGAAGAGCTCCGGGCACTGTTGGCCGAACAAGGAGCTGAAGGCACAGTCGAATTCGGGTACTTATCGGGAGAAGTTGGCCTCCCATGCGAGTCTTTTCCTCTCAATTCCTCGAAGCCTTTCGCGGGATGGGTGACTTCAGGGGGCTGGGCCCCTCCTTAGGAGGATCTCCCAACCTCTTGCAATCCATTGTAGCGATTCGTATGGCCAAAGCCGTGCCAGTAGTAGGACCTACGCAGCTGTTGAATGAAATCCTTCACGTGGTAGCGATACCAACCAGCAAGCACCGACTCAGTGAGCCAGTCACGGTCGAACGTGACAAAGAATATACAGTTGGGACTCTAAGCCCCTCCCTGTTTTCTCATTACACGTTGGATATTGACCGCCTCATAGTTAGCCAGCTCTAAGGTGATGTCTTCAATGGAGTAGTCGACGAGTTCCATCGCATAAACTACTCATTTCACGAAGTTCATGGTAGAGTGGAGCGTCACACTTACTGTCGAGCCATTAAGTGTCCGAAGCGCAGTAATCAAAGCCGCCTTGAAGGGATCCGTCGAATTTGCCAGAAGACTCCTCTCCGAGAAATGGGTCACCTTCGGTTTTCTATTAATCGAGCTTTATAATGCTCTTCTCTGCTGGATCAAACTGTCCTTGGCCACCATGCTACCATCAGCGGACTGAATAACCAGAAAACGCTTGAAGCCAGTGGGCTTGAAAACGTAAGGTAGTCTCTGAATGAGGTCCCCGACGTAATCGAGGCTCCGCTCACCGCACTTGCGACTTTGGTCTTGGTCTGGAACTTCCCAGCCAATGGCGCCTCGCGGACGGCCGTGCCGATCTTGGCCAGGTCTCTTGCCGAAACAGCAAGAACTCCGTCCCTAGAGCCCCTGCAGAGAGAGAGATAGAGAGAGGAACCGTAGGAATCTTAATTCCTCTTTGTCGTCTTCCTGTTTTTTTTTCTTTTAGAGATAGAAAGATGGGGAATGAACCCCCTTCTCTCTACCGCTGGAAAGAGCACCTAGGTTGGATGGATCGGCCTCGGCAAAATCCTTCTTCAATATGGATAAGATCTTCGCTGTCAATGGGGCACCATCCTGGGGAGGAGGAACCTCCTCTCCTTGTGAGTCCTCGTAGGTCCACGACGCATGAGCAGAATCATAAAAAGGGACGGGCTGGGGTTTGGTGCTTGGTATCAAGTGCGGGTTCGACCCCATAAAAGATCCTGCCCTTTGGGGATGGTTCACCTCCGGGATCTTGTCCATCTTAGGGGGAGCTCCATATGGCCATAACCCCTTCACAATGCATCACGGGCCCCATTCGAAGTACCTTTTTCGTATCACTGGACAGCAAGCCGACCTATGTCGCGGAAGAGAGAACAGACACACCGACTTCCTGCAAACTGCAAAGGTATGACTGAGGGACTGGAGGGTGTACGGATTGGCGGGAGCCCCTGAGAAATCACAGGAGAGCACCTACATTTCAGTGGTGGAGCTGCGCTAGAGCGGATCCAAAGATTGCAAAGGGAAAGCCTCTTGCTGCATACGGATTATGAGCCGAGGTGATCCCATCCACCGGTCCAATGGGGGTCTCGTGTTACCTCGTCCTCCTCGACACCTAGTGAGGGCAAGGCCGCGCTTGGAGGAGGATCTTCCTGCGCATTCCTATTATTGCCTTGTATCCACATTTGTTATAAGAAAATAGAAAAATGAACTCATATACAGTAGATACTATTATCCCCATTGGCTTGGGCCCCCCCAAAAACCGAACTGTGATAATTTACGCATAACTCGATCCACGGGTGGAATGTTGATAGGGTTTGCCAACCCGACCCGCCATTCATGCGAAATTGTCTTCGAGCTTTGGCCATAAAGGATGGTGCCTGAGTGACCACTTTATATGCTAACTGGAAGAAAGTGAACAGAGTCGACGGTCCAGCATATCTCGTACATAATACTTACACTGGCCAGCGGGGAGCTTTCGCCCCTCGCAACAGGTAGGGACTTCACGGTATACATTGTCGCTCATAAGAGGATGAAAGTGAGCAGGGTGGGAGGCCAGATCCTTTGTGAATAGATAAGCAAGTTTGGAAAGGGGTAGGAGGATATATAATAAAGAGAGGTGGAGATAGGCAGGTAATCTAATGAGTAGTGTGGGTGTTCATCTATTCTATCATACCCTGATGCTGGGTGATCCCAGGATGGCATGCAGTCCACCAAGGCACCATGGCTACCGGACCGAACTCTGTGCAGGTGGGCATAGTCCTCTTGGTACAAAGTGCGGGTAGAAAAGGTTGAAGAAATAGTCATAATAATAAATATTCATAATAAATAATAAATAAATATTAACACCACCACCAACAAAGACAACGACATCAATAATAATAATAGTAATAAAAAGGTAAAGTAGTGCTGAGTGTGGGTGAGGGAAAAGCGCACCAACAACTTTCCCAGGTCCCCTCAGAGTGTTGAAGTCAACCCAGTGACTGACAGAGCCTCCCTAATTTGCACTCGGGCCCGGAAGAGGTGCAGCTCTTCCGGATACCAAGAGCAACAGGCTACACGGGGTACCCACCTTTGGGGGGGAAAGGTAGAAAAGAAGAAAGAAAAATAGAAGTGAGAGAGAGGAAGATGGAGACAGAGAGAGAAGAGAGAAGGGAGAGGGGGGAAGGGGGAGAGGGGAAGAGCGCCGCCTTCAGAAGGGTGGAGCCGACAAGTTCACATACACGATTCAAGGGCGGGTTTCTAACCTAGCGTCTCTTTTTCTTTGATCGGGTTGGTAAGTCACGAACGGATTCACCGAAGAAGACCTTTAGAGTGAAAGCCATGATGATGATGATGATGATGATGATGCTAAATATTTATTAGTGAGCTTCGAGTCAACCATTTTCAGTGAAGCTAAGCTACATTGGGTATGATGGCTAGTCGTCGGAAGAGAGCTCAATACGAGTAGTCTCTATGTTGCGACTCGTGGTTCGGATTCTTGTTATAAAGTAGCCCCCGCTGAGATGGGCACCAGAGAGTGCGAGACCGTGATAAAAAACCGCCCCCAAATATATATTACTCATTGGGGGCGATTGAGGTCCTTTCAGCCGGGTGCTGCCGACGCCGTCGTCGATCTTGCGACTAATTTAGGGTCTCACTCCTTCAAACTTTTTTTTCGAGTGAAAGAAAAAGAAACGGGGGGAGGGGGAGGGGGGGGAATTAAATTGCTTTCTTAACCATTCTAGTGTCACTTCTGATGATCTTTTTTCCCCATTTTTTTTACTATCTGGTGACTGCCTACAAGGGCTTAAGTGGAGGTAATTATCTTATAGCCTAACGCTAAGCTAAATAATAAAAAAAAACTACAAAATCCAATAAAGCACATTCCAGCGTCGGGGGGGGAGGGGTAGGTCAGCCTTACCCCGGTGCGGGAGCACGCGACCAACATCAAAGAGAGTCAAATAACCAGCCACCTCACAAAAGTCAGATTGTTCACAAGTCTGTGTCTACGAATCCGTCTCGAGTACAAGGGACAAGCTGTAGCGGCCCCTTTCGTCCTGGTACCGGAACTAGACCAAATAAAAGACTGAAATATAAAAGTAAGGGAAGAGTAAAACAAGAACAAATTATAAAACAAACCTCACTAGTGAATGCTAACCTTACCCAGTCAACGTGTATGAGATAAAAATTAAAAGCACACCAAAATTACCCACAAACACACACGCACACATACACACAAACACATACTCGTAGCCCTCATCCGCCCTAAGCATTCACGAGAGACGCGTCCTCCTTACTTTCCCATCTCGTTGGGTATTTTCTTGCCGGCTTGGTTCGGCTCGTATCCATTCCCCACCCAGAAGAAGGCATCCGGCCCCGCCCCATCGTAGTGAAGGTTGGGGATGTAGAACGTCTTCGCATCCAAAATGGTGACGTTCCCTGAGCGAACGGCGTGCGCCAGGCGCTTGAATTCCGGCAGTACCCGCTTCTTGGGCGGGTCTAGATTCCCTGGGATGAGCACGTGCCCAAAATCAACCTGTTAGAAAAAAAGTAAACTTATTTAGTCTTATGAGTTAGCATTAGTTGACATGCTAGGTCTATAAATATCGCCTCGCTTCAGGTTCTTTAAAGATTTTGAGAACGGAAATGGGGTTGTACTTGTTGAAAAAGAGAACGAAAATCAACGAGGGCACGTGGGCAATAAAGTTTGGTATAAAAAGTAAAGTTAAAGTTTAGTTAAGTGGAAATGGAGACGAATGGGAATACTTTGATGATGCTTGGGTATAAGCAATATATTTTTTATAAATGAAGGAAAGTGATGTAACCAACGAAGGCAATTATTATATTCAATGGAAAAACATATGGAAAATATTGTAAAATCAAGACGAACTACTCTCTGAGACGGTTTTCGATCAAAATTCACCACCGCTAATTTTGCGCATATTTTTTTTTTTTTTACTTTCATTGTTGGATCTTATTTTTAGCAGAATAATTGACTATGGAAACTTTTAACCCCCTCCCCCTTGTGGAAGAAAAATGGAGTCTTCTTTTGAATCCGCGCGGGAAGGACAAACAGATTTTAGACTTTAAAGTCAGTAGAAGGATAATGTAAAGGTCAAGAATGAGCTAAAAGATTTAGGATTCCTCTACGAGGCGACAGCAAAGAAGAAAACCGATGGTCGACGATTCGACTCTCTCAGAACGCCGGAATTCGTCCCTGAAATCCAGGAGATCATCAACAATTATCCCAGAAAGTCGATTCGTGCCATTCCACGAGAGAAAAGTGTGTAGGGGGGGGGGGGGCAATTTTAGGAACCCATTATGCGACTGCCTACTTACGCATAAGTCGCCGTCCTCGACACAGCCTACCAATAGGTCATATTAAAAAACAAATAACAATATGTAAGTAAGAAATAACAACGATAAAAAAAGGACAAAGGATTAAGAAAATAATAAAAAAAACAAGCAAAAAGGCAAGAAGGAAGCGCGCTCCAGTGTCAGGGGTAGGCCCGCCGCCCCCCGGTGCAGGAACATTGGACCTACAAGAAAGAGTCGAATAAAGTGGGGGAGGTCAGCCTCCTCGCAAAAGTCATAAAGTCCGCAAGTCTGGGTGCACGAACCAGTCCCGAGTACAAGGGACAAGCGGTAGGGAGCCCGCTCGACACGATACCGGGATAGGTATCGTGCGCGAAGATCACCCAGACTGGGACATTCAACAAGAAAGTGACGAACAATCTCGGGGACAACGCAGTCATTGCAATAAGGAGCAGGCGAGGGCTCCATCAAATGGCGATACGTACCGCGAGTATATCCAATTCGGAGACGACATTTTTTTTAATTCTATAGAGCCCATCTGGCAACTGCCCACCTGGGCATAAGTCGCCGAAAAACACGACAGCCTAGAACTAGGCTACTTTAAAATAAAAATATGAAAACTTAACAATGATATAAATTGGAAAAACTTAACAATCAGGAAGCAATCTCCAGCAGCGGGGGAAGATCCCCCTCACCCCGGTGCAGAAGAGTGCAACCTACAAACAAAACAATAACAAAAAAAGAACCTTAAATAAAGGGGAGAAGCCCGGCCTCCCCCCAAAAGTCAACAAGTCCACAAGTCAATGTGCACGAATCTGTCCCGAGTACAAGGGACAGGCGGTAGTGACCCCGCCCATCCCCGTACCGGGACAGGTATCGTGCGCGAAGATCACCCAGACTGGGACATTCGACCTTAACAGCTCCATGCTTGGCCAGCTCTAAGGTGCTGTCTTCTTTGGAGTAGTCCACGAATTCCCTCGCATATAGCACTCCTTTCACGAAATCCATTGTAGAATACGGTTTTTTTTTTTTTTTTTTTTTTTTTATAGAGCCCATCTGGCAACTACCCACTTGGGCATAAGTCGCCGAAAAACACGACAGCCTAGAATTAGGCTACTTTAAAGTTAAAATATGAAAACTTAACAATCAATATAAATTTGAAAAACTTAACAATCGAAGCAATCTCCGGCAGCGGGGGGAGGTCCCCCTCACCCCGGTGCAGGAGAGTGCAATCTAAAACAAAACAATAACAAAAAAAGGAACCTTAAATAAAGGGGAGAAGGCCGGCCTCCCCCAAAAAGTCAATAAGTCCACCAGTCATGGTGCACGCACTCGTCCCGAGTACAAGGGACAGGCGGTAGCGACCCCGCCCATCCCGGTACCGAGACAGGTATCGTGCGCGAAGATCACCCAGACTGGGACATTCGACAAGAATATGCCGAACAGTCTGGGGGACGACGCAGTCGTTGCAATAGGGCACATGCGAGCGCTCCACCAAGTAACGATGCGTCACACGAGTGTGTCCGATTCGAAGACGACAGAAAGCAACCTGAAGCCGCCGCGGCATTGGGGGATAGGTCCATGGGAACAGTCGCGGCGCAATGGCACGCAACTTTAAGTTCCCCTCGACCGTCTCCCATCTTCTTTGCCAAGCAGTCCGAAGAGCTGCCCGTATTCCTGCCATGTAGTCGGTGTGAGGAAGAGCGAAACGCTGGTCCGGTCGCAGAGTCCTCGCGGACTCTTTGGCGCCCTCATCGGCGCGCTCATTCCCCGCAATTCCTACATGTCCAGGAACCCAGCAGAAGATAATCTCGACATCTGCCCGGCTCGCCAAAACCGTGGCGTCACGGATTTCGCGAACCAGGGGATGCGGAGATTCCAATGCCCCGAGAGCACTCAGGGCGCTTTGTGAGTCGCTATAAATCACAATCCGGTCTCCGAACCGGGCACGTCGCGTAATCTCCCGTACCGAGTGGTGTATTGCCACCAGCTCGGCCGTGAAGACAGACGCAGCGCCTGGTAGAGCCCCGCTGACTTCAAACAGAGGGGATACGGCGTGGAAGCCGACCCCCTCTTGGGACTTGGAGCCATCCGTATACACTGGCACGGTACCAGCGTGACACGATGTGTGCTCCAAAAAGATCGAACGCAATACTCCCGGCGCAGTACAAGCTTTGGGAGCAGAGGCGTGGCGACAAATAGCCAAATGTGGTACCCTCCAGGGTGGCGTCCTGGGCAGAACCAGGGGCGCCACCGGCCCGAGAGCTATATCTACCTCTCGAAGGAGTTTCCTGGCCCTAAACCCAAAGGGCTTAGGGTATGACTGGCGTCTCTCGGCGGCATAGGCACCATCGAGATCAGCTGCGGATGCAGTGAGAGCTGTTGGCGACTGGGGGAGGCGCCGGGCTCGCGCGTACAGGCGAGTGATGCACTGCACGCGGCGCAGAGCGAGTGGCATCTCCCCAGCATCGACCAACAGGCTCTCAATGGGGGAAGTGCGGAAGGCACCGGTCGCAAGGCGAAGGCCGGTGTGGTGGATCGAATCCACCTTCCGCAATAAACGCTCGGCTGCGGATGCATAAAACTCGCATCCGTAGTCGAGCTTCGAGCGAACAAAGGATCGATAAAAAAGTAAGGCGGTAGCCCTATCAGCGCCCCAAGCGCTGAACGTCACGGAACGGAGAATGTCCATGGCGCGGGTACAAGAGACCCTAAGGCTGCGAATGTGAGCCTCCCAGGTGAGGCGTCGGTCGAATACAAGACCAAGGAAACGGTGCGACTCAACCACATCCAGGCGCACCCCATTAAGAAACAAATCTGGGTTGAAGTGAAGCCGTGGATGGCGGCAGAAGTGCACCACCTTAGTCTTGGCCAAAGAAAACCGAAACCTGTGCGCTTTGGCATAGCAAGAGACGCGGTTCAATGCCTGTTGGAGTCGGCGCTCCAGAGTTGGCATCTGGGCCGCGCCAAAAGAGATCGAAAGGTCGTCCACGTAGAGCGTAGCGAGAACATCTTCCGGCAGCACCGAGGTGATGCCGTTGATGCTCAGGGCAAAGAGTGTGACACTGAGGACACTTCCCTGCGGGACACCCTCTTCCTGCTCCTTTGGGCCGGAGAGGGCTCCCCCCACCCGTACGCGGAATCGACGATCTCGCAAAAATTCAGATATAAACATTGGGAGGCGTCCCCTCGCCCCCATCGTGTGGAGAGTCTCCATGATACCGTATCGCCATGCGGTATCATAGGCTTTCTCCAGATCAAAAAACACCGTGGCGTAGTGCTGTCTACGAAGGAAAGCCTCGCAGACGGCATTTTCCAGTCGGAGCAGAGCATCCGACGTGGAGTGGAACTTACGGAAGCCGCACTGTGCAGAAGACAGATGGCCTCCGCTGTCCAGGAAATAGGCTAATCTAACATTTACCAATTTCTCCATCAACTTGCACACGCAAGAGGTTAGAGAGATTGGGCGGAAACCGGTCGGAGTAGAGTGATCTCTCCCCGGCTTGCGAAAGGCGAGCACAGTAGCGATTCGCCAGGAGTCTGGGAGGAGACCTTCCACCCAGATCCTGTTGAACAAATCTAATAGAAAGGCCATGCCTCGCTCACCCAGGTGTCGAAGCATGGCGTACGGGACATCGTCCGGACCATGGGCGGTGTCCGCGCACGAAGCGAGAGCGGAACGCAACTCACTCACAGTAAACTTGTCGTTGAAGGGTTCTCCGCCTCTGGAGGTAAAGTCCAGCCGGCGGCCTTCCGCGACATCACGACGTGCATTGAATGCTGGCGGAGCAGCATCACGGCTAGAGAATGCGGAAAATGCGGTCGCTAAGGATTCCGCCACGGACGCGGGGTCCGAGATTGCGGTCCCATTCTCCTGGAGAACGGGAGGGGGGTCCTGCGAGAACTTGCCCCGAATCCTTTTGACTCGCTTCCACACCTCAGCTAAAGGGGTCTTCCCGTTAAGTGAAGACACGTATGCCCGCCAAGAAGAGCGGCGGGCGTGCTTCGAAATATACCGGAACCTAGCCCTAGCCAAACGAAATTCAGCGACGGTGAAATCGTTCGGGCGGCGCTTATAGCGCATGTAGGCATAACGCTTCTGTTTGAGGGCCGTCTCACACTCGGCCGACCACCATGGGAGTGGTCGGCGTGCAAAACGGCCAGACGTCCTAGGAATAGTAGTCAGGCCCACGGCGATGAGGTTGCCGGAGAAGAACTCGACGGCCTCATCTACCGACCTAAACTCCTTGACTGAGATAGAGAATTCAGTCATTTCCTGAAATGCAGGCCACCGCGCCCGCGCCAAGCACCACCGAGGTGGTCTCTCAGGCGGCAGTTGCCCTGAAAATGATATTTGAATGGGAAAGTGATCACTACCATGGAGGTCATCGACCACCCCCCAATCAAAATCAGGCTGTGCATCCGAAGAGCACAAAGATAGGTCAAGGCAAGAAAATGAAGCGGTTCTCGGACAGTGATGCGTAAACTCATCCACGTTTAGGACACCCATCTCAAGCTCTTCGATCAGATCGGCAAGGACTTGTCCCCTGGGATTTATGGTGTAATCTCCCCAGAGAGGATGCCTGCCGTTCAGATCTCCAAGCAAGAGATAGGGCCTCGGCAACCGTGCCACGACGCGGCGAAAGTCCCCCGCGTCGAAGTCAGCTGACGGTGGAATGTACGCAGAAATGATAGTATACCTCCTATCCAGGTGCAGCTGCACAGCCACTGCCTGAAAGGAGGTATCTAAAGAGAAAGGAAGAACGGAGACATCATGCCGGGTGTAAACCGCGCATCCCCCAGCCCGGCCGTCCCGCGGTGGTTGGGTCGCAAGACCCTTATACCCCGGGAGGGCAGGCAGGGGGCACGCGCCTAGCATGGTCTCCTGCAAAAAAATAGCTAACGGGGAACGGGATGAGGCGAGCCTCCGCAGCTCCTCCCAGTTGGCCCGGAGTCCACGGCAATTCCATTGAAGGAATATGCCCTCCAGGCCTAGCTCGGAGGAGACGCGGGGGCCCTCCTCGAATTGAAGACCCTCACGGGAATGGCCGTACGCTTCCCGGGGGCAGAACCCCGGGCGCTGTTGGCCGGACAAAGCGCTGAAGGCGCTGTCGCCTTCGAGGACTTATTGGGGGAGGTTGGGCTCGCCATGCGAGTCTTTTCCTCCCTCCGCCTCGAAACTTTAGGCGGGCGTTGCGGCTTCGGAGGCGGGGGGCCCTCTTTTCGAGGAACCACCGTCTCCGAGCCACTCGCTCCACCTCGGGGCGTGGGCAAAGGGGCCGAAGCTCCCTTGTTGCTGTCCTCCTTTCGGGGAACAGCTTTAGGAACCCCGGAAGATGGCCTAGCGACCATCTTCAGGGGTGTTGCCTCCTGTGAGTCTAACGACTCGGTGGAGGCGCGTGGCCGTTTCGCTTTACGCGAAACGGTCACGCTGGGGGAAGAGGGGGGAGCCCTGGTTTTAGCCGGGGCAGGGTATGAACCCTTTTTGCCGCCAGCTTTACCAGGGGAGCGCCCAGGTTGGGTAGAGCCCACAGAAGGGCTCCGAATGGGCGCGGAAACAACCGTGCTCGTTGGCCTGGATGGGCCAGGAGCAGAGGGTGCCTTTCTAACTATTGAGGCATATGACGTCCCAGGCAGAGCCGGGCGCGCCAGGACCAAGTCCTTTGCCTCGCGGAATGAGAGTCGATCCTGGGCCTGAACGGCCAGGATTTCTTTCTCAAGGAGATATGCACCACATTGCTTCGAAGAAGCAGGGTGCGGCTCTCCGCAATTGACACACTTGGCCACACACGATTTGGACTTATCGTGTGCGACCTTGGAGCAATTTACACAGACTTCGGGTGACCCCGATTTTGCACGTCTACATGATCGATTCGTATGGCCGAAGCGGTGGCAGTAATAGCACCGCCGCGGCAGTGGCACGAATGCCTTCACGCAGTAGCGGTACCAACCGGCACGCACCGACTCAGGGAGCTTGTCACAGTCGAACGTGACGAAGAGTGTAGGGGTGGGTCTCGAGGCCCCTCCCTGTTTTCTCATCACACGTTCGACCTTGACCGCCCCATGGTCGGCCAGCTCTAGGGTGATGTCCTCAATGGAGTAGTCAACGAGTTCCCTCGCATAAACTACTCCTTTCACAAAGTTCATGGTAGAGTGCGGCGTCACACTCACCGGGGTGCCATGAAGTGTCCGAAGAGCACTTATCTTGGCCGCCTCGGCGGGATTCGCCGCATTCGCCAGAAGGCTCCCGTCCGAGAAACGGGTTACCTTCGGCTCTCTACCAATTGCACTAGCTAATCCTCTCCTCTGATGGATCATGTTGCCCTTGGACAACATGGTGCCATCAGTGGAGCGAATAACGAGGAAGCGTTTGAAGCCAGCGGGCTCGAAAACGCCAGGTAACCTCTGAATCAGGGGCCCCGATGTCATCGAGGCTCCGCCCTGTGCATTCTTGGTCTTAGTCGTAGTCATGGGCTCCGCACACGAGGGGGTAGAGGGGCCGGATGTGCCGATCTTGGCTTGGTCGCCTACCAAAGTGGCAGCAGACCCATCCGTCCCCGCAGCCCCCGCGGATGGAGAGGAGCCCCGAGTCTTCTTCGTCTTTTGAGTCTTTTTAGTCTTTTTCTTTTTAGGAGAGGAGGGCGGGGAATGAACCCGCTTTTCACCTCCGCCGGCAGAAGTCCCCAGGCCAGATGGACCAGCCTCAGCCAGGTCCCTCTCCGAAATGGAGAAGGTCCTGGTTGTCGTAGGGGCACCTGTCGGAGGAGATCCCTCCCCTCCTTCTACTGCCTCGGAGCCCTCAGCCATTTGAGGAGGACCTTGCATAGGGGCGGATTCGGGTTCGGTGCTTGGCGCCGAGCCCGAATTCCCCCCCATGGAAGGCCCTACCGTCTGGGGCTGGGTCTCCTCAAGGACCATGTCTATCACAGGAGGGGCCTCCAGTTGGCCATCCCCTCCCAGGACATCGCAGGTCCCCTTGGCAGTATTGTCACTAGTCAGGTGGTGTGGGGAGGCACAGGCCTTGACCCCAGCAAGGTTCAAAATTCTTGCCAGCAGGTCTTTTGAGGGAAGCGACCGAAGGGGCCTGGCTTCCCTCTCCCCCCTAAGGGGGTTTGCCCTACCGAGCCGCTTGCACGAGGGGCGGTTGGCAATGGGCTGCCTGCTGGCTTTCTTGGCAGTCCCCTTAGAAAGCAAAGGAGGGACTGCCGCTGGAGATAGGGAGGTGCCCGAAAGCACCTCCAGAGAAGGGGGTGAGGGGGAGTCCCCTACACCCGTAGGCGTAGGAGAGGAGTAAGCCTCCTCTCCGGTTAAAGAATTATGGAGGGTCCCTTGCGCAAGCACAAGGGGGGGGACCTCCATTTTCTCGGTGGAGCTGCCCGAGGGCGGCTCCGTAGATGTTTTTGGGGAAGTTGGGGGTTGGGGTTTTTGTTTTTTTTCATACATGGGCATGGTGACCCTCTTTTGATTACGGGACGCAATAGCTCATCACCTCTCGCAGTTGCCCGCACTGCGAGAGGTGCTTACAAGCCCGGCAGAGCCAGGCGCCGCCATTCGGGACCACCCCTCCCGCCTGGTGGCCTGGCAGTCCTTCGGCATGGCGGCTCCACCTTGGACACGGCGTAAAAAATATAGGTTGTGAAGAGGAGAGGAAAAGGGATGTGAGGAAGATGTGGGTGGGGATGAAGCAGGTTGTTAAAAAAACCCCATCCCGAACCGGAGCTGAGGGGTTAGGGAACAATGTCCCCTCCCCCCCTCAGCCCCGATCCGGGGTGGTTGGCTTGAGAAGAAGGTCAGCATTCTACCCTGTGAAATTAGAGGCTGACCAGAGAAAGTTGTGGGAGAGGTTGTATGAAAAGCGACGAGGTAGGGGAGAAATCGGGCTATCTGAAGGAAGGAAGAGAGGCTAAGCTGGGGCCGGACGGAGCGCTGGATCCCGTCAGCACGGCGGCCAGGATGGCAAATCGCCGCGCCCCTTACGGGGTGTAGAATACGGCGTCACACTCACCGGCTATGGCCGCCTCGGACGGATCCGACGCATTAGCCAGAAGCCTCCCGTCTGAGTAACTGGTCAACTTCTCTCTCTATGAATCAAGATAGCTAATGCTTTCCTCTGATAGATCATGCTCTCCATGGCTAACATGCTTCCATCAGTGGAGCGAATAAACAGAAAGCGTTTGAAGCCAGCGGGTTCCAAAAAGCCAGGTAGTCTCTGAATGAGGGGCCCCGACGTAATCGAGGCTCTGCTCAGCCCACCTGCGACATTGGTCTTGGTCTTAGACCCCCTACCCGAAGGCGCTTCGGCGCTGGACGTGCTTATCTTAGCCTTATCACTTGCCGAAACGGCAGCGGACTCCTACGTCCCTGGAGCCCCCGAGCAGAGGGAGGAACCTTTACTCCTCTTTGTCTTGTTCTTTTTTTTTTGTTTTATGAGGGTGGGGAATGAACTCACTTCTTTCTACCGCCGGCCGGAAAGAGCACCTATGTAGGACAGACAGGTCTTAACAAGATCCTTCTCCGAGGTGGATACGGTCTTATCATTCAAATTATTAGTATAATTGGTGCCTGTCTACTACGACAGACCAGTTAGCTAGCACTCCAACCACTAATGGCTAAATCGTGCTGAATCGTGTCAGGACGTATTGGAGCATGTCCATCGGGTACTCTATGTTGTACTAAGTACATTACACAGTGAGTGAAAGTGACACGTAGTCCGCAAATAAAATGTGGGAAGCAGGCCACACCCAACCTAAAATTAGGCACATAGGCCAAACTATTCCTACATTTAAAATAAAATGTATGGTACGAAGACCATAATTATAGATGATGCGGTGATGGAGTCATGCATGTGTCAGAGGTCGGAGGAAATGGCTGTTACGGTTAAAAGTGAGAGAACTGCCGAGACAGCAGCTTCATCGCCCTGAAGGACCGACGAATATTCAGAGGCTGACCGATTCCGCTGGCGCCAAAGTGGGCCACCCAAACATAAGCATACTCCGGGCAATAAACAAGGTGGTGCTCAACTGTGAGGAATAATACATACATTACAGAAAGGAGGTGGTTCGCTGTCAAGCAAGAACTTGTGTGTTAGGCGTGTGTGCCCAATGCGAAGCCTTGTGAATAGGACCTCGTGTTGGCGGGTCCTACGACACGAAGTACCCTATACCGTCACACTATCCTTGATCGTCCTGAGTTTATTGGGCCGGATAGTGGCCCAGGTCAAATTCCATCGTCTGCGCAGAAGAGGACGAGGTATAATCTCGTTGGGATCCACAATGATCCCCTTAGCTGCATGATCAGCCAATTCGTTACTCCGAATCCCTGCATGGCTTGGCACCCAACATAATTAACAAATTGACCGCCATCACGCAAAAGGTCCAGCTAGCGATGGATCCGTCACTATGGGATGAACAAAAAACTGATCATATATACTGGTCAAGGCACTCTTGGAAGTTGGAATAGACAACAAATCGGCGATTAGTATACCGTGTCAGAGAGGCCAATGCAAAGGGGATCGCCAGCAATTCCGCGTTATACACCGAGGCCGCTGCAGGTAGTTTCCGCGATATAGTTCTGTTCGGGAGAACTGCAGCGCAACTATCTCCATCGCAACTCTTCGATCCATCCGTATACACTGGGCGGGGGGGTCTCACGGTAGGTGTCCGCATGGTCAATAAAAAGTGTTCTCCTTATATCTACCGAGGTATCAGAAGAAACCTCCGACATCAGACCCGGACATAAACTTCTCAGGCATAACACATAAGGTATAACAGAGTAAGAACTCTACTTCATTACAAGCAGATCAGGCACCTGGAGGCTCTCAAGAAGCTTACGACTCCTGTATCCAAATAGTTTATGGAGGCATGGGTGAGCAGCATAGATGTGATCAAAGCTTCGATTCGTAATCGCACGGTAAGCTGGGGTATCCTGCATACCGAGTAAACGGCTGTACACCCGGAGACAAAGCTTATCTCGTCTATCACTTAGAGGCGATTCCCCGCTCTCTGCATATAGACTCACCACGGGTGAGGTGCGAAACGCCCCAGTTGCCAGACGGATACCCTGATGGTGGACGGTATCTAGCACCTTGAGAGGCATTGCTGTCGCTGATGAATAGATTTGGCATCCATAATCGAGTTGGAACCGCACCATGGATCGATAATTCCGCAAAAGTGTCATTGTGTCTGCAACACCACGAGAGACGCGTCAAAGACTTTAAAAAGTCTAGGCTTTTTATGCATCTGGTTCGCAGAGACTGGAGTGAGGTAGCCACGTGAGTTTCGGGTAAAATATAATTCCTTGGAATTTCGTTTCCGAAACGTGCGGGATTTAGGTGGACCCATCCATCGCCAGGATTAAGCTGGAAAATGTACCTCGGATACGTGTAAAGTGCATCGTTACAGTCTTCAATGGCGAAAAGGTGAAGCCGTGTGTATTTTCCCACTGAACTGCTTTATTGACGGCAAGTTGTACCCTCCTCTCAGCAGCAGGAAGACTTGAAAAATGAGTGAATATGGCAAAGTCGTCGACGTACAACGAACTCTCCACATACTGCAGTATGCAGGATGGGAGGCCATTGATGGCTAGGGCAAACAGAGTACAGCTAAGGAAGCTCCCTTGCGGGACCCCCTCATGCTGCGGAACCAGATCAGAATGTTTGTTGTTAACTTTGATTTGCATAACCCTGTCAGAAGGTTTTTGATGAATTTTGGTAGATGTCCCAAATATCTATTGTCAGATAGAACTTTCAATCAAAATGAGGTACCTCCACGTTTTATCGTAAGCTTTTTCCAAATCAAAAAACACAGCTACCACGTGGTTTCTCGGCAAATCCCATCTTGATGAACGTGTCGAACCTGGCTAATACATCTGTTGTGTTGAGACATCGTCGGAAACCATATTGATCGGGATGAAACACGCCTTGTTCTTGCAAATGCCAAACGAGCCTAGTGTTGACCATCCGTTCCATAAGTTTACACATACAACTCGTAAGTGCTATAGGGCGGTAATGCAGCGGATGTGTTCCCTCTTTGCCAGGCTTCTGGAAAGGCAGCACAGTCGACATTCTCCAAACTGCCGGAAAGGAGTCCTCCATCCACATGCGGTTATACAAAGATAAAAGGAACTGCAGCGATACTGGAGGAAGGTGTTGAAGCAGGACGTACGAAATTCTATCCGCCCCAGGTGCCGTATCAGCACATCTCCCCAAAGAATTCTGCAATTCGGGCAGTGTTAGAATAGTGTTGTAATTTTCATCCTCTCTGCCACAAAATGATAAATCTACTGATTCTGCTTCTTGTTTAATACGCTGAAATGGCGCCAAGGATCTCCCCTTCAACACCTCGCTCAAAGCATGTCCAAAAGCATTTCCAACCTCTAGTGGATCAGAGATTAAACCGTTAGAAGCTTGGAACGTCGGAGTACGATGGACCATATGCCTGCCACGTATCTTAGAGATCCGACGCAAAACCTTAGTCATCGGTGTCCTCTCGTTGAGGCTGGAGACGTATCGTTTCCACGAAAAGGTAGTGAGCGTGAGCTCTCACGCGACTAAGCGCAATCTTATCTTCTGTAAGTTACGTAGGATAATATCGGCGTGCTGCTATCTTTTTCTCGTTCGTTGCTGCTTGAAGCAGCTCTCGGTTCCACCAAAGAACAAACCGAGTGCGCTGTGTTCCGCTCGTTTTCAGGATACAAGTATCTGCCGCAGCAACAAGCGTATCCACGAGATATTCGATAGCATCATCAACGGTAGGAAAGGATGTAACCTCCCTATGAGTAGTTGTCACAGCGTAGTATCACGCCCAATCTGCCCGTTCGTAAATATAGCGGTGTGTGGTTAGAAAAGGAAAGTGGTCGCTATTATATAAATCTTGGCTGACGTACCAGGAGAAGTTAAAGGCGGCATTTGGAGATGACAGACAGATCGATACAAGAAAGGGTGCCTGTTTGTAGGTGGAAGTGTGTAGGATTATCCTTATTTAGTATTATAAAATCTCTGGTGTTAAGGAAGGACTCTACAATTCTGCCTCGTTGGTTCACGACAGCGTCTCCCCACAATGTGTGTTAAGCATTAAAATCTCCTAGAAGGAGATACGGAGGTGGCAGTTGTGAAACCAGTTGATGTATTCGTTGATCGCTAACTCGGTCGTGCTGAGAGATATATACGTTGCAGATCGTGTCTAATCTGACAAGGTAGCATCCTAGTGCAACAGCCAGCAAGTTCGAAGTTAGCTGGATCCTCACGTGACCAACAGCGCGCTTCACAAGTTTGAAAACGCTACCGTGGTCTAATCCATCCCCCTTGGGAGGGCCAGACTCGTGGTACATAAATTATCGTGGTGGGTTTGGTAGGGATGCTGGCATTTTGATTTCCTGTAGACACATGACTACCCCCTGTGAATCAGCAAGTAGCGTTCTTAAATTAAAATCATTATTTCGATATCCACGTATATTCCAGTGTGATATCATGGTTTCCATGGTTGTTTTGCGCTAGGACTGTTTCGATTTGTTCTTATCAGGTGGGCAGCTATATTTGGATAAAGGAATACTAGTGATGTTTACAGAACGATTGGGTGGTTTCTGGCGTTTGGCTTTTTCCGGAGTAGCACCCAATGTGGGTGATGTTGGAGATTGGCGCTTATTGCTAGATGTTCGCTTTGAAGAGGCACAGGTAGAACGTTTGGTTTTGCATCGAACAGTGGTGTCAGTTTTAAGTTTTGGAGGTAGCGAGAGTGCAGAATTACTCGGCGGAGCAGGGTCCTTCGACGAAGCGGAAGAGGTCTCACGAGACTGCTGCTTGCACAACAGACGCAAAAGTTCTGGTATTTGGGTACATTGAGGATACTCTATGGCAGGTTTCTTTAGAGGTAGGTCAGGTGTTTTTTAACCTTAACAGCCAATATTTATTTTCCAATGAGGTATTGTTGACAAGTCTTGGTTGCAATGAATAAAGTTGGGAGGCAGTTGACATGTTGCAGTTTCACGATCCTCACCGCAGTGTTGACGGCAGCGGCCACAGATGGCTTGATCACGTCTGCAGTTCTTGGTCACGTGTCCATATTGTTGGCATTTGTAACAACGGTGAGTAAGGGGCACGTACGGACGGACACGCTCAGAGAGACCTGCGCGGATCCGAATACGATCAGGTTGAGTTAGCGTGTCAAATGTTATGTTAAGACCAACGTTCCAGGCGGTTCAAGGTCACCAAACCTTAATCAAACCAAGGTATGATAGTCCGTCAGCAATATCCTCTTCAGAATATCGCCGTAAGAGATTGCAGGTGATAACCCTTTGGGACTGGTTATAACGCTGGTGAATCGACATTTCTATCGGTTCCCGGACAAGTTCGGTCAGGCGCTGCAATTTACGACCATTGGGCCTCAGATTTCACTTCAACAGTGAGCGTTCGGTCGTCATTCTCAGAGATGCGACCGGGTTCCCCTATCGCATCGCAGAGCTCTTTATCCACTTTAAATAAGTTGAGTTTGATTAGGTTAGCGTTGTTGGTAGACTTCAAAGTATAAAATCGTGTGAATTGCTTATTTTCTCCAAACAGGTTGGCTGGGTAATTACGTCGTTGATCTAATCTACTGCTTCTTTCGTTTTTACGGTTGGTACCAGACGCATAATCATCGCGATTCCTGGACCAGTCTTCTCCTGTCCAGAGGGGGGCGTGCCGAGCGCGATGCTTCCGAAATACTTCGTGTCGGGAGCCCATTTGACGCTGTTGGGGTTTATACTTATAGTGGACATTAGGGCATGATTTGGTATTTATCCCATAACTTGGGGGGGGGTGATGGAGCCTCCATCCCCAACTATTTAACCCATAGTTGGGGCCACATATTTCTGTGTAGGGTCAATAACGGAGTTCATCCAAGATTTCTCCGCCGAAGCCTCTTCAGTACGGTTGAAGCTTCCGGGGAGGGCTTATTCTCCCTACTGACACTGCCATCGGTTTCGTAAATGCCATTGCAATCAGGGTTCGGCAAATTCGTTACCCATTAGTCTGGCCCCTCCATCAGAGCCACTCCGGCATGATTGGATCTGCCGGGGGTAAAAGACCACCCGCTGGCACAGCCTCCGACTTCTTTGGGACACGCAAGCACCCACACCGCTTCAAGGTTGGGTGACGTGGGAGTGTCTTATATACTAAAGGTGTACCATCCAGGAAAGGAGCTCCCTCCTCTCTTTGCGAGTTCTCGTGGCCCCAGGCCGCGCTGAAAGAAGCTTGCAGAGGGGAGATCTCGGTTCGCTATTTGCAACCGAGCCCAGGTTCACCTTCCTGGAAGCTCCTGCCATAGGCGTCCTGGTCAATTCTAGAATCATTTCTAGTTCGGAAGGGGGTCCTCCATGTGGCCATCCACACTTAAGGCATCACGGATCTCATTCGAGGTACCTTGAGTCAGAATAATATCTCTGGCCGTTAAACCGACCTCCATCGGGGAAGACACTGGGGTAGGTACGCCGCCCCCCAGCAATATCAACATACATGACTGCAGGAGTCATGGCCCCACGAGTCACGCTCGTCTTGTTCTCCTAAGGGGGTTAGCCCTATCCAGTCTCTTCCACTTGTAGCGTTTCTTTTTGGGTTTTTTGCTTAGTTTCTTGACAGTCCCCTATGATAGAAAAAGGGGGGCTGCCATCGGTCAAAATATGGAGTTGTCCATGGTCGACTCCACAGAGGAGGGTGAGGGGGAAACCTCCACACCCGTAGGCCTAGGATAGGATTGAACCTCCCGTCGATAGTAGAGGGCTGAGAGGCCTAGGATAATGTAAGGGAGGGATACTTCCGTTTCAGAAGTGCATCTGCCCCTGAGGGTGGGTCCAAAAATGACAAATAAAGATGGTGAGAAAGGAGCTCCACCGGTCGAAGGGGTGTCTCCTGTTACTTTACCCACACCTAGGGAGTGTGAGGCCGCGCTTCGAGGCGGAACCCCATGCGCAGTCCCACTAGTGCCTTCTAATGTCACCCCATTTTTAGAAAAAGATATGGAAAGTAGATATTATCACCCCCAAATGACTCGGGGTGGAAGGGGGGAAAAAGTCTCCATAGGATCAGAAAATTCCAGAATGTGATCATTTACACAAACTCGGTCCCGGTCCAGCGTTGATGGGCTTTGCCAACCCCCGGCGAAATTGTCCTAGAGTTTTAACCAGAGGTAAAGGATGGTGCGGCGGCGATGCCACCCTATATGTGTCCTGTAAGTAGTGTTTGGTATTTTCTTTATAGTTCTACATTTTTTAGTGCCCTTCTGGCGACTGCTAACAAGGGCATAAATTATGTTACCGTAATTATCTCTTTAGCTTCATGCTAGACTACATTAAAAAAACGAACAAACAAATGAAAACAAAAACGGGACCAAACAGACACAAAACCAAAGGCACACAAAAACAAACAAGAAGCAAAAAAAAAAGTAAGGAGGAGGAGGAAGCAACGCTCCTCAGAGTTCTACATAGCTGGGTTGAGTTCATTTTATGGAAAAATGGGCTCATGTTTGGTTACGGTTTTAAGATGTTTTTTTTTAATATATATTAGATTGGCGATGCGAGTATTGAGATGTTGGATTCGTTATTTTTGTAGTGAGATTATTATTAGCATAAATTGACAAACGACACTGCTTCAAGCGGCATGGGGACCAAGGTATCGTGCCTCGCCGGGGCGATTGAAACAGTGTCGGTTGTCAATTTTTGCTATATACTAGTAACCGCACTACTTCTCGAATTTTAGTCAATTATTGTTTTGTTAGTGCATTGTTTAGTGCATTTATATTTACCTTTTAATCAACCTGAGATTTATTTTGAGAAGTTTGCCGTTTTTCTTTCATTTTGAAGTAATGTTCGATTTAACTGCATCAATGGCACATATCAAAAATTATCTACGCTAGGATCCGTATTTTCTCAAAACAGGGATTTTATGGGTTTTTTTATAATTTGCACTGGTCTTCCGCAAGAGGGCGTCAGGAGTAGCATGGACAACAGTGATGCAGCTGACATCTGGAGGTTTGCATGCTTTCCTAGTCCGCAACTGCATTGATCTGCGGTTATATAACATGCACACATTTTTAATTCCTGTAACTTCACCACTTTTCTCCTTAAATCTATCCAAACAAATATTGTGGCGAAGATGCTCTCTCCCTGAACAGCGATTGAACTCTTACCTTGAACACTCATTTAACCTTCCCTCTGCACTTGTTGAGCCCTTCCAGTGCACCCATACATCCTTCTTTAATCACCCATTGAGCCCACCCATAACACCTTAAGCAATACTGAACCAGCCCAACTGTAAAAAAAATCCTGAACCTGGTATGAGACTACCTTAGACCCTGTCCAGACCCTATGTATATGTGCGGTAATTTCTACAGTAATTTACTGGCAGCTAAATATACAGTAACTTAGTCTATTTTTTCCATCACCAATGCATGCTATTGTATTTTTCAATACAGCATATTACTATAATTACAATATTATGTATGTCACTGTATTTCAAGACAGTACCACGGTTGTTACTGCAATTACTACAGTAGGATACTGTATATATGTAAATACAGTAGCAAGTAATGTTGCTATAAAGAATAAAGTAAGTTACTGGCTGTTTAGCTGCTAGTAAATTTATGTAAACATTATATTAAATATGTTACACTGATTTACAATTATACACACCGATTAGATTCATTAAAAAAAGGTCGAAAATAGGGGGGAAATAGACAATGGGAAGTAGCGTGAAAGCAGAATTGCAAATCGGCAAAAAAATGGATCGAAGAGAAGATACGGGGATGAGACGAGCGATATTGATGGATGAGGAGTTCCACAATCGAGATACGACTCACTCGGGGGTTCAAAAGGTAGGCCTGATCGATGATCGAACCTTTTGTCCTCGTGTGGGGATGGGGTATAAGAGGTGAGGAGATTTTTAAGGTTTCAGTCCCTACGGGGCTTGGGTGCTACAGAAACCGATGACCAGGAGTTGCGCAAGGCAGATACATGTTGCAACGATGTTTGGTCTCTGTATTTTTTTCGTGTTAAGTGGAATTAGGACCTGTGAGGAGAGGTGCAAGCGACTGTGTTCTGCAAGCATGTAAATCATGTAAAAGCAAGTAATAGGAGGGGAGCGCATGTGTGTCCTTTGTTTCCACCACAAAGATTCAGGACCATGAAACTAAATGAAGTATTAGATAGAAAAAGTCTTAAGAGAAATTTTTGACGCAATAAACCAACGGAAAATCTCGATAAAAAAAGCTTCTAAAAAGAAGCCAAGAGCGAGTTGAAGTTTAGAGGAAGTTGAAAAAGGGATTTTTTAAAACCAAGATTTGAAATGAAATTCGATTTTATTAAATTACTTTGGATAAGCTTTCACAATGGCCAGCTTTTAAAGACTTCCTTGATCGGATTAAGGCTACTAATCAAGTGTTTCCGGTAATATGGGACTTTCCAATTCGTTTTTCAGGCCTTTTGCATTTCTATTTTTTGTGTAACCCTCATCTGGTCCTTTCCTCTGTGTGCTGGCGTGGGTATCAAATGATTCCAAGGATTAATTTCAAATCAAATGAAAACTTCGAAAAGCGATGCAAATGCGTGCTCTATCTGGTCCCGTTCATGTATGTGCGTAGTGAATATTCACACATTTTGCAGCGTCTGTATTTTTCTTGCGTGCTTATTGACACGCTTATCCGTGTTTCCACGGTTGCAGGGAATATTTAACAATTAACTATTTAGAGTAGTAGTTGAAGCAAAAGAGGCGGAATTGCTTCGGAGATCTTTTTCACCGTAGCCCCCAAGGAGGGGACTCAGGGGAATTTCAAACTCGGGAGTAATTTCGAATTTCCATTTCAATTAACTATATTGCGACTCTAAAACCAATGAGGGCATATGAACCACAGCGTAGAAAAAAGTAGATGTGGTTGCCGGGAAGCAAGAGAGAGTCAGCCCACTAAAATACGTCTTATCGATGACTAGTAATCAGCTAAAATAAACGGGTGCCATAACAATACTAACTTCACTCATGATTAGGCATTCCTTGGGTGTCGTTGCAAGAGGGTGGCGCATGCGTGAAACGAATACAAGTGTCTGGCACTCGCGAGAGAACGCGCATGTGCGTCGATTTGCGCGGCACGGAACGGCTCGCAACCTTACGGACGGGGCAGCCCCGCTCCAATCGATGTTTGAAGGTGAGCTGTTGGCGCCGCTCTCGACGACCCCCCCCCCCCCCGCCCCCTCCCTAAATGGAAATAAAAACTAAACAAAAATGGGCGCCTTAACTCTTCAAATGCGACCTCCAGCCTCCCCCCCCCCAAAAAAAACCCCGGGTCCTCCTGTCTTTGACCAGGGGTCTCTAAAAAGACTAAAATCCCCTTCTCCGTTGAGGCGCAGATTTAACGATGGATAAATCTGATTTGGTTTCGTTCAAAGGAGGAATGCGATCCGAAACACCGCCCTCACAGTGGGAGGGCGGGGGGGGGGAAGGATTAGAGATTAGAGAAAACAAGATAAAAATGGATAATGAGAATAAAGCACCGGGAATGCGCTCGCTAAAGAGCAAAACAAAAAAAGATTTTGAAAAGCGCGAAATAAGATTGAATGGAATGGGACATAACCCGAGTAAGAGAAAGAGGAGACTACTCAGGGCGCTCGTGTTCAATGAGGGAAGGGAAAAAAACGCTGATATCAAAAGGGGTAAAGGCAGATTTGGGGGGCCTAAGTGAGGGCAGAAACCGACTTCGCAAGATTCTCGTCGAATCCCTGAATACCCATTTATTGCGAGGGCACAGCGGCAATCACATACCCCTCAACTCATACCCCAAAGCCTCGGTGGTCATGACAACACACAGGGTGTCCCGCGTCTCGTATTGATAGGGCTTTCAACCCACAGCCATAGACCCCTTCACGATCCCCTCCGTTCATTGAGTACCACATCTCCCCCAGTCAATCTGTCATTCTTTCGTTCGCCTCCCCCCCCCCATCTCTACTTCTATTACACCCACTAGCAGCCACCTTTTTTTTCACCTTCCTACCCACCCTTTGAGACCCCCGTACCACCACCATCACTCCACCAATTTACAAAGAAATCCAACTCCACATATTTCTTTCGCATACTCCCTCCACGCTTTTCTCAGCTTTCGTTGCACAAGGGAGGCAGGTTCAGGAGAGTTGCGCGCTCAGTCGGTTACTATACCCTCGAGTTTGCTACTTGAGGGGTGTGCTTCCACACAGTTCCTTTCATAACTTTCTCACGTTCTTTGCGACCCCCATCCCTCCCCAGAAAGTTTCTAGCTGAAATGCCTTCGTTGGTTTCTGCTCCTTAAATTAACGAGTAATCAGTCTTACATTACACTAAGGATTAGAATACTCTGGAAGACATGCCGCAATAGAACAACATTCACACGCGGAAAAAGGAAGAGCAACGAGGGAACGTTGCCCCAATCCCTCTAAAGGGAGGGAAATTAATTAATAAATGATATTGGAAAATATTATTAACAGATTTGCCACTAGGTGGGATCGGCGTGCATCAACACGATTGGACGGGTTCCGCGACAGCCCCGCGGAGGGGAACCATTGCGTTTGCAGGGACAAAGGGTTAACCAACAATCAGTCATTTGCTGTTGGAATAATCCAGCGCAAGATTGACCCATAATTACTCATATTTCCGTTTAAACAATCCAGTCTAATAATGATCCACTATCAGTCCTCTTACCGTAAGATCAATCCATCCTAAATTTGAACAACCATTAGTCTTGTCCGTTCAAACAGTTAACCTTAAGATTGACCCACAATCACTCCTCTTGCCGCAAGGTCAATCCATCTTAAAATATAATCCAAATCAGTCCACTCGCCCTGGAACAATTCACAATAAGATTGACACATAATTCGTCCTCTCACCAATGGAACAAACAACCCTAAAATTGACCCATAACATTGAACTACTACAGTCATCCCAATTGCCACAGAAAAACTTTGCATACGATTGATCCCAATCCGATGGAACAGTCTACTCTAAGATTGACTAATAATCAGGCTTCTTGCCTCTAGAAAATTCCCACCCTAAAATTGAGCCACAATCACTCCACATGAATTATGAACAATCCACGCTAAGATTGACCTCTTGCTGGAGCAATTGACCATAAGATTCACACATAATGTTCTCTTTCTGATGGAAAACACCACCCTGAGATTGACTCGCAATCAGTCTTCTTTCAGAAGGAACAATCTACCCTAAGATCGAACCAGAAACGATCCTTTTGGCACTAACATCGCCCCCTTGCCTTCACTCCTTGAACAATCCACCCTAAGATTGACCACTAATAAGTCCTCTTGTTCCTACTTCTTCGAGTTAAAATTTTTTTTAGCAATTTACTTTGAATTATAAATGATATGGATCAGATATTTTTAGTTTATCTACCCTCAAGTCTAAAGTTTTGTGTACTCAATCTTTTGGACGTTAGTGTATATACATTATAATGTAGAAATATAATTCATCTACTTTGAAGGGTCACTCGGTAAAGATCTTAGTACCGAGGGCATCAATGAACTCTACAGCTGCCAGGGGAGAAACTTGTGTCCCATTCCCGGCCTATGAGCCCGGTGGCTACTACATCCAGTAAGAAGCCGCCGCCCTGGAAGAATTGGCGGTAATTTGGGGTCTCGTCAACAGTCTCTGAACCGCGTCTCTACCTTTACCGAAACGCACAGATTTCTGTTTCTTTGGTTAAGACTGTGGTGAGTCACTTCTGTCGCCATCTACGGCTTCACCCTAAACCGGACCGATTTCTAAATGGGGCTCACCTAGATGTGGTAGAGTCGTACCGTTTCCTTATAGTCTTGTTTTTGACAGAAGCCTCACCTGGAAGTTGCACATTCGCATCATTAGGTTCTTTAATGCCTGCGCCATGGACATTCATTCCCTGTGGTGTTGATAGGGCTACTCGGCTACATTTTTAGTTCGTTCTAACCTAGACTACTTATGTGAGTTCAACACCTCCCCATTGCGTGAATTACGCAATGGGGACTAGTTCCACGACACTGGTCTCCGCTTTGTAGCCTCTGCATTCCGCACGTCACCTCTAAAGAGACTCGTTGTCAGTGTTGGGGAGATGCCGCTCACTGTACGGCGTACAGTTGTTGTTGTTGTTTTTTTTAAATTTTAAGAGCTCATTTGGAGGCTGCCTACTTGTGGATTAGTCGCCGTAGTTAATATTGCCTAATATTAGGCATCTTTAAAATAAGATGCACCCCCCCCCCCCAAAAAAAAAGACCAACGATCAAAATACAAAAAAAGGAGAAAGGCAATAAAGAGGAAGCAAGCTCCGGGGTCGGGGAGAGGTCCTCCGGCGCAGGAACGTGCGACCAATAAGGGGTGAAAAAACAAACAAAAATGGTTAAATAAAAGGGAGAAGGCCGGCCTTCCCGCAAAAGTCTACAAGTCCACCAGTCAATGTTCACGCACTCGTCCCGAGTACAAGGGACAGTCGGTAGCGACCTCGCCCATCCCGGTACCGGGACAGGTAACGTGAGCGAAGATCACCCAGACGGACATTCGACAAGAATGTGCCGAACAGTCTGGGGGACGACGCAGTCGTTGAAATAGGGCGCAGGCGAGCGCTCCATCAAATGGCGATGCGTCACACGACTGTGTCCGATTCGGAGACGAGAGAAAGCGACCTGAACCGTCGCGACATTGGGGGGGGGGGGTAAGTCCATGGGAACAGTCGCGGCGCAATGAAACGCAACTTTAAGTTCACCTCGACCGTCTCCCATCTTTTTTGCTAAGCAGTCCGAAGAGCTGCCCTTATTCCTGCCATGTAGTCGGTGTGAGGAAGAGCGAAACGCTGGTGCGGTCGCCGAGTCCTCGCGGAATCTTTGGCGCCCTCATCGACGCGCTCATTTCCCGCAATTCCTGCATGTCCAGGAACCCAGCGGAAGATAATCTCGACATCCGCCTGGCTTGCCAAAACCATGGCGTCACAGATAGCGCGAACCATAGGGTGTAGAGTTCAATGCTTCGAGAACATTCAGGGCGCTTTGTGAGTCGCTAATATCACAATCCGGTTTTCGAATCGGGCACGACGCGTTACCTCCCGTACCGAGCGGTGTATTGCAACAAGCTCGGCAGTGAAGACAGATACAGCGTCTAGTAGAGCTACGCTGACTTTAAAGTGAGCGAATACAGCGTGGAAGCCGACTCCCCCTTGGAACTTCGAGCCATCCGTATACACATATGGCATACAGTGTGCATTATGCCTTTGTGTGCGTGAGTCCAGAGTCTCCTTCGTTCGCCAACAACTCTCATTTCGTTCGCAGCCGATCTCGACGGCGCCTATGCCGCCGTAAGACGCCAATCATAGGGCCAGTCTTTTAGGTTTAGGGCAAGGAAACTCCTTCGAAAGCTTGACGTAGCTCTCGGGTCCGTGGCACCGCGGTCTTTGCTCATGAAATCACGCCTCTGATCCAAAGCTTCTACAGCACCCGAAGGAGCCAGATTAGATGGATGGCTCTAAATGCAAAGGGTTGATTTCTATACCTTATTCCTTCTTTTTGAAGCTAGCATGGCTCTACCAGGGGTTGTATCTGTCTTCACGGCCGAACTGGTTGCAATACACCGCTTGGTATGGGAGATTAGGCGCCGTGTCCGGCTTTGAGACCAAATTGGGATTTATAGCGACTCGCAGAAAGTACCAAGTGCGCTTGAAGCATTAGAATATCTGCTCCCCCCCCCCCCCGCCCCTTGTGGCAGTATATGTGACGTCACGGCTGCTGCATTCGTCGAAAGTGCCCCCTAGCTTCTTCTGGATCTAGCTAGTCACATCGCAGTTGTAAAGATAGCACTTGCTCCCCCCCCCCTCCATAGGGGTTGGCTAAAATTCAAACCATCCTTTTTCACGAATACGGAAGCTGAAATGCGCTCAGACAATGGAAACAAATGTTTAAGCATAGCAGATCCTCAGGAGTGCCACGGGAAACAAATGGAACCTTGGCTGGACTCGTGAGGCAGTTTGGTTATTTTAAACATGATATCTGCTGTTGGGGGGGAACCTGTTTAGAGAAGGAGAGGCTCTGGTTTAGATCGGTGTTCCCCAAGCGGGGACAAGTGCAAGGGCCCACAGACTTCATGAAGGGGGCTACATGACGCAGCCTAAATTATAGGCCAATAGATAATTTTAATTTAGGTAGTAGAATTACATCCTAAACAATTATTAATAGAATTTGGATTTATCCGTAAGCATTTATTTCGCATCTGACAAATAATATTGTACCCGAATTCAAAGAGTTGTTTTAATATCCTTTATATACATATATTTGGGGTTGTTTTTTTTTATAGAATTAATCTGCGTATTACCTACGGAAAATAATGATTATGGGGGCCGCAAGAAAAAATAAGACTCCTAATGGGGTCATAAGCCGAAACTGATTCGGAGCCACTGGTTAAGATGACTGCTTCGGAGTTCACGGACATTGAGGGGACTTGAATATCTGCTATGGAGAAGTCGTTAAGTGATTTCCACACGTCTGCTACAAACGGTACTTCTCCTGTCGGCTTTCCAGGGATTTGATCGGGTACAAAGTGGGACACTACAGTTTGGCTGTCATTCCTTATCCCCCTCGAATTACACCCGCACATTTCTCCATATTGTTTTCGAAAAGAAGATTTAATATTTGAGCACATTGTCATTTTAGGTATTCGTGTAAGTCTTATACAGATTTAAAATATTGCTTATGGATGTTCATTCTTATCTGTACGAGTTTATTTAGGGCAAATACACCCTTTCAATCGGCCTTATTTAAATGTTCATTGGTCCATTATGCACTTGAGGGGTCCTCCACAGGATTCCTTCCCTTTGGGAAGGATTGCGCCAGCACAGATCCATAGGAGGCCTTTGGAGCCTCGGCATTGAAAAGCGTGGTTGTATATCACCTCCACAACCCAACTACCTTCAGGTATATTATGCAGTCGCCTCTTTTTCACGCGTTTAGGCCCCGCCCGGAGGAACTCATTTCAAAAGCCAATCTCGATCACCCTCACTGCCCCGGTGTCGTCTTCCCCCATGATCCCTTTTCCCATGGGTGTGCGGGTGGGTCGAGCCTTGCTTTCAATTTGTCTCCAAATCAAATCAAATTCTCTAAATTACCATCCGGATGATCCACACTTTCCGTGTTTCCCCTCATTATTACGGCCGTTCTCTCTCTCCCCTCGCTCCCACTGACTTGCGCTTAAAGGGAGGGAGGGAGAAGGGGGGGGGTTCTGCGGTTTTAAACAACGCCTCCCTCACCGAGGCCGGGATTGTGCCAAGGTAGCTTTCCTGGTGGGAGGTGTACGGGCTTCAAAATCGATAAGGCTACAATTTATAGTAAACCTTCTAAACTAGTGGGGAGGCAACAACTTGAAAAACTATTACTCGAAAATGCCAGAGGGCGTGTTGAATTAGCGTGACGTCACATAATAACCAACCAATGGGATAGTAGCAAAGGCATACTTTAATTCCTATTGGCTAAGGCAGAGCCACTTATGAAAGTCCGATTTCAAACTCGTCTCCTGATTGGTGGAATCGATTTTTTTTATTTGAGGCGGCAGTTGAGTGCCTTCGAGCATTTGTTTGTGCATGCGTGCGTATGTTTGTGTATGAATGAGTGATGCGTATGTGACTGATTGCGTGAGTGTGCGTGCATATATGTACGCGTTAATGTGTGTGCGTGCGTGTGTTCACGCGCATTTAGACGAGACATTGCAATTCGCAAGAAATCAAACCTTTGCGGCCAAAATATGAATGATAATTAAAGCGCGCCGTTATATTCATGCGAAAATAATTGAGAGGAAAAAAGGAAGGGTTTCTTTTATTGGTTGGTAGGCGCCGTGCGATGCTTCGGTTACCATTTCCGAGAGACTGGACGGCCCGCGACATAGGCTATAGGGCTCTCCCAATAAGACCCTCCCTCCTCCCTGTCTCATGCACACATAATTACGTTCTTAGGCAAATGGAATCGAATAAATAAACATTAACATTGTCGTCATACAAATATCACAGTGGAATTCGACATTTCGTCCATATGAGTTGCTGTTTTTTGTTTTTATATGCACGTCTACACCCAACATTTAGGGGTGGGAGTTTACTATGCCCTCCCCCCCTATCAGTGTAGATGATCCCAAATGAACTCCCTCCTTAGACGTAGTGGATGTCAATCAGCTTTTATCTGGCGCACACACACACACACTATTGAGAATTTTAATTAATTAGCATCCGTTTGGGGGTCGTGGCAAATCCCCAACAGCAAACCATAAGAAGGGGTCGAGGAGCATTGACGGCACTGCGTTAAAAAGTTGTTACACGAAACCGAGCGAAGAGCAGCCCCGTCTTCCTCACCCACCGGAACCTCATTGCCAAGTGTCGGTACTCGAGTCGAGGGCGTAGATATATATGCGAATCACTTTAGATGAGGATCGGCTGAGGATCGCCTCCATCTTTGATCCAAGTGTGCATTGAGATAAAATTATGCGCACTAACAAAGGCATAAGCTCAATGGAGTTATTATTTATCTAAAAAAAACTAAAGAGGGGCATAAAGAAAGGGGTGAAATTAAGTGAGTAAAGAATGTGTGGAAATAGCAAAAAAAAACAAGAGACTACTTGGAGCAGGAGAAATCGTGAGGGCGACTATCCCTGTTAATAAAAAAGGAAGCCCACCTTGCGGATGGGGGAGGGGGTGAATAGACGGTTTCGACGACACCAATCTAACTACCAGGTCCCCGACAAACATGTATAAATGTCTCGACAACTTAGTGTGAACGAGCTGGAGGACTCGCAACTATCCTCACCCAAAGCCAGGGGGCCTTGTCGCCCATTCGTCGTCTCCGAAGCTACACTTGGCAGCCATACTTTGAAGAACTTGAAATTAATTGTCGTCTGGTAGAACATAAATGAGCCTCACGGAGAAAAGCGAAAATCTGGCAACGAGGGATTCAGAACCGACGCATGGCATCGCCGGGCCGGCGCTTACCCTCTTCTCGCGTTATTAGAAAGCTCAAGGAAGGGGGGAGGGGAGAAGAGGGGGCTGACCGTTCTCCGCGGAAAGGCAAGGAGTGGGGGTGGGTGGGGTGTGGAGACAAACAGAATCTCCTCGATTCGACTACTCTGAAGTCGGTTCGAACCCATCCAACTGACACGAAGAAGACACGGCTTTTATCCTTTAGTTTAAAGGGATGTTATCTTAAGGGGGGCGGGGCCTAAACTTTAGTCTTCACACTGAGATAGACATCAGTGGGGAAAAACACACTAAAGACCGAGAGAGAAGGTAAAGGATATCGTACAAATGAGTAGAATTATATAATAGAATGGGAGGAGTGAAAAACAAGCGCTGCTATAACAAACATAATACAAAGGAGGTTGTAGAGACTTATCTACAGGATATGGGCAAATTAATGGAAATACGAGCCGTTTCTACGGTCACATTTCTGCAAACAATTATACACAAATAAAACTCCAATTGCAATAAATTGCCCTGACACAACTTATAGCTGATGTTAAACTTAAGTTAACGTAAGGACATGTTGACGTATGGAGGCGCCAAAAGAAGCCATGTATTAATCCCGAATGCTCGACTCCCGCCCATGAGGATTTGGACAGCCATATCATAGGATTTTCTTGTTGTAGTGGTACATAGGTAGTAGGATTAACATTCAGGAGATCTCTCAGTTTTGAGTGATTGGGCCCATCCTACAGTAAACAGTGATGCGCTAATTAAAGATGATAATACATCGATCTACGCGGCTAAAATTGTTAAAAAGTGACCCAAATAGCTTGATAGAGAAGTGGAACGCATGGACTGTCCTCCACAACTCCTGTATCTCATTATCGAACATCTGTAGTAGTTTGCATCAGAGCAAGAGGAGGCGAGCCGATTTCCTCCTCTGCCAGCGTTGCAGAAAAAACTTACAACAAACAGGTTTTGCTTCGCGAATGGTTGAAAATTCTGGTAACCACTGTTAAGAAGTTGTAGGGTTCAATTTCTCGATACATTCCCACAATTAGTGGTGCTAAAATAGTACCAACTCCATATTAAATAATAACACTTGCATTCAACAAGGTGTTTCCATTAGTTTGTCCAACATCTGTAGGAGCAACTAAGCATAGCCACGTAGATATAGGAGTTCAGCAGCCCCCTCCAGATGGAGATACCCCCCTCCTTCCCTGACCTAACATTAAAACAAAAATGGAGTATGGCTTAGCCGAGTGGAACGCCGATTCTGATTACAGCGAAATTAAGCCACATTGAGTGTGATAAGTTGCCAGAAAAAAGTGTTAGTGAGGGCACCCTGGCGGCTCTGTCCCCTGGAAAACAGGACAGCAACAAGGGAAGTTGGGGTCACTCACCCTTATCCGAGGGAGGACTGAACACCGTAGAAAGTCGGGGGGGCTCTACAAAGAACGAAGAACCCCCTGACCTAAAGTCGCCCTCCAACCAAAGGTTTTGAGGCAAGATGAGGTAAAACCTCGTACGTCTAACCACGCTGTAGCTACCTGCGGTTTAGATTCCAGTTCAAACTACAGTTCAAACTACAGGTCACTACTGAGAAATAAAAGGTATCGTTAATCCTACAGATTGGACAGAACTCGTGCCATTTTTTCTTCTTGTGGCACTTTCTCATTTGCCTCGTACCGGTAAAATGGCTTACAACAGTTTTCTCAAGAGAAATCTTAAATTCTCAAGGAATTTAACAAAGGCAGGATGAAATCCTCATTTGTCTTTAAGAACACCAAAAAAAAAATAAACGCGCGTTGCGAGATTAGAAAACTGATAAAGCAATGAAAATTTTCACCTTTCAATGTCCTTAATTACTAAAACGAACGCAACGTAACTTTTGTTGACAGATTTTTGATAAATGAATGCAAAATGCATTTAGTAAAAGTTGGAATGTCTAACAAAAGGATAAGGATGATACTCGTTTCTTATAAACAAATGAGCGCGTTCTTTAATCCTGCAGAGGAGCCACGAGGCTTACAATGGCGTCTAAGCGATCGCAAAGAAAGGAGAGGAGGATAAGCGATGGGACCTGAGGGAGGAGACGTAGAGCACAGATTTTGACATATTATCAACTCGAGTGTTAAACTGTCCTTTTTGTTTCGGGGTCCCTCGGGGCTAAGGAAAAGGGGAGCAATTATCGGGACCCAACGGGGTCAGTAAAAAGACAAAAATAAACAAGATTGCAACTTCTTATAACAAAACTAAATGTATGAAACTACCATCGGGGGGTAAATGCGCCGTGCAAAAACCTGGCGCATAACCAAATCAAGACTACACGAGCGTGGGGGAGGGGGAGGGGGAAAACAAAAGGTATCCGTTTTTGAAATGGAAATCGAAGCTGAAATGGAGACGCATGGGAGGGGGGGGGGGTATTCAGCCACCAGGTCAACAACACTGACGTTAAATTCAAAAAATGACTTGAAAGAATTTAAGTAACCAAAGGGAGGATGACGTCACATTTCCAGATGACTTCGCCATCGCGTCGTGGCAGCGGCGATTAATAAAAGGACGTAGCCACCGTTTATCCCTTTAATCCTATTCAAGAAAGTAAACTCACGAATCAAATAAAATAGCCATCAGAAAGTAGGAAAAACAAACAAAAAGGAATTATAAATTTAAAAAAAATAAATCACGCCATAAGAAAGTGACGTGGAGGAGGCACCCCTTCCCCAAGGACTCAGTGAGATATTCTGTAAGAGACCAAACTCGAAAGAGGGATATTTTGAAAAGGTTTGGGGTTTTGTTTTTTTAATCCTTTCATTATTCAATTGAATTTTAATAAAAAAAAGGTCAACATACCAAAGTCGCGTGCTCTCAATTATTCTGACTCATGACCTTACGACCTAAAAAGAACTTTCTAAAACTCGATGAAAAGTAAAATGATTAACCATCCGACCGACCAACTACGGACCAACATAGTAACTTACAGAGTCACGCGCGCGCGGGGTTGCCTTCATCAAATGGAATCAGAGCGTTATCTGTGCTGCCACCGCCTCCGATGGGGGGCGCGCCCTTCCATTCGAGAGAAGATAATATGTAGGATGGGGTGGGAGGTGTTCATACTATCACTACCCCCTCGATTCCCACATATCTGAGTGGGGACAGTGGGGCTCGTTTCATCCGTGGGTCTCAGACTCAATAATAGAAGCGGTTCTCTAAGTCGAGGTCTCTCGGTCACGACAAAGATACTGCGATTACTCGGGCTCAGATCGAGTACCGTGGGTGTTCGCCTCTCCCCGTGGCACTCGCCAAGTGCCACGGACGGAGGATACACAGGGCTCACCGCGGGACTGGCCTTCATTTTCCGGTGACTTGACGCTGAGGGACGAATGCAAAGAGTGGGGAGAGGGTTCGGTTCCCTTCCAACTTAATTGAGACTATAATCGAAACGGGACTTTGCACCGCTCAATCTGATCCAGTTAAGCGGATTAGCCACTCCCGCCCCCCTCTCGAATCGGAGAAGCGTAGGGGGTGGGACAAGACCCTTTTTTGGGTTCGCAGATGGGCGCTAAACGGATGAGACAGGGGGAGAGGGGCGCTTATTTATTGAGGGGAAAAAAAAGGATCATCAGTAACACGAAAAGACCAAAGGAAAAGAGCAGACGACGCGAAATATTTTTTGTTATTTACTTGAAACTAAGAAGCGAAAAGCATCAAATGTGTGTGAATAGGATCGGGAAAGGATCATTCCACCCCGGCAGAACGATATCCGCAAACCCGAGTCCTTGTGTACATACACCACCACTTTACACAATAAATCAACCAGCTAAGAGAAAATGCAGATCCGCATGGCACTAGTCATGTTGGTAACCTGAACAGGCATAAATAAAATTTGAAATAAGAATGCGGTCGCACTTGTCCTAAAATGGTTCAAATTAACTCATTTAGCCTTAAATGAGGTGTATCCTGCTTAGGGCACCTGCGGCCTTCCTTGAGCACGGGGGTTTTCTGCCATGCCTTTCAACCTCATCCCTGCAGGTTGTGAGCACTATGGAAGATTTCACTTCAACGATGCTAGATTCTGAGTTTGCGATAACAAAAAATATCTTTATTATTATAAAAGTATAATTTCGATTCCTCTCTCTCGTAATCATTCCTCTCACTTCCAACTTATGGAAATAATTCAAGCAAAAGGAAACGGATTTTATTGCAAACAAGTGTATTTTTTTATCTTCACCCTCACTCAACTTTTGTTCACCTGTTAAAAATATGTGACATGTGAAAAACTGATAATCACTTGTAGTGAGGTCATCGGGAGACCCGTTTCGAAAAAGGGCACGGCTTTATCTTCAGTTCATTTATCCAGACTGGAGATGAAAAACTCTTTCTTAGAATCTTGTCTCCAGAATAAAAAATACAGCTAACAATCGTCGTCGTCGTCGTTGTTAATCTTATAGCCAAGAATTTATATGTAGTATGCGTTCTAGCAACGTTCTTCTGCTAGAAAAATCCTTTTCTGTGGACATGAACTGGTCGTTTTTTTATGAGTTCCGCAATTAGTAGTGTTAGACAAAGTTCTGGATTTAGTCTAATTAGCTCCATTAATTTCGAATGAATTCCATGGACTCGCACTTGAAAAGATTTGCAAGTTAGCGCTGGGTTAGGGGTTTTGCCCTTTTTCCTCTCTTCTTGTAATTGTAGCATTTCATCTTTCATCGCTCCCCACCATTCTGCTGATCGCGATAGAAAAATAGTAGATACTGAATAGACAATGGAAAATACACACTATGTTTCTGAACCCACGTAAAGCTGCAGGTACACCGCCCAACTAGATCACCTGTGAAATCTACTCCTATATTTCTAGCTTTGCTATCTCTACTCTTTACTTATCCTCTCCCTCTCTGTCCTCTAGCGTCCTCGCCGCTGTTTCCGAAGCCCATTTAGGGCTCGAAGGAGCGGAAAGGAGAGGGAGGATCACGGCAAAACTTTCAGTCTCTCATAAAGACTTTTCCTTTCATTTCAGTATTTTTCCACCTTCGAGAACTTCCAATCTCATTCAAGTATCAACGATCGGTGCCCATTATTTTGTACACGCTGAAGACCGTTTTTTAGTTATGGGGTGCTATGTGCTGTAGAATATAATCCACTGAGGGTAGAAGGTACCAAGCACGCCCATTACAATCCTCGTCCATGCACAGTTATCATACACAATTCCATCCACTTATCCTCGGTCATTCCCTTCTTTCTCAAACACTCATTTACATAAACATCCCACTTCTTGCAGTCTTCCTGCCCTTTTCACACCATTACACCCTCGTATAATCTTTCAAAAGTTTATCTCCATCCATTCTTCCTACCTGTCCACACCACATCACAACACAATTGCAACCTTTTGACACCCATCGTCACACTATAACATAAGCATCTCTTACCCAGTCATCACTCACTCATTCACCTTTCGCACACCTATCCCCTCTTTCAAGTTGTCCATTTGTGTTTCTCTCACTCGAGATATTTCCTTCTATTTCCCTACCAGTCTTCTCTCTCTCTCTCTCTATCTCTCTCTCTCTCTCTCTCTCTCTCTCTCTCTCTCATACACCAACGTTGACACCAACATACTCCCATGCAATTAATATAACCTCGAGGAGCGATAAACCAAGCAGAGCTTGCAGTTCTACCTCCGCACGAACATCTAGATTCTAGAGTGTTGATATTAAATCTTGTAATCCACCAAAGGAATTGTCTAAAGCACAGAGTTCTCTTTTCTAGAAGTATTTAAGATATTTCTGAGCAGCTCTTGAACTTATTTGACATCGTCAGCATGAACTTCATTTAACCTCTACGTTGCCTTCACATTTGGGCTAACAACCAGAAAGTATAGAACGTGCTGTAGGTTCCGTCTATTAATATTAATCTTATTATGACTGTCGAAGGTTAGCTGAGATATTAAATATATATATATATATATATATATATATATTTGTTTTATTAATTTTTAATAACCCAAATAAACTTTCACATGAGGCGTAGGTTCGTGCCTCGGTGATCGCTTGAGGATCGTCTCTAAGAGTGCTAATCTTTATTTTTATTCTAGTGAATGAATAAGCGGAATTTATTTCTTGACTTTATCAAATATTGCCACTTCAACTCGTTTGGGGATAATTAAAACAGTGCATTTACTAAAGGAAAATAGACTTTAATGAACATAAAGCATCTCACTAAATAACATAAAACAAATACAGATCTAATACATTTAAACAAAGAGAAAATGGGATTAATGGGTGAGCTCTTGCAGCTCGCTTCCAGATAAAATTTTAAGGGGGGAACAATTTTTAAGTTAATATTGTTGTCCTTGGCCAGACATCCACTAAACTAATTATTATGCACTGGGACAAAAACCACAGGATTATTCTCTACTTACATAAGGTAATGGAGATTAAATACTCGCGACCAGTTAGACTATCTTCTGAGATTTTGGATCCGGTGAGGTGTTGCTCGAGTTGTTAGTTGTTTGCTCCCCAGATGGCGTTGGTCGACCTGCCTGTCGATTTGACGGGTGACGTCATGAGGAATCTTGGGTGGAGGCGACTTCAAGCTAAAACTTAGCCCTTCTACTTTGCTCCCGGACGAGATGAAATCGTTGTCTTCTTTTTATTTTTTTTAACCAAGTTGGGGTTTTTCCAACTCAGATAAAGTAAGATTTAGAGTCCTCAAACTGGCTAGCTTGATACTCAATATATTGGGGGCTCGAGCGGCGCCGGGCTTCCTTGGTACGATCTGGTTTCGTACAATGACTACAAAGTTCTCCTTAACTTGCAGAAAACTTTCTACCGGTGATCTTTCTGTTTCCTTATCGAACTCGAAAAATCTCTCAACCGGTGACTTACTTGTCTCTTTCGTTAGAACGAACAAAAAGTCACGTTTCCTCGGGTCCAACTGTTATATACACAAATTACTCCCGCGGGGTTGGGGAGGTGGAGGGGGTACTCGCAAGGTGAGACCTCAGGTTGGTCTCCCGCGCTTGGTGTCTTGTAGCTCTGAGAGAGGGTAATACGAGATCGGCAGTTTGCACTTTTGAATGGATTGTTTATAAGTACACTATCGAAGGGCCTGCCCTTCGGAGAACATCGGAGGGGTAAAGCTAAACCCAGATGTCTTTTGTTATTATTTTCTTGGCCTCGATATATATATATATATATATATATATATATATATATATATACTAAACTTCTATTATACCTCTACAATGACGTTGTCTTTAGCTGTTAGCTAGCATATGTCATCTTCCTAAACTAAGGCAGTGTACGTCGTTTGGGAATGGGAGGGGGCAGTGATGACATCAAATATACGCACAAACTTATAAAAAAAATGCTAAAACCAATCAGATATCGATTATAATTGTCACTCAAGGAAAACTTGAATACAGATTGGTAATAATGATTCAATTTATATGATTAATTATTTGTCTATACTTTATAAGTCTATATATGAAAAATTTCCAAGCGTTCTTAGAATCGAGATTTGGTGAAGAGAAATTTCCTCAGTGCACAGAAACTGCACGTGTCAATGAAATTTGAAAGGCATGACAGAAAACATCTGCGTTCGAGAAATGGAGAACCGCAGGAGATGGAATAGCAACGAATGGAGGGTCGAAGGATATTGAGTAACAAGGAATGAGGGACGCATGAGAAGGAATAATAAGGAATTGAGTGCCGCGTCGTTGCCAAGAGGAATACCAGCCGGCGCAAACTTGGGCCCGTTAAGCGGACCTCCTCGTCCTCCTCTTCCTAATCGGTCTCGTCGTCCTCTTCCTCCTCCTCCTCCTCCTTTCAGGGAGTTAATGAGCCTTATTGCAATCCCATAAAACACGGGGTCCTCTTTCAGATACTGATCTAACCCATTTGCATAAGAAAGAAAAGCATCGAGGTAGCATATCTATTTACTGATCTATCGATCCTTTCATAAATTAGAAGCCTCAGCTAATCAGTTCTATGTAGCTTGTTTTATATTGTTTGGAAATACTAACAACAATTTTGCGTTCTTATTTTATTCACCTTTAGTTTCTAACTATTCAGAATGTATCAGAGGAAAAATATTCAGATTTAATGATTGAACTTAGGCTCATTACTGACGTGTCTCTGATTAATACGATTTTAGTGAACGAGTGGATGCTTGCATTCAGACTTAATATATCCCACCCCATTTGTTTAGATGTTTAGGAAATTGACCGCATTGGCCTTTAATTAGGTCCTGATTTCTTCCTTTTGAGCGAGCATTTTCTTTGTTTACAGAACTATTTACCAAGGATTCTCGAATGCTTCTTAGCCTCTTACACCCTTCGTCAACGAGTCTTTCTGCACAAGTTTATCATCATTCTCTGTATTTCCTTTCATTATATATATATATATATATATATATATATATATATATATATATATATATATATTTTTTTTTCCTCTTTCCTTTCCTGCGTTCTGTCCGAATGAGGGTACGTCCAATGACGCACGCCAATGCCTCAAAGGCCACCCCACCCGTACAAGTTTGCAGAGTCATCTTAGATCAGAGTCCGAGAGAATATTAAGACGCAGGGTCGGATTGAGACGGATCCTTGCTCGCACAATCCACCTCAAACATACCCTTGGTGCAGCTATGGTTTTAAAGCAGTACGTAGACGCCTACAAAGAGAGAATGAGAGACCGAATAATATAGGAAAACAAATAAATAAGCTGTGGGGCAGGAAGAAGAGTCCGATGAAAGTTAAAAAAAAACGCCGATTCTTCATCGGGGAATTTATTGTTGCAAAGTGAAACGAGACTTTAAAAGTGTGTATACAAGAGATCAGAGACTGCAAGAGACTGCGGGGGGATTTTCTATTTACTCCGTAAGGCTGATTTATGTTCTACCAGACGACAATTAATTTCAAGTTCTTAAAAGTATGGCTGCCAAGTGTAGCTTCGGAGACGACGAATGGGCGACAAGGCCCCCTGGCTTAGGGTGAGGTGAGTGCATCTGCAGTTGTCAAGGCACCGCTTGGGAAACGGAACCACGTAGTTACAGACTGCCAAGATGGCTTACATTGCCAAAATGAGACTTAATTCAAGCTGAGCGTCTCAAAGAAAAAACCGAGAGCCGATTCCGAGTGCCACGCAGCAGTGGCTGCTACAAAGGGCATCACTATATTGATTTCGAGTGTATTCCTCCACAACTACGACTAGCTTGGGGCGGTCACGGGGCTTGCAGAGCTCCAAGCATCTGCGGACCTGCGTTGCAGGGCGTGTTCCATATAGTCGCTTAATTTATAATTTATGCTCTATTGTATGACCGGTGTCTAGTTTATATGAAAATAGTCAAAGTTCTCTTAAAATAGAATTGTCTTTGTACAACGTTTTTCATCGAGTTAAGACAATCATGAGCAGAAAATATGTCGATATAAGGAATCTAAGTGCCATATGAGTAAAATATGGCATACTATTGTTGGAATGACTATTTTACTGTCAACAGATCATTTGCAGATTTTTTCTTAGCAAAAATACACGGATTTTTGAACCGAATAAAAAAAAATCAATATGCAACTATTTTACGACTTATATGAAGTAATTAAAAAACCCAAAACATTAATAAAGGAAAATTAGATAAAAACAATTTTAAATAAGAACTGTTCAAGATCTATTGGACAAAGGAACCATTCTGAATAATTTTAAACATTCTGTCGTCTACTGATGAAGTCAAATATTTGATACAGCAGAAATATTCTTTGAAATATCTTTAATGACTCTCCAAAGGTCATTTTTATCCTTAAATTGCTTGTTATCTATGTAAGCTCCGTCTTCAGGTTTCTCCACGAGTTTTCCTTTTGACTTAGGTCACACTACTCAGAGGTCAGTCCATGATTGAGTGCCTTACAAATCATTCCGACTCTAACCAATTCTTAGAGAACCTGGAAACGACTAGGAGCATAATCCTGCATGAAGCCAAGGAACTTCCTCATAATCAGTATGAATTCGAATCCAATTTAACGCCATTATCCACTTTGAAAGGTCATACTAGCTTGTCCCCAGCAATTGTAGCCAAAATAATCAATCCTACTAAATAGTACTTATGCATTCCTAAATATTCGAAACAAATTTCAAACTTTTCTGAAAATTGCAGAGACGCTCAAGAAGTATTTTATATATAATTTCTAGACTCATTTCAAAATATCAGCTGAAACGTCGATATTTAAAGGGAAAATTCAATTCTGAGAAATTTATATTCGAGTTCTTATTCTTTTCTGAGTCATGGAAATTAATAATTTCGCTCTCCACACCCGGTATTTACAATTTGGTCCGTCCTCTTAGACCAACTTTATCTGCGATACTTTCTGATTTCATTTTCTTTATAGACGTTCTCTTCCCATTCTTTACTTCGTTCTTCCAACCACGAAGTCTTCCTGTTCAAAGCCACTTCCATTTTAGCAGTAAATTTCCCTCGATTCCTCGGGACTGCTTGCTGAAGGAGGAATATCGACTGCTTCACACACGCTTGGGTCTTTAATGATGGATGCAATTACCTCTAGACACAAGCCTCGATCGTACGGCAGGTAACTTAGCAGAAGGGGATGCACAGTAGGATCCCCCCCGCCCCCTAAATGAAAACACGAGAATTATTTGCACAAATCTCCTTAGTCCAGCACTAAAAAAAGGCAAGTTTCGAGCTCCGCCATAAAGAGGTTAAGGATGGGAAAAGGTTGCCTAAAATGGGGAAGAAGGGGGGTTATGAAAGTGACATCATGAACTTTTGCTACCGTGGCAAAGATACGAGATTTCGTAATACATTAGAAAAAGACTGGTTCGACCGTGAAGAGCGCGAATATATAATGCAACTTACCGTGAATCTTCTGCACCAGACGGAGAGATACTTCATGTCCACAATCTTCTTCCCTGTGGGCAGATGCAAGATGACGTCTTCGCCCTGAAACCGTCGGAGTTGTTCTTGCCTCCTGGAGCGGGAAAACAATAGCCAATTGTACCCAATATTTTAAATTGTACCTAATAATTTATATATAATGAATAATGCTGCTGTTCTCTCATTTCCAGATTAATTCTAGTAAAACCCAAAGTAGATTTTTAGAAGCATTATTCAAGAATATGGTTGGTTATGCTCCTGGTATGGTCGCAGTTTCCGAGAACTGTCTGCTATTTGGCAACATAAGTCCCGAATAAATGTTATCAATTTAAAAGACTTATCGTAAGAGTGCGCCATGTCATTAAATTTAAACGAAACAAGTGAATATTGTACTAGGAATTTATTGTCAATATAATATAAACCTAATATTTATATCGATCGATATAACAGTGTGAAGGAGACTAATGTCCACAGATGTTTTATAACTAAAAAAAATGACCAAAACCAACTGTTGGCCGTGGATGATTTAAAGCAGAGGAACGCCACGACTGAAACCCGATCATGTCTAATCCTTAATTTTTATTAGGGAACTTGCATTAATCCTCCTGTCGAAAAACAGATAAGGAATTTTGATTTAGCTAAGTTTCCATTGTTGTAATGGTTGTTACCACCGATTCCCACCTTCAGATACCTGTCACAGTTGGTTCCTACAGTTTTAGGTTGGCTCTTAACCACCCATCTAGAGATGGAAACTCCATCTGCTGAGGGGTTGGGTTTTTTTCGGAAAGTTTGCACATAACTTGAGAGCAAAGGTAGAGGACTCTCATGTTAATAATTCATCAGCACCACTTTGACCATCAACATACCAGAATGCTAAGTTGTCATATTTCACAGTTTGGTAAAAAATCGATAACTAAAGAGCATCAGTTGCAACGGAAGACCGATATTATTGCTGTCACTGAAACATGGCTTGAAAAATGTAACAAGCAACTTATCAGGATTTAAACTACTTTATAAAGATAAGGTGAGAAGAAACGGTGGAATGAATTTGATTAAAAATAACTAACTAAATATGATAATAAAAGATATCAATATTGATATAGGCACAAATATTATATCTCCGAAATCGAGATAAATTGCGCCAAAATTAATTTCATTGTCTATAGGCCGCCAAGACGAGAAAGTGACGATAGTATTCTCTTTCACACAATTTCAACCTTAGACATAGAACAACAGTTCTAAGCGGCGACTTTGATTTCACGAACGAATATTTTGCTAAATGAATGGCGGACACTGAATAAAAGCGTTTCATAGATTTTATAAATGATAACTTTCTTCATCAAAGACTGGATGAACCGACTCGACGCAGGACCATAAGTTTTTGGACTTATTTTTATCCTTTGATGAAAATTTAACACAAAATGAAAATTATGCAGTCATTGGGAAATAGCGATCATTAAATAAATCGTTACGATATATTTGTAGAATTATTAAGAAAATTCTGTTAATTCTAGATTTAAAGATTGTAATTTAACTTTGGTCCGCGATCGCTTAAAGCACATAAATTGGGATGAAATTTTGAAGGCTGATAAAGGATACAAAATGTATGCAACATTTCAATAATCAACATTTCACTACTAATGAGTTTGTGTGTATAAACCTAGAATTAAACTAGAACTAAATCGATAAAAAATGCTTACCAAGTGTAACTGACGCTATAAATTTTTAAAGTGCAATAGTACTGCTAAAGACCATAATCGATATATATTTCAAGCGTCGTCTTGTCAAATGAAGCATAAGGAGAACTGAGAGGAACAATGAGAATGTACTAGTGTTAATAATCGTAAACCAATCGGTGCATGCATCTGCCTCTTGGGCTAATTCTGAGGATGCATAGGGTGGCCCGAAAGTCTTGTCAACCCCTGTAAATAATGTTAGTTTTCTCTTTCAAATATTGTTTCAATTTTATATTTCAGATGACCGAAAGTCTTGTCGACCCCTGACAATAGTGTTTTAATTTTATATTTCAGTTGGCTGACACGAGCTCCTACTGTTTGGAAGAGAGGCTGAATGCAAGTGTATGGGCTTATGATCGTGTGCATTCTGGCAAGCGCATGGAGGATGTGCGACAGGACTTCACTGCAAGATTCGGCAGACCTTTCCTTCCGAAGAGGACGATACTGCGTTGGTAGGGCGAGTTATAGTCTAGAATTTTATAAAACTGGCGATGAGGAGTATTCAAATGGTGAATATTGGTGAAAAGAACATAGTTTTGGCAGAAAAGTTAAATTCTGATTGATCTAACCTACATCAATTTGTAGTTGAAATATTGTTAGTTCTGGGTCATTTACTATATTTTACTATTATTTTAGTTACACATAAAAGATCAAATTTACCGTTTTCTATCATCAATACATTTATGTAGTCTGAAAGATATTTGTATAAAAAAATGTAAAAATATATTAGATAGAAATGAGAAATAGGAAACCTGTTGAAAATAACCCTTAATTTAGTTTGGTCTGACTCCAAAGTAGCCAGTACTTATTACTCAGTGGAAGGCAATATTCCAGTAGTGTTGCCAGTTCTGGTAACTATTGTAACTGGTAACTGTTTATAGAGCATTTACATTTTATTTAAATGCTAGTAAAGGCTGTGGATCATTTTAGAATAATATATAATTATTTAGTAGAGATTATTTCTTAATCTAAGTGCCATCTTTTCATTTGCAGATATACCTGCGATTAGTGTGACAATGGCGAAAAGCCAGACAAGGTTCAAATCAAGTTTTCATCTGGCTAATTTTGTTGGGACTGGGCAAGAGCTGATGGCGTCTGAGTTACCAACAATAAGAGATATTTTGAGGTACGGGATCTACCTGAGGGAGCAAAGTAAAGATGACTCGAGAAATTATGAAGTGGACCAGCTGGTAAAAGCCATGTATCAGGACTTGATTAATCAGTGGACCAAACCACCTGTTGTAAATCAAAAGGTCACAATAATATCAAAGCTTAAGGAGGTTTGGAAGGAGGCAGTAAAAGTTTCCCTTGGTAAATAAAAAAAAATGTAGTAAAAGAGAAGTTCATTGCAAAACTAGATAAGTTATTTGATATATTGACATGCAAATGTCAAATTTCCAGTTGTGGGGAAGTTTGTTTTAATGGCTGTGAGAATGAAGCCCACATTAACTGTTGTTGTATTAAAGAGAAAAAACTCCTACTTAGGAACTGAGCTTTATTAAAGGACAAACGGAGAAGGTTGGAAGTAAAGGTACCTTTCAAATTGGAGGTCCTGATATTTCAGAGCATAATAGACAATTAAGAGCTTCAGAAAGGAAATAAAAAGAAAGGATAGCAGAAATAAAGAGAAAAAGTAAGGAGGAAAGCGATGTTTTAGCAGGAAAAGCAGCAAGAAAAGAAATCGAACATTTTTTGGCAGAAGGTGAAGATCTGGAGGCAGAATATTCTGATGGTGACAACAGTTTGAGTGATGAAGTAACTTTTGAAGCTGTCCAAGAGCCGCAATCTTCCACCAGGAATAGAAATATTTATGATGAGATTCCAAATATTGCTCTTGCTAGTATAAGGTATGGTGACGGATTGAGACCAACTGCAGCTACAGCAACAGCAGCTTTAATAGATGCTGGATTCATTACTGAGGAAGATACAACTAAAGTAGTTGATAAGAATAAAGTTAAGAGAGCACAGGAAAAGCTAATGACAGTTATTGAACATGAGTTTGAGGAAAACTTAAGGAAGGATGGGGGAATTTCTTGTGTTCTCTTTGATGAACGAATTAATGCGACAAATTTTATGATGGAGCAGAGGGAAGGGAAAAATTGTTTCCAGCAAAAACAAAAGAGGAGCATCACACTGCCATCAGTAAGCCTGGAAGCAATTAACTCTTTCACTTTGTCCCAGAAAAGGCTACAAAAGAATCACATGCACAGAAGATTGCTAAGGCTATGTTTGGATGGCTGAGGGAAAGTGGTTGGGATAAAAGCTTAATGGCCATTGGAGGAGACTCCACGAATGTAAACACAGATGTAAATGCTGGAGTAATGCGAAAAATGGAGCTCCATTTTTCGTCATCTAATTATCATTCCGGATGGCCCAACACTATCGGACAACAGATATTCCGGACCAATAGGAAAGCTCCTTGACTCTGTTACAGACTTGGATATCAACCCAAATTTCACTAAAATATCTTTAGATCCTCCACTTACCAAGATACCTCATAAAGTGGTGCAAGATCTTTCCACTGAACAACACTACGGCTATATTATTGCATCGGTAATCAGAGATAGAGTGCTTCCTACAGGGCTTTCTCTATTGGAAATAGGACCAGTAAACCACAGTCTCTGGCTGACCACAGCCAACAGACTTCTTCGGCTGTGGATGTCAAAGCATGAGGTGAAATGAAATGCCTTTAAGAATCGACGACTGATTCTTGAGTTCATCATTGGTGCATACTACCCATGCTGGCCCCTCTTGGACCGAGCGACCTAGGCACATTCTTTATCAACTTCACTTCCTGAAGTATCAGAGGAAGTTGTTGGGTATTGTTTTGGCAACTGTTAAGAGATCAGCTTGGTATGCATACAGTGAAGCCATCCTCCAAACCCTCTTATGCTCTGAAGATCAGGCGGAGAGAACTGAAGGGGTGAAAAGAATCCAGACCATCAGGGGAGAAGAGGACCCAGATACTCAACTGGGAGATTCCTTTGTAAGGCTTAGAAGGACACCAGACATCAATTGTGATGCTACCAGGATTGGAGATCTGATCAATTGGTCAGAGGATGTCTCTGAGCCACCTCTCACTTGTTCTTTGAGTACTTCTGAATTGAAAAACATCATTGACTCTCCTATGAAAGTACCTGACTGGCATTGTCACACACAAAGCATTGAGGGGGTTGTAAGAATGGTGACTGAGGCTTTTTCCAAGTATTTATCACATGAAAAGAGGGATGGAGGAATCAGGGCACAAGAGACAAGTAGACGTATGATGTCCAGCAATGAATCAAAGCAAGATTTGTGTACTCTGGTGAAGTTGAACTTTTGAATATGACCCAAAGTGACCCATGCAGCTATATGGTTGCCCCAAAGTATGACCCGCCCTACTGCGTTGGGAATATAAACTGTTTCTGGCAGGATCAATTAAGGTAGGGGGTAACAAAACTTTCGTACCACCCTGTTGTGAAATTATTAAAGAAACATTTTGCACACTTTACTGTGTGTAGACCATAAATTTACATACAGTACACGACGTAGTTAAGTTTGATGCTGAAAGAAATCATTCGAAATATTAATATAAACGAAGACGAAGTCTTGATTTTAAAAAATGAAAATATCCAAAGCACCAGACCCCGATGCAGTTTATCCAAATGACCTTAAATAATTAGAAAGCAAACTAGAAAACTCTTTTATAGCATTTTGAACAAATTAATTAAAGACGGGATAGTTCCAAACGAGATTAAACGCAAATGTGAATCTGACTTCTTTTTTTTTAAGTATCTAAACTAATCCCGAAAATTTGGGGTCGATTTCCTTAATTTGTCGGCAAGCTCTTTTATTCGAGCCTGAATCGTGGACCATTTCTAGACTAGAAACTTAAGGATACAAACAGAGCAGGGTTTTGGGAGGCAGCGCTAGTGTGTTTGAGTAATTTTATGGGAGGGGGGGTATTTCAGAAATTATGTCTACCTTGACCAACATATTTCCGCTGACAAAGTTTATTTCGATTTAGAGGAAAGGATTTAATACTGCTCTGCAAAGGCGATTTCTGAGAGTTAAAAAGTTGTCATAATAAGGGTGTCAGAGAGAGAAGGTTTATCGTCCTCCGCCCCCTAGAACACAACGTCTACCTGTGGCGCCTAAGAAAGATGCACCTACACGGCTAGATAACCCCAAGAGAGCATCGAGACTTCGCGCGGTCGGCTGACCCGGGTTGGGTTCTATTTATCTTCCCGTCGCACCGTCTGATCGGTGCCAAGGACGTTTGCGCAAAACTGTGAGGCCGCCGAGACTATCCCCCTCCCCCCTCCTGGGGCGCCAAGTCTATAATTTTTTATTTTTTTATTATTTAAGGGGCTATCTGGCGACTGCCGACTTAGGCATAAGTCGCCGTAAACAAACAACCTAGTTCTAGGCTACTTCAAAAAATGGAACAACAATAAGAAATAACAATAACAAAACAATAACAAAAACAACAACAACAACAACAAAAACAACAACAACAAAAATTAAGCCTGGTTAAAAAAAAGGGAGAAGGCCGGCCTCCCCCAAAAAGTTAGCAAGTCCACCAGTCAAAGTGCACGCACTCGTCCCGAGTACAAGGGACAGGCGGTAGCGACCCCGCCCATCCCGGTACCGGGACAGGTGTCGTGCGCGAAGATCACCCAGACTGGGACATTCGACAAGAATGTGCCGAACAGTCTGGGGGACGACGCAGTCGTTGCAATAGGGCGCAGGCGAGCGCTCCACCAGATAGCGATGCGTCACACGAGTGTGTCCGATTCGGAGACGACAGAAAGCAACCTGAAGCCGCCGCGGCATTGGGGGATAGGTCCATGGGAACAGTCGCGGCGCAATGGCACGCAACTTTAAGTTCCCTTCGACCGTCTCCCATCTTCTTTGCCAAGCAGTCCGAAGAGCTGCCCGTATTCCTGCCATGTAGTCGGTGTGAGGAAGAGCGAAACGCTGGTCCGGTCGCAGAGTCCTCGCGGACTCTTTGGCGCCCTCATCGGCGCGCTCATTCCCCGCAATTCCCACATGTCCAGGAACCCAGCAGAAGATAATCTCGACATCTGCCCGGCTCGCCAAAACCGTGGCGTCACGGATATCGCGAACCAGGGGATGCGGAGATTCCAATGCCCCGAGAGCACTCAGGGCGCTTTGTGAGTCGCTATAGATCACAATCCGGTCTCCGAACCGGGCACGTCGCGTAATCTCCCGTACCGAGTGGTGTATTGCCACCAGCTCGGCCGTAAGGACAGACGCAGCGCCTGGTAGAGCCCCGCTGACTTCAAACAGAGGGGATACGGCGTGGAAGCCGACCCCCTCTTGGGACTTGGAGCCATCCGTATACACTGGCACGGTTCCAGCGTGACACGATGTGTGCTCCAAAAAGGTCGAACGCAATACTCCCGGCGCAGTACAAGCTTTGGGAGCAGAGGCGTGGCGACAAATAGCCAAATGTGGTACCCTCCAGGGTGGCGTCCTGGGCAGAACCAGGGGCGCCACCGGCCCGAGAGCTATATCTAGCTCTCGAAGGAGTTTCCTGGCCCTAAACCCAAAGGGCTTAGGGTATGACTGGCGTCTCTCGGCGGCATAGGCACCATCGAGATCAGCTGCGGATGCAGTGAGAGCTGTTGGCGACTGAGGGAGGCGCCGGGCTCGCGCGTACAGGCGAGTGATGCACTGCACGCGGCGCAGTGCGAGTGGCATCTCCCCAGCATCGACCAACAGGCTCTCAATGGGGGAAGTGCGGAAGGCACCGGTCGCAAGGCGAAGGCCGGTGTGGTGGATCGAATCCACCTTCCGCAATAAACGCTCGACTGCGGATGCATAAAACTCGCATCCGTAGTCGAGCTTCGAGCGAACAAAGGATCGATAAAAAAGTAAGGCGGTAGCCCTATCAGCGCCCCAAGCGCTGAACGTCACGGAACGGAGAATGTCCATAGCGCGGGTACAAGAGAACCTAAGGCTGCGAATATGAGCCTCCCAGGTGAGGCGTCGGTCGAATACAAGACCAAGGAAACGGTGCGACTCAACCACATCCAGGCGCACCCCATTAAGAAACAAATCTGGGTCGGGGTGAAGCCGTGGATGGCGGCAGAAGTGCACCACCTTAGTCTTGGCCAAAGAAAACCGAAACCTGCGCGCTTCGGCATAGCGAGAGACGCGGTTCAATGCCTGTTGGAGTCGACGCTCCAGAGTTGGCATCTGGGCCGCGCCAAAAGAGATCGAAAGGTCGTCCACGTAGAGCGTAGCGAGAACATCTTCCGGCAGCACCGAGGTGATGCCGTTGATGCTCAGGGCAAAGAGTGTGACACTGAGGACACTTCCCTGCGGGACACCCTCTTCCTGCTCCTTTGGGCCGGAGAGAGCTCCCCCCACCCGTACGCGGAATCGACGATCTCGCAAAAATTCAGATATAAACATTGGGAGGCGTCCCCTCGCCCCCATCGTGTCGAGAGTCTCCATGATACCGTATCGCCATGCGGTATCATAGGCCTTCTCCAGATCGAAAAACACCGTGGCGTAGTGCTGTCTACGAAGGAAAGCCTCGCAGACGGCATTTTCCAGTCGGAGCAGAGCATCCGACGTGGAGTGGAACTTGCGGAAGCCACACTGTGCGGAAGACAGATGGCCTCCGCTGTCCAGGAAAAAAGCTAATCTAACGTTTACCAATTTCTCCATCAACTTGCACACGCAAGAGGTTAGAGAGATTGGGCGGAAACCGGTCGGAGTAGAGTGATCTCTCCCCGGTTTGCGAAAGGCGAGCACAGTAGCGATTCGCCAGGAGTCTGGGAGAAGACCTTCCACCCAGATCCTGTTGAACAGATCTAACAGAAAGGCCATGCCTCGCTCACCCAGGTGTCGAAGCATGGCGTACGGGACATCGTCCGGACCATGGGCGGTGTCCGCACACGAAGCGAGAGCGGAACGCAACTCACTCACAGTAAACTTGTCGTTGAAGGGTTCTCCGCCACTGGAGGTAAAGTCCAGCCGGCGGCCTTCCGCGACATCACGACGTGCATTGAATGCTGGCGGAGCAGCATCACGGCTAGAGAATGCGGAAAAAGCGGTCGCTAAGGATTCCGCCACGGACGCGGGGTCTGAGATTGCGGTCCCATTCTCCTGGAGAACGGGAGGGGGGTCCTGCGAGAACTTGCCCCGAATCCTTTTGACTCGCTTCCACACCTCAGCTAAAGGGGTCTTCCCGTTAAGTGAAGACACGTATGCCCGCCAAGAAGAGCGGCGGGCGTGCTTCGAAATATACCGGAACCTAGCCCTAGCCCGACGAAATTCAGCGACAGTGAAATCGTTCGGGCGGCGCTTATAGCGCATGTAGGCATAACGCTTCTGTTTGAGGGCCGTCTCACACTCGGCCGACCACCATGGGAGTGGTCGGCGTGCAAAACGGCCAGACGTCCTAGGAATAGTAGTCAGGTCCACGGCGATGAGGTTGCTGGAGAAGAACTCAACGGCCTCATCTACCGACCTAAACTCCTCGACTGAGATAGAGAATTCAGTCATTTCCTGAAATGCAGGCCACCGCGCCCGCGCCAAGCACCACCGAGGTGGTCTCTCAGGCGGCAGTTGCCCTGAAAATGATATTTGAATGGGAAAGTGATCACTACCATGGAGGTCATCGACCACCCCCCAATCAAAATCAGGCTGTGCATCCGAAGAGCACAAAGATAGGTCAAGGCAAGAAAATGAAGCGGTTCTCGGACAGTGATGCGTAAACTCATCCACGTTTAGGACACCCATCTCAAGCTCTTCGATCAGATCGGCAAGGACTTGTCCCCTGGGATTTATGGAGTAATCTCCCCAGAGAGGATGCCTGCCGTTCAGATCTCCAAGCAAGAGATAGGGCCTCGGCAACCGTGCCACGACGCGGCGGAAGTCCCCCGCGTCGAAGTCAGCTGACGGTGGAATGTACGCAGAAATGATAGTATACCTCCTATCCAGGTGCAGCTGCACAGCCACTGCCTGAAGGGAGGTATCTAAAGAGAAAGGAAGAACGGAGACATCATGCCGGGTGTAAACTGCGCATCCCCCAGCCCGGCCATCCCGCGGTGGTGGGGTCGCAAGACCCTTATACCCCGGGAGGGCAGGGAGGGGGCACGCACCTAGCATGGTCTCCTGCAAAAAAATAGCTAACGGGGAACGGGACGAGACGAGCCTCCGCAGCTCCTCCCAGTTGGCCCGGAGTCCACGGCAATTCCATTGAAGGAATATGCCCTCCAGGCCTAGCTCGGAGGAGACGCGGGGGCCCTCCTCGAATTGAAGACCCTCACGGGAATGGCCGTACGCTTCCCGGGGGCAGAACCCCGGGCGCTGTTGGCCGGACAAAGCGCTGAAGGCGCTGTCGCCTTCGAGGACTTATTGGGGGAGGTTGGGCTCGCCATGCGAGTCTTTTCCTCCCTCCGCCTCGAAACCTTAGGCGGGCGTTGCGGCTTCGGAGGCGGGGGGCCCTCTTTTCGAGGAACCACCGTCTCCGAGCAACTCGCTCCACCTCGGGGCGTGGGCGAAGGAGCCGAAGCTCCTTTGTTGCTGTCCTCCTTTCGGGGGACAGCTTTAGGAACCCCGGAAGATGGCCTAGCGACCATCTTCAGGGGTGTTGCCTCCTGTGAGTCTAACGACTCGGTGGAGGCGCGTGGCCGTTTCGCCTTAAGGGAAACGGTCACGCTGGGGGAGGAGGGGGGAGCCCTGGTTTTAGCCGGGGCAGGGTATGAACCCTTTTTGCCGCCAGCTTTACCAGGGGAGCGCCCGGGTTGGGTAGAGCCCGCAGAAGGGCTCCGAATGGGCGCGGAAACAACCGTGCTCGTTGGCCTGGATGGGCCAGGAGCAGAGGGTGCCTTCCTAACTATTGAGGCATATGACGTCCCAGGCAGAGCCGGGCGCGCCAGGACCAAGTCCTTTGCCTCGCGGAATGAGAGTCGATCCTGGGCCTGAACGGCCAGGATTTCTTTCTCAAGGAGATATGCACCACATTGCTTCGAAGAAGCAGGGTGCGGCTCTCCTCAATTGACACACTTGGCCACACACGATTTGGACTTATCGTGTGCGACCTTGGAGCAATTTACACAGACTTCGGGTGACCCCGACTTTGCACGTCTACATGAGCGATTCGTATGGCCGAAGCGGTGACAGTAATAGCACCGCCGCGGCAGTGGCACGAATGCCTTCACACGGTAGCGGTACCAACCGGCACGCACCGACTCAGGAAGCTTGTCACAGTCGAACGTGACGAAGAGTGTAGGGGTGGGTCTCGAGGCCCCTCCCTGTTTTCTCATCACACGTTCGACCCTGACCGCCCCATGGTCGGCCAGCTCTAAGGTGATGTCCTCAATGGAGTAGTCAACGAGTTCCCTCGCATAAACTACTCCTTTCACAAAGTTCATGGTAGAGTGCGGCGTCACACTCACCGGGGTGCCATGAAGTGTCCGAAGAGCACTAATCTTGGCCGCCTCGGCGGGATTCGCCGCATTCGCCAGAAGGCTCCCGTCCGAGAAACGGGTTACCTTCGGCTCTCTACCAATTGCACTAGCTAATCCTCTCCTCTGATGGATCATGTTGCCCTTGGACAACATGGTGCCATCAGTGGAGCGAATAACGAGGAAGCGTTTGAAGCCAGCGGGCTCGAAAACGCCAGGTAACCTCTGAATGAGGGGCCCCGATGTCATCGAGGCTCCGCCCTGTGCACTCTTGGTATTAGTCTTCTTTGTCAGGGGCTCCGCAACCGGGGGGGCAGAGGGGGCGGATGTGCCGATCTTGGCTTGGTCGCTTGCCAGAGTGGCAGCAGACCCATCCGTCCCCGCAGCCCCCGCGGATGGAGAGGAGCCCCGAGTCTTTTTTGTCTTTTTAGTCTTTTTCTTTTTCTTTTTCGGAGAGGAGGGCGGGGAATGAACCCGCTTTTCACCTCCGCCGGCAGAAGTCCCCAGGCCAGATGGACCAGCCTCAGCCAGGTCCCTCTCCGAAATGGAGAAGGTCCTGGTTGTCGTAGGGGCACCTGTCGGAGGAGATCCCTCCCCTCCTTTTATTGCCTCGGAGCCCTCAGCCATTTGAGGAGGACCTTGCATAGGGGCGGATTCGGGTTCGGTGCTTGGCGCCGAGCCCGAACTCCCCCCCATGGAAGGCCCTACCGTCTGAGGCTGGGTCTCCTCAAGGACCATGTCTATCACAGGAGGGGCCTCCAGTTGGCCATCCCCTCCCAGGACATCGCAGGTCCCCTTGGCAGTATTGTCACTAGTCAGGTGGTGTGGGGAGGCACAGGCCTTGACCCCAGCAAGGTTTAAAATTCTTGCCAGCAGGTCTTTTGAGGGAAGCGACCGAAGGGGCCTGGCTTCCCTCTCCCCCCTAAGGGGGTTTGCCCTACCGAGCCGCTTGCACGAGGGGCGGTCGGCAATGGGCTGCCTGCTGGCTTTCTTGGCAGTCCCCTTAGAAAGCAAAGGAGGGACTGCCGCTGGAGATAGGGAGGTGCCCGAAAGCACCTCCAGAGAAGGGGGTGAGGGGGAGTCCCCTACACCCGTAGGCGTAGGAGAGGAGTAAGCCTCCTCTCCGGTTAAAGAATTATGGAGGGTCCCTTGCGCAAGCACAAGGGGGGGGACCTCCATTTTCTCGGTGGAGCTGCCCGAGGGCGGCTCCGTCGATTTTCTTGGGGAAGTTGGGGGTTGGGTTTTTTGTTGTTTTTTTTCATTCATGGGCATGGTGACCCTCTTTTGATTACGGGACGCAATAGCTCATCACCTCTCGCAGTTGCCCGCACTGCGAGAGGTGCTTACAAGCCCGGCAGAGCCAGGCGCCGCCATTCGGGACCACCCCTCCCGCCTGGTGGCCTGGCAGTCCTTCGGCATGGCGGCTCCACCTTGGACACGGCGTAAAAAATATAGGTTGTGAAGAGGAGAGGAAAAGGGATGTGAGGAAGATGTGGGTGGGGATGAAGCAGGTTGTTATAAAACCCCCATCCCGAACCGGAGCTCAGGGGTTAGGGAACAATGTCCCCTCCCCCCTCAGCCCCGATCCGGGGTGGTTGGCTTGAGAAGAAGGTCAGCATTCTACCCTGTGAAATTAGAGGCTGACCAGAGAAAGTTGTGGGAGAGGTTGTATGAAAAGCGACGAGGTAGGGGAGAAATCGGGCTATCTGAAGGAAGGAAGAGAGGCTAAGCTGGGGCCGGACGGAGTGCTGGATCCCGTCAGCACGGCAGCCAGGATGGCAAATCGCCGCGCCCCTTACGGGGGCGCCAAGTCTAATGAGATGCTCATCCCCCTTTTGGGGGACCCCGGTGACCCGCTTCCGCCGAGGCAGTATAAATACTTCGAGAAAAGCTTTGAGAAAGTAGTACCATACAGCCCCGTTTTGGTTAGCAGTCACGTACGGTCTTGTACGCCTTGCCTCGCCTCCCAACGGCTTCCAGCTACGAACGCGATGGGCGTCACCTCTACCTGGCCTTCCTCGTATTTAAGGTTAGAGTTCCCGCCGACAGACGATAGACACGGACAGGCATCTATCACTCGGTTATCGACTTCGTTCAACGACTAGAGTACTTACTCCCTCGCTCATTTCTGAGCGAGGTTAAAGAAGGATTCTTCCAAGAGGAACTTTGCATCGCCCCGTTTACTCGCCGTATTCAAGCCTCTAGTCAATTAGGCTTTACGTGTTCTCTCCGATAATTGCACTCTCCCATTTTCTCTGAGAGCAATCACCGTGCATCCTCTCTCGGACTCTCGTACCCTTTTGCCATTTGCACCTCCCCCCCCCTCGTTTGGTACCCCGGGTCTCATTTTATTTATTGTAATTTATTTACTTGTGCTATTAATATTTTATTTGTATATAATAATTAATTATATAGACCAACCGCACTCGACTTTGTTTATTTAACCCTCTCACTGGGATCTGTATTCCGATTCTCTGTCGTGCCCTCTTCACGGTCATCCTACGACAAAGGACAAAACTAATTAATTACCCGACCGCATGAAAGTTGTAGTAAATAAGATTATCTCAAGCTGGGTATCGATCAATTACGGTATCCTTCCGGGATCAGTTATTATTCAATTATTGTTTATAATCTATATTAACGAAATTTACGTAATTGTTTAATTAAAAAAAATTCAGATGGCACAACAATTAGAAAACAGTAAAATATCGCAGTGATCTATTAAATATATACAGCATCTTAAATAGAATAGTGGAAAAGGCTGAAATATGACGGATGTCGTATATTCGAAATATGTCTTAATTAGGACATCAAAATCCCATGGATGTTCATAATCTAAACACAGTTACGTCGGAAAAATATTTCGGTTTATCAATTTCTAGCGACCTACAAGTTTGTAAACAATTGTTGTAGCATCCCACAAAGCAAACAAACTATTTGTTACAGGGATTTTGTAATTCAACTGAGAAAAGACCTAAACCTCAAAAGCGGTCGACGTAGAGGGACGAAATTATACCGTGGAGCTTGGATTGTTTTAGTTCACATATAGCGACTGACTTCAAAGGCCTTGTCCCGGAGCTTAGAAATAAATTCTATGCCGTCAGACCAGAAGATCTTATTTGCTTTATTCGAGTCATCGTTTGCATGGTCAACTCATCGAAGCCTTTACAAAGAGTTACAAGGAAATATATGGCTAACTTCCAATTGGAAATAATAGCTTAATTGACTAAGAGCTGGAAGGCGTCTTGTAATGTAGAGAAGGGGGGAGTAATTAATATAGGGTACACAAATCAGAAAGGACGCATTGTTTTGTTATAAGACCCATCTGGCGATTGCCAACAAGGGAAAAAATCGACGCAATTAATTTTGTCTATTGTTAGGTTACATAAAAAACACAACAAAACAATACACAGATAAAAAAACAAAAAACGCAAGTTAAGAAAAAAAAACATGCTCAGGCGTCTTGGGGTGGCCTGCCTCCTCCTGGCACCGGAGTATGTTACCAATACCAAAGAGAGTCAAATAAAATGTAAGAGGACAGCCTCCTCCATAAAGTCCATGAGTCTATAAACCTGTGCAAGACCTGTCCCGAGTAAAATGGATAAGCGGTAGCGACCCCGCTCGTCCCAGTACCGGGACAGGTAACGTGAGCTGAGATCACCCAGACTGGGACATTAAACAAGAATGCGCCGAACAGTCGTCATAATAAGGCCTAGGCAAGCACGCTAACAAAAAGCAGTGCCTCCCACGATTGTTGCAATTAGAAGACTACAGAAAGCTACCTGAAGTTATCTCTCTGCATTGGGGGGAGGTACGTCCATGGAAACAGTCACGGCACCATAGCCCGCAACTTTAGGGTCCCGTCGGTCGTATCAAAGCTTCTTTGTCAAGCAGCTCGAGGGTTGACCTGCTTCGTGTCATGTAAACGGTGTGAAGAAGAGCAAAACGCTGGTCTGGTCGCCCAATCTTCGTGGACTTTTTGGCGCCCTCATCGGCGCGCTCATTCCCCGAAATTCCTACATCTCCAGGAACCCAGCAGAAGATAATCTCAACATCCGCCCGGTTCGCCAAAACTGTGGCATCACCAATATCGCGAAGCAGGGGATGCGGAGATTCCAATGCACCGAGAGCACTCAGGGCAGTCTGTGAATCGCTATAAATCACATTCCAGTTTCTGAACCGTGCATGTCGCGTTATCTACCGTACCGAGAGGTGTATTGCAACCAGCTTGGCCGCGAAGGCAGACGCAGAGCCTCACTGACTTCAAAAAGAGGGGATACAGTATGGTAACTGACCCCCTTTTGAGACTTGGAGCCATCTGTATACACTGGCACGGTTCCAGCGTGACATGAAATGTGCTCTAAAGGGCTTACGACAATACTCCCGGTGCTGTAGAAGCTATGGGAGCAAATGACACCACCCTGGAGGGTGGCATCCTGGGCAGAACCCGGGGCGCCACCAGCCTAAGAGCTATACTCAAAGGGCTTATGGTATGATGACTAGCGTTTTTCGGTGGCATAGGCACCTTCGAGATCAGCTGCGGATGCAGTGAAATCTGTTGGCGACTGAGGAAGGCGCTGGGCTCGCGTTACACGCGAATAATGGACTGCGCACGGCGCAGAGCGAGTGCATCTCACCAGAATCAACAAGTAAGCTCTCAATGGGGGACGTACGGAAGACACCGGTCGCCAGATGAAGGCCGGTGTGGTGGATCGAGTCCACCTTTCAGATTACACGTTCGGGTGCGGATGCATAAAATTCGCATCCGTATTTGAACTTCGAACAAGCAAAGGATCGATGAAAAAGTAAGGCAGTAGCCCTATCAGCGCTCCAGGCGCTGAACACGGAAAGAAGAATATCCATGGGGCTGGTACAAGAAACCCTAAGGCTGCGAATGTGAGCTTCACAGCTGAAGCGTAGATCAAATACAAGACTAAGGCAAACCCCATTTCGAAACAAGTCTGGGTTAGGGTGGAGCCGTGATGGTGGCAGAATTGCACCACCTTAGTCGTGGTCAAGGAAAACCGAGGCCTGTGCGCTTTGGCATAGCAAGAGACGCAGTTCGATGCCTGTTGGAGTCGACGCTCCAGAATTGGCATCTGGGCCGTGCCAAAAGACAGAAAGGTCGTCCACGAAGAGCGAAGCGATAACATCTTATGGCAGAACCGAGGTGATGCCGTTGATGTTCAGGGCCGGTGAGGGCTCCCTTCCACCCTCACCCGTACACGGAATCGACGATCTTGCACAGATTCAGATATAAAGATTGGGAGGCATCCCCTCGCCCCCATTGTGTGGAGAGTCTCGATGATACCGTATCGCCATGCGGTATCATAGGCCTTCTCCAGATCGAAAATCACTGTGGCGTCGTGCTGTCTACGAAAGACCTCGCAGACGCTATTTTCCAGTCTAAGCAGTGCATCTGTGCATTAGACAGATGGCCTTCGCTGTCCAGAAAAAAGCTAATCTAACATTTACCAATTGCTCCATCAACTTGCACAAGTAGAATGTTAGAGATTCGGCGAAACCCACCGTGGTAGATAATTTCTTCCCGGTTCGCGAAAAGCGAGCACAGTAGCGATTCGACAGGAATCTGGGAGGATAGCCTCTGTCCAGATCCTGTTGAGCAAATCTAAGAGAAAGGCCAGGCCTCGCTCACCCAGGTGTCTAAGCATGGCGTACGGGACATCGCCCGGACTACGGGCGGTGTCCGCGCACGAAGCGAGAGCGGAACGCAACTCGCTCAATGTAAACCTGTCTTTGAAGAGTTCTCCTGAAAAAGATCCTCACGAGTCCCAATGAGTAAAGCCAGGATCTTGAAGCTAAGTTGCGAGTAAATTTGTCCCCCCCCCCATCCCCCTAATTAATTCGTTCTGCACAAGACTTGAACAAGTGAAAATATGTCAGTATTATCTATATAAGAGTTTAGAGCTTTTTTTATGGCCATTGTTAGACTTACCGATGTACCGTGCTTACAATTAGGCTGGCGACCATGGAATGCCTTTCATTTCGGCACAGGTATAGTAATGAGCATAGGTTTGTTTCATTTAATTGTCCCCATGATACATTTTTATGACTAGTTTCTTCGATGTGTTTAGAGTTATTCGTCCTAAGTGCCGCGTAAACTAACCAAACCTGGTTTTCCCTACTTGGAAGCAATTGGGTAATTGGTTCTTGTGTAGTAAATTTTTAAATTTCTTAGAGTTGTCTTAAAAAAATATTTAGTTAAAGCTTACCTATATATAAAATGTATTTTATTAAAAAAATACAACTCATATTCTCCGGCCATGATTTTGGCTTATATAATTGACTTAAGCCTGTAAAGATCACACAAACAGGTGTTTCTGGAATTCCTTCCTAAGTAATGGGCCACAGTCTGTCTGAGTAGAAAGACCACTTCCGAATTACAGCGAAGTTAAGCCAATCGATAATGATTAGTCACCGGATGGAGTCCCCATTTCGGTTTCCTTAACGGCCGATACGCTATGTCTTTAAATAGCTAGATAGCACCATTCGGATACATAAAGACCAGAATGGCACTCTTTGGTTTCTACAGCAACCTAATCAATTATAAATGCAACAAACTAAATTTCTACGGAGAAATACTAATCAGCTTTGGCCGGACCCTTCGTAGAGTTCCTGAGTGCAAGATTTAAGTTCCTTCTCTTCGTCTGATGTGTGTGCTTTCACTCTCTTTTACACAGCTTGAGACATCATGGTGTTTGAGTCACTTATCTTTTCTTCAGAAGCTAAATCTCTCCTCTCTCTTCACTCTAATGTCTTTATTTGCATGTTCCCCCAACTATCTCTCGCGCTCAACATGCAACCATTGACACAGGCGAACGTCGAAAAGAATCGGGGAAAGAATTCCCTTAATTTAGTCCTTTTCAATCGGACTCAATCAGATTGAGTCGAGAGTCCCAAATGATTCCAATTGTCCTTTTTGCAAGAAGAGCCAGATGGGCTAAAAAAAAAAATCTTGCAAGAAGATCTTATCGATTATCCTACGAATTGTCATTGAGACAAGCCCACTATATTACTACCCGAAGACAGACGCCTATCGTGGGCACATATGTCCACAATAAGGCAACAAATATGTACAATGGAAAACCAGGAGAATTAAAAGAAAATAAACTGGAAAAAGTTGTATAGGACTGCAGAGGAAAGGTCCTCATTTGGTGCTTAAGCTAGGAGGTGATCACATACGAAGTGAGGCCTGGGTCGTGCAGCTCATATCAATGAAATCATTTTTCAGTGTTAACGTACCACGAAAGAATGACTGCTTACTGTTCCATTTGGAGATTCCATTTTTCTTTTCCTAAACTGAAAATTAGCTCCCAAAACTAGTATTTTATACCATTTACGTTGCCTCGGTTATTTACAAAAGTTTTCTTGCCCAGGGATAATAAACCCATTTCTACTATTAAAAAGATTCTTGAAATGAATAAACTTTCATGCAGCATAGGACTTGTGACTAATGGCGGCGTGCACTTTTCCATTTCCATTTATCAACATCACAGCCAAGTCAGACATCAGAGTTCGAGTGATCAATCGTTCCATCTGATACTCTGCTTTGCCATGGTAGTCATGAAAAACCATTTCCACTTACTTCCTGAGAATTGTTTTTCCTTCAATCCACCATCTATTATTTATCGATCCGGCCATCGATGAATCATAGTCTATTTCTAAGATAGTTTAAAAATGCTCCATTTTATGAATGGTATTGAGCTAAAACAGGAGTGTGTAAAGCGTACACTAGACCAAGCAGATTGGACTCTAGTGATATATGGCTATAAGGGAGTTCCCACTCCCATCCGCCCCCAAAAAGAACTTATCATAAATGGGGAAAGATCTAGTTGTGGTTAAGAAGTTTAGGCCCCTCAGAAAGTGGTCGAAGGAAGCCATCAAATAGAAATGATAACTCAAATTAGCTGATATCTAAAGAGAACAAAAGAGTTCAAAAGCCCGTAAAAAAGGACCGTGTGATATTTCATTTAATGGAAGCAAATCGAGACAAAAACAATGATTATAAATAAATTGATATAAACTTTGTCTTAAAATACTACAATTTAAACCGCTATTTACTTAGGTTAATTCCATTCATCTATTTTCTTGTTAGACAAGTTGATTATTTATGTATAAAAAGCATAGATTTAATGATTAAAGTTTAATATTTTTCTTTTTCTAATGGAGGATTTAGTTTCTAATTTTAGGAGCCCATCTAGTGACCCGGCTAGTCCCGGTAACGGCGCGAATATTTTACCCGGACTGGGACGTTCAACAAGAATGCGCCGAACAGTCTGCGGGACAACGCAAGCGTCGCAATAAGGCGCAGACGAGCGCTCCATTAAATAGTGGAGTAGACGAGCCTCTTCAGCTCTACACATGCCGGAGTGCGCGGAAATTCCATTGAATGAATATGCCCTCCAAGCCGAGCTTGGAGGAGATGCGGGTGCCATCTTCGAAGAAAAGACCACAAGGGAAATGGCCGTGCGTTTCATGTAGTCAGATTTTTTATTTTTTTTTTAGATCCCATCTGGCAACTGCCCACTTGGGCATAAGTCGCCGGAAACACGACAGCCTAGAACTAGGCTACTTTAAAACAAGAATATGAAAACATAACAATGATAAGAATTAAAAAAACTTAATTAGGAAGCAATCTCTGGCGTTGGGGGAAGGTCCCCCTCACAACGATGCAGGAGCGTGCAACCTACAAAGAAAACAATAACAAAAAAAATAGAACCTACTTAAATAAAGGGGAGAAGCCCGGCCTCCCCCCAAAAGTCAACAAGTCCACAAGTCAATGTGCACGAACTCGTCCCAGGTACAAGGGACAGGCAGTAGCGACCCCGCCCATCCCGGTACCGGGACAGGTATCGTGCGCGAGTATCACCCAGACAGGGACATTCAACAAGAATGTGCCGAACAGTCTGGGGGATGACGCAGTCATCACAATAGAGCGCTGGCGAGCGCTCCATCAAATAGCGATGCGTCACACGAGTGTGTCCGATTCGGAGACGACAGAAAGCGACCTGAAGCCATCGTGGAATTGGGGGATAGGTCCATGGGAACAGTCGCGGCGCAATGGCATGCAATTTTAAGTTCCCTTCGACCGTCTCCCATCTTCTTTGCCGAGCAGTCCGAAGAGCTGCCCGTATTCCTGTCATGTTATCTGTGTGAGGAAGAGCGAAACACTGGTCCGGTCGCAGATTCGTCGCGGCCTCTCTGGCGCCCTCATCGGCGCGCTCATTCCCCGCAATTCCTACATGTCCAGAAACCCAGCAGAAGATAATCTCGACATCTGCCTGGCTCGCCAAAACCGTGGCGTAACAGATATCGCGAACCAGGGGATGCGGAGATTCCAATGCACCGAGATCACTCAGGGCGCTTTGTGAGTCGCTATAGATCACTATCCGTTTTCCGAATCGGGCGAGTCGCGTAATCTCCCGTACTGAGTGGTGTATTGCAACCAGCTCGGCCGTGAGCACAGACGCAGCGCCTGGCAGAGACCCGCTGACTTCAAACAGAGGGGATACGGCGTGGAAGCCGACCCCCTCTTCGGACTTGGAGCCATCCGTATACACTGGCGCGGTTCCAGCGTGACACAAGGTGTGCTCCAAAAAGGTCGAACGCAATACTCCCGGCGCCGTACAAGCTTTGGGAGCAGAGGCGTGGCGATAAATAGCCAAATGTGGTACCCTCCAGGGTGGCGTCCTGGGCAGAACCAGGGGCGCCACCAGTCCGAGAGCTATATCTAGCTCTCGAAGGAGTTTCCTGGCTCTAAACCCAAAGAGCTTAGGGTATGACTGGCGTCTCTCGGCGGCATAGGCACCATCGAGATCAGCTGCGGATGCAGTGAGAGCTGTTGGCGACTGAGGGAGGCGCCGGGCTCACACGTACAAGCGAGTGATGCCCTGTACACGGAGCAGAGCGAGTGGCATCTCCCCAGCATCGACCAACAGGCTCTCAATGGGGGAAGTGCGGAAGGAACCGGTCGCAAGGCGAAGGCTGGTGTGGTGGATCGAATCCACCTTCCGCAATAAACGCTCGGCTGCGGATGCCTAAAACTCGCATCCGTAGTCGAGCTTCGAACGAAAAAGGATCGATAAAAAAGTAGGGCAGTAGCCCTATCAGCGCCCCAAGCGCTGAACGTCACGGAGCGGAGAATGTCCATGGCGTGGGTACAAGAGACCCTAAGGCTGTGAATATGAGCCTCCCAGGTGAGGCGTCGGTTGTATACAAGACCAAGGAAACGGTGCGATTCAACCACATCCAGGCGCACCCCATTAAGAAACAAATCTGGGTCGGGGTGGAGCCGTGGATGGCGGCAGAAGTGCACCACCTTAGTCTTGGCCAAAGAAAATCGAAACCTGTGCGCTTCGGCATAGCGAGAGACGCGGTTCAATGCCTGTTGGAGTCGACGCTCCAGAGTGGATGGGGATAAAGCATGTTGTTAAAAACCCACCACCCCAGACCGGAGTTCAGGGGTGAGTGAACGTTGTCCCCTCCCTTCTCAGCCGCGACCCGTGATAGTTGGGTGAGAGGAAGCTGGTCGGCCTCTATCCTTTGAAATTAGAGGCTGACTAGAGAAAGTTGTGAAAGAGGTTGTAGGGAAAGTGAGGAAGTAGGATAGAAAACACAGGCTGTCAGAAAGAAGATGAAGAGGCTGAGGTAAGGACGGACAAAGTTCTGAGTCCCGTTAGCACGGCGGCCAGGAAGGCAAATCGCCGCGCCCCTTACGGAGTTCTAATGGAGGAGTAGGAACCGTCCTTACTTTGACCGCAACCCACGGAAACGTGGGCAACACGAGGATTTTAAGACAGGCGTCATTCACATGACCATAATAGATAGAACTTGCTTTGGCATGAGAGAATCTAAGTGGAAAATAGAGTGATTGGTGAGACCATGTCAAGTAGGAAAAAGGATTTAAGAGCTGAATATAAAGGAGAATTCAGGATAACAAGAATCAAAGAACTATTAAGGTAAGGCTCGAAAGGTTCTAGGGTCACGTGATTATTTTTTTTTATAATTTTAAGAGCTTATGTGGCAACTGTCTACTTGGGCTTTAGTTGGCGTATTAAAACTGCCTAGTACTAGGCTACTTTAAAATAAGATAAAAAAAAAAAAAAACAAAAAACACTAAAAAAAAGGAAAAAGGCAACGAGGAGGAAGCAAGCTCCGGCGTCGGGGGGGCGCCTGCCTTTCCCCGGCGCAGGAACGTGCGACCTACTAAAATAACAAAAAACAAAGAAAACCGAACTAGTTGAATAAAGGGGAGAAGGCCGGCCTCCCCCTAAAAGTCTAAAAATCCACAGGTCGGTGTACACGAATCCGTCCCGAGTACAAGGGACAGGCGGTAGCGAACACGCCCATCCCGGTCCTGGGACAGGTGTCGTGCGAGAAGATCACCCAGACAGGGACATTCGACAAGAATGTGCCGAACAGTCTGGGGGCGACGCAATCGTCACAATAGGGCACAGGCGAGCGCTCAATCAAATGGCGATACGTAACACGAGTGTGCCTGATTTGGACGACAAAAAGCGACCTGAAGCCATCGTGGCATTGGGGGATAGGTCCATGGGAACAGTCGCGGCGCAATGGCACGCAACTTTAAGTTCCTCTGGACCGTCTCCCATCTTCTTTGCCAGGCAGTCCGAAGAGCTGCCCGTATTCCTGCCATGTAGTATGTGTGTGTGGGAGAGCGAAACGCTGGTCCGGTCGCCCGGTCCTCGCGGACTCTTTGGTGTACTCGTCGGCGCGCTTATTCCCCGCAATTCCTACATGTCCAGGAACCCAGCAGAAGATAATCTTGACATTCTCCGGCTTACTAAAACCGTGGCATCACTGATATCGCGAACCTAGAGGGTGCGGAGATTCCAATGGCCCGAGAGCACTCAGGGCGCTTTCTGGGTCGCTATAAATCACGATCCGTTCTCCGAACCGGGCACGTTGCGTAATCTCCAGTACCGAGTGGTGTATTGCCACCAACACAGCCGTGAAGACAGACCCAGTGCCTGGCATAGCCCCGCTGACTTAAAACAAAGAGGATATGGCGTGGAAACCGACCTCTTCTTCGGAATTGGAGCTTTCCGTATACACTGTCACGGTTCTAGCGTGACACGAGATGTGCTCCAAAAAGTCCGAACGAAATATTACCGGAGCTGTACAAGCTTTGAGAGCAGAGGCGTAGCGACAAATAGCCAACGCTGGTACTCTCCAGGGTAGCGTTCTTGGCAGTACCAGGGGCGCCACCGGCCCGAGAGCTATATTCAGATCTCGGAGGTAACAAGCCCTAAACCCAAAAGGCTTAGGGTATGACTTGCGTCTCTCGGCGGCATAGGCACCGTCAGGATCAGCTGCCGATGCTTTGAGAGCCGTTGGCGACAAAGAGAGATGCTGCGCTCGTGCGTACAGGTGAGTAATGCACTGTGCACGGCGCATAGATAATGGCATCTCTCCAGCATTGACAAGCAGGCTCTCAATAGGGGAAGTGCGGAAGGCACCGGTCGCCAAGCGAAAGCCGGTGTGGTGGATCGAGTCCACCTTTCGAAATAGACGTTCGGCTGCGGATACATAAAACTCACATGCGTAGTCGAACTTCAAACGGACAAAGGATCGATAAAAAAGTAGGGCAGTAGCCCTATCAGCGCCCCAAGCGCTGAACGTCACGGAACGAAGAATATCCATGGCGCGGGTACAAGAGACCCTAAGGCTGCGAATATGAGCCTCCCAGGTGAGGCCTCGTTAAAATACAAGACCAAGTAAGCAGTGAGATTCCACCACTTCCAGGAGCACCCCATTAAGAAACAAGTCTGGGTCGGGGTGGAGCCGTGGACGGCGGCATAAGTGTACCACCTCAGTCTTGGCCAAAGAAAACTGAAACCTGTGCGCTTCGACATAGCGAGAGATGCGGTTCAATTCCTGTTGGAGTCAAAGCTCCAGAGTTGGCATCTGGGCCGCGCCAAAAGAGATAGAAAGGTCGTCCACGTAGAGCGTAGCGAGAACATCTTCCGGCAGCACCGATGTAATGCCGTTGATGCTCTAGGCAAAGAGTGTAAGGCTGAGGACACTTCCCTGCGGGACACCCTCTTCCTGCTCCATTAGGCCGGAGAGGGTTCCCCACACCCGTACGTGGAATCGGCGATCTCTCAAAAATTCAGATATAAAGACCGGGAGTCGTCCCCTCGCCCCCACCGTGTGGAGGGTATTCATGATACCGTATCGCCATGCGGTATCATAAGCCTTTTCCAGATCGAAAAACACCGTGGCGAAGTGCTGTCTACGAAGGAAGGCCTCGCATATAGCATTTTCTATTCGAAGCAGAGCATCCGACGTGGAATGGTACTTGCGGAAGCCGCATTGCACAGAACACAAATGACCTCCGCTGTCTAGAAAAAAGTCTAATCTAACATTTACTAATTTCTCCATCAACTTGCACACGCAGGAGGTTAGAGAGCGTGAGCGGAAACCAGCCAGGGTAGAATGATCTCTCTCCAGTTTGCAAAAAGCTAGCACAGTAGAGATTCGCCAGGAGTCTGGGAGGTTACCCTCTACCCAGATCTTGTTGAACAAATCTAACAGAAAGGCCATTCCTCGCTCACCCACGTGTCTAAGCATGGAGTAAGGGACATCGTCCGAACCATGGGTGGTTACTGCACACGAAGCGAGAGCGGAACGCAACTCACTCACAGCAAACCTGTCGTTGAAAGGTTCTCCGCCTCTGGAGGTAAAGTCCAGCCGGCGGCCTTCCGCGACATCACGACGTGCATTAAATGCTGGCGGAGCAGCATCCCGGCTAGAGAATGCGGTCGCAAAGGATTCCACCACGGACGCGGGGTCTGAGATTGCGGGCCCATTCTCCTGGAGAAATGGAGGGGGGGCCTGCGAGAACTTGCTCCGAATCCTTTTGACTCGCTTCCACAACTCTACTAGGGGGGTCTTTCCCGTTAAGTGAAGACACGTATGCCCGCCGAGAAGAGCGGCAGGGGTGCTTCGAAATATACCGGAACCTAGCCCTAGCCCGACGAAATTCAGCGACAGTGAAATCGTTCGGGCGGCGGTTATAGCGCATGTAGTAGGGTCACGTGAAAGATCAGAAGCAAAGGCAGTGGCATAGAACCCCTTTCAAGAAAGGGGCAGAAAGTTGGAAGAAAAGGATACCTAGGGAGAAAAAGGGGACTAAGTAACGAAGTCATAAAGGAGGTAACAGATATTGGAGAGATGAGGAAAGTTGAAAGGATAAAAAATATGAAAGCGCAAAGGATTTGTGCCTTGGAGGACACGAAACGCCGGGCAATCAGATAATCCATCTTAAAGGAAAATATTTTGCAGATCTTTCAGAGCTTCGCAGACTTTTAAGTCGAATATTTTCAGGGATGTATATCGGCATAATAGGGCTTTAAAGTTAGTTTACTTTCCAAAAGGAGAAAACCTTTTAAAGCAAAGACCTGCAAGAATTTAAAAATATTCTCCAAACATTGATAAGTTTGTTGCCACAAAAACGCGTCTAGTAGAACGGAATAAGACTGTGGACAGGGTTCTCTAAAGTCTAGACTCAGGAAATATCACAATCTTTCGTTCACCAGTCCATACTCCTCTCGACGTCTTTTTCTGGGATATGCTAAAGGAAAAGCTGTCCTCAATTGAATAAAGAAAATTAGAGAAAATACATCGGGTTCAACGGGGGAATCTCTCAAAGCGCATCGGATCCCAAGTGGTGGAAATCGCATTGCTGTTATTTATTAATATGTAAATTAAATAAAATGGAGTTCAAATTAAATAAAATATAGATTAAAATTTTATTGAAAATATGCATTTTGCCTGTGTCCAGAATTAAGGAACACCGTGTATAAAGCGTCTCTCACGATTATGGTCATTTGATCCATTTTTCAACCTAAGGAAACCGGGATGGGAACGGAAATTAAAAGCTAATAATGGTATAGAAAGACAAGCGGAGAAAATGAAGAGAAAAATTCCGAAATTTCAGAGTTACAGGATCACAGTGACCGTCCTCTAATGCACTTTACTACAGGATGCTAAAAACTGCACCATTTGGGAGCCTTACCCACTACCCCATCTGCTTTAATAAGTGCCCGCGGGTGGTCATTCGTTTCTTCAACCCTTCCTAGACTGCTTTCTCCCTCTTTACCTTCACACACCCCTTCCCTAATCGATACGGAGGGGGTGGGGGCGTCTCTACGCTAAAATCGAATCAACCCAATAAAGTTGATCATTGGTTTACGCCACAATCTTCGGAAAGACATTTCGACTCTCTCTTCCTCCCCTCCCTCTGAGAACGAGAAATCCGTCACGAAGACTGAGTCAGCAGAAATTACTTCATCCGAGAGGGGCCTGGGTGGCTGAAGTCGTGTTTGTCAAGTGGACGTCCACCACTTTAATAATTAGGATGAGGACGAATAATTGATCGAAAATGAGATTATAACCTACATTTGGATCCCGAGACTAGTAATCTACGACAAAGATGAGACTTGAAACGGAAGATAATCGATACATTGCATTCAGGGGACGGTCTTGTTTGAGGGCTATCGACAGCTGAGAAGAGTTGCGAGGACCGAAGTTTTTTGTCTTGCATGCGTTGAGATCGGGACATAGGGGATAAAATGAAAGCAATTAAGTGGCTTATTTAAGAAAAAATACCATAACCCAACGAGGGCATCGTCTCCAGAAAGGTGTGGGAGGTACCACATTCGAATTACTTAGAGAGTTCGGGACGACCGGGAGCACCCAACTCTTAACAATAACCACCACCCATCAACACTTTTCGACAATGAAGGTCCCTTACAGAGGCCCTGCAGTGAATTTAAGAGATTTTAAAAGTATCGGGGTCCAAACAGCTTTTATTGGTCTCCTCGCCTATTGGGATTTACAAGGGTGTGATTTTACATTGTAATTAGGGTAGGTCTACGGTTCATTACGTAAATAAGCCTAACCCAACCCAACCCTAAAGTAAATCACTTGTAAAATACAAACATTTAAAAAACACATTAGTCGAGGAGAGACAACTTCGCCAATATCACGTTACGTTTTCCCGCGCTCGCTGAAGTATGAATCAACTTTGACACGATCTTGACCCTGATTGATGAAGGGGGAGGGGGGAACGTTTAGGCGAAAGTCGATCTCCACAAAGGGCGAAGGAATGAATAAATGATGTATATAGAAAGAACAGAGAGGGATCACTGTGTAACACATGTAACACATGAGAACAGGTAGCCGTAGAGAAAAAGGATACGGAAATAACTTGAGAGAGGATAGGAAGAGTTGATAGGTCGGTGGCTACACCGATGCGTCGTGTGGTTGGGTGAGCCTCGAGGTGATCGTGACTTGACGATGGTTGAGGGGGAGGGGGAGGGTCAGGAAGGAGAACGTGTCTGGTTAGTCGGAAAGGCGTTATTCATGATTCTCTTTACTTATGCGTAGAACGGTATGGGTTGCGGGTAGTCATGGGCTGCTGGGTATCGCACTGCCATCGCAACATACCGTCTTTTGTGTAGTGCGGTGTATATGGGGTCTCTGGCGAGTTTCCAGAGCTGTTTTGTGAGTCTGGTGTGAGCGTATGTGTTGAGGGGTGCTAATTTGTTGTTGTGTAGTTTGGACATTCTCGCGTACAAAGGCGACCGGCAAGCGCGCTTCAGAGCAGAGTTCTGAATGCGCTGAGCCTTCTGCTGCCACATGGCACTCACAGCTACGAGTGACTGGGGCGTACGTGAGAAGAGGTTGCACGAGTGTTTTATATATGTGTAGCTGTAGTTTCTTGCTCAAAGGGTAGAACCTGTGCAGAATTTTGTTTGTGCGTGCGGCTCTTACTTGTGTTATGTTCTGGTGTATATTGAACCTAAGGGTCTTGTCAAAAGTTACCCCAAAGATTTTTGTTTGATGTGTGTAGTCGAACCTTGTTGGGTTTAGGTGGTTCATGTCTGGTGTGTGTGAGAAGATTTGTAGGTTATGCATGAAGTGATCTCTTGCGCCGAAGAGCGTCATCTGTGTCTTCTGAGGATTCTTGGCAATCAGCCATTTATCCTCCTATTCTGTCTTTGCGTCTAGTATTATTTGTACGTAGTGCGCGATCTCGTCTGGTCCACGTCCACTGACGAGAATGGTTTCGTCGTCGGCGTAGGACACTATCTGTGACAGTAGTTTTCGGGTGGGCGTGGTGTGTCGTTTGTGTACATGATGTAAAGTGTGGGTGCCAGTACGCTTCCTTGGGGAACGCCTGAGCGTGGTGTCAAGGGTTGTGAGAGGGTATTGTTGTATTTTACGAGGGGCGGTCAATAAGTTTTGTAATTCGGATATAAGAAAACGAGATATGAGGAAAAGTGTTTTATTATTTGTCAATATAACTACCCTCGACTTCAAAACACTTGCCCCACTTGTCTCTGAGGCTTCGAATTCCCGACAACCAAAAATCTCCCGACTGCTGTTCAATCCACTCCTGGACGGCGAGCTGGACATCTTCATCGTCCCCAAACCGGCGTCCACGCAGTGCAGCCTTGAGCTGGGGGAATAAAAAGTAGTCGCTAGGGGCCAGATCTGGACTGTAGGGATGATGGTTGAGCTCCTCGAATCCGCACTCGGGAAGGGCATCTTGTGCAACTCTGGTCTTGTGGACTTTAACGACGTTGAAGTCGATCATGGGGCGTGAGGTTTCTAGGGACCCAACGGGCAGAAACCTTGTCATGGCCAAATTGTCGTGGATGATGTTGGTAGCACTTCCATGTGATATTCCAAGTTCTCGCTCGATTTCTTCGACCTTTGCCCGTCGATTTTCGAGGATGATCCTCTCCACACGGGCCACATTGTCCTCGGTGGTCACATCTGACGGGCGTCCTGGACGGAGGTCATCTTCAAGGGACTCACGACCATGGCGGAACTCCCTATTCCAGCGAGCAATGGTTACATATGAAGGGGCGGTGTCGGTGTACACTGCAACCATGCGTTCATGGATCTCTTTTGCATTCTTGCCTTCCTTGCTCAAAAATTTGACCACTGCGCGGTGCTCAACCTTCTCCATTGTTAAAAAATTTGTGACTGACGATCTGCGATCAGCTACTGCTTCTTAAATAGACGAGGCAGGAGCGTGCGGCTGCAGGTCCTGACTTGTCATAACTTGTCCTAACCACCCCACAAACAGCCATCCCCCTTCCTCTGTTTTTCCCTACCGATTCGCAAAACTTATTGACCGCCCCTCGTATGTGGCATCTCCGTTCAATGAGCTAATGCGAGAGTGGCCTTCTGGTGCAGAGAAGTAACTTCGTATTGTTGGCGAGTTTCCAACGGAGTTCCTTGTGCCACACCTTATCAAAGGCCTTTTCCACGTCCTTGCTGATTGAGAGTGTCTTTTGATGTACCTGGCGTTTGTTTTTTTTGTATTCTGTCGTGAACGATGGTCACAGCCGCCTGAGTGGACCGGCCCCTCCTGAACCCATATTAGTGGGATGAGAACCAATCCCTCTCTTCCAGGTAGTCCCGTAGGCGGCAGTTGATCATACGTTCGAGTATTTTTCCTAGGTGCTCTAATAGAGCAATAGGCCTGTAATTGTTGGGGTGTTTGGGGTCTTTGTTCATTTTGTGCAGAAGTATGTTGTGAGTGACTTTGTGGAAGTGGCCTGAAGCTAGTGAGGCGTTGAATAGGTGTGTAAGTGTACGATATATGTTTGCGGGGAAGTTGTGTATGAGTGCGGTTGGTAGCCCGGAGGGGCCGGTTGCACGTTGTGTTGTTTTAATGTAGTGTTTTGTTTCCTCGACGGTGATGGGAGTGGTCAGTGTAGACGTGTAGACGAGCAGCTCCATTCGTATCAGCGGGGCGGGCCTTAGCTCGTGAGCGTGGGTCCGACACCACTCCTGGACTTCCTGGAAGTGCTCTTGCGCGTGTGGTTTAGGTGTGTTGTGTGTATGTGCACTGTGTCCCAGTGAGACCTAAATGCGTCGAGGATGACGTTGGTGTCTGTGAGTGTTTGGTTATTTACTTGGGTGATGGGTTTGGGTGGATTAGTGCCTAGCCACTGCCGGTTCCTATCTAGTTGCACGCACTGTACAGGGCTGGAAGCGAAAAATGTTAATAAGCGAAAAAAGTGACAAATTCTTTAAAAAGTGACAAAAAAAAGTGAAAAAAGTGAAAAGTGACAATAATGGTGAAAATTCTTACAAATTAAATATTTATTAGCTATATAAAGAACTAAAAGTTCAGGTAATAGATATTAAAGTAAAGCTTCTACAGCCTTCACATTTAATTATGGAAAACAAAAATTTATTATTTTTTTATGGCCGATTCCACTCATGTTCAGGACATAGTCCAATGGCCTTTATTAATAATACTTACATATTAAAAATTAAAATGAGTAAAAATATATAAATAGGCTAAGTGGCATAGCATAACATCACTACTCGTACGTCTTATTCTTTTTATTTTTCTCAAAGTAGTCGCTAATAAGACTGTTCTTCTATTTTTCAAGTTTTAACATTATTCTTTATCTTCAGTTGCAGAATTCTCTGCTTCCTCCTTTTAGGTCTTATATGACTCTAGCATTTCATTAGCTATCTTGTTCTCCATCAAGTCATTTTTCTGAATACCTTTTTTCAGCTGTCCACTTGCTTCATTATAAATTGTGACATTGAAGGCTTTTTGACTTGATTCTTTATGTAAGCATGAAAACTTTTTCTCCAAGTCTTTAATGCTCAGCTTTTTTTCTTCTATTTCTTTTTCAAACTTTTCAGCAGCCTGTTTTTCTTCTGTTTCCTTCTTTTTTCTTTCAAATTCTATTTTTATCTTTTTTATTTCCTCTAAATGAGCCTTGTATCTGGCATGAACTGAATGAGCCATATTCAAAAGCTCTCTAGTAATAGGGACCAGTTCAGGTTTATTACTATAAGTTTTTAGTCCATATTTTATATTGTTTTGAATTAGCATTTCAACTGACATTGAAGCAGTGGTTTCATCCAAAATATTGCCACTAATGGAGAAACCTCTTTCTACATCCGAATTCCATTGTGAAAGGGAAAGAGATGCCTTCACAAATTTTGAAATGAAGGGGTATTTCATTTCACCACCGCTATTTTTTTAATTAAAAATCTTATTCCAAAAAATGTGGACATCAATATCTTGGTCAATATTATGGGCGTCACTAACGTGTAAAACTTTCCACTCATCTTGAAGGCGAACTATCTCAAAATCCAAAAAGTAAAGTTTGCTAATAATCTTTATATCAGTCAAAAAATGGTTATTTTTTATGTTAACAGGGTTTAGGCATCTGAACTGTTTTACAAAATTGCATTTAATAGGGATTTATCCAGTATGTAAAATAAACCTTTATAAAAACCACAGGAATTTAAAAGAAATATCTTCTTTTTCTTCAGGAAAGCTGTTATACTCACTTTCAATTACCACTAATACCAATCACATGATGTTTCGAAAGTAAGGTACCTGTTTCCCATTCATTTATAAGTTTTTTTTTATATCTTTAGAGCCATTTGCTGAGGTAAGAGCAGAACTATTGAATATCCTGCTTGATATTTTATTGGCAACATTCATTAACTCATCAAGCAGTTGATGAATTAATGGCTGCATGTTTGAAATTTTTACTAAATTTACTAAAAATTGGACATGCGCCTACAATAAATTTCACCTCTAGTATAATTGTTGGCATTTTGCAATTTCTTTAAAATAAAAATTGCTCATCAAGCTCGAGTTTCTTTTTTTCCTGGAATATACGTTAAAAAATATTTTGCTATGGCACAAACTTGCTCTAAAAATCTGATAGCTGGACACTTTTTTCAAGATCTTGTGATTGGACAGTTGTAATCGATTTTGAATTTGTTTAAAATCTTGCCATTGCCCTGACCAACCATCAAAAATGTTATGTAATGCTTCCATTAATAATGGACAGCATGAGCCATAAGTACGAAATGATTGAATAGCTTTTTTGAAGGCATTATTAACCACATGCAAATTGCATGTTCCTACATCAAGTAAGCTCTTGCCGCGTGTCTGTTTTATGATTTCATTCATATTTCTAAAAATTGTCTTATTAACATTTGGACCATCAGATCTTAACATAAAGATGTTTTCATATTTTAAATTGACACTGTTAAGTGTGTCATTTATTTTTTCAACAACAGTTTCTGCAAGAGCATACCCTAAAAAAAAAGTTTTCAAATGGCTTGTGACTATTTGCCCCTAACGGCCGTATGCTAAAACAAATGTGAAATGCACATTTGAGAAAAAAACACTAAGTATTTTACATTTTAGCTAATTGTAAAGCTACACTAAATCTGATAAAAGTGCATTTCACATTTTTCTCAGCATACGGCCGTGTTCAGAAACATATTTTATACAAATTTATAATTATTTAAAGTTTTCAGCATCTGTTGTCTCGTCATATAAAATGCCCAAAAATAATTGGAGATATCCTCAATTAATTTGCTTTCGAAATGTGGCCCTAAAGCGTAGGTAATTAAATAAGTTAATTTCTTTTTAATGAAATTAGAAAGATTAAAAAAAGAAGTATCAAAATTCACAGAAAATATGAATAAAAATATTAAATTTTAAATTAAACAAAAAAAAGTGAAAAAATGAAATAAGTGAAAAAAATGAAAAAGTGACACTGCACCCAGCCATGACTGTAGGATGCTGCACGTAGGTGAGTGATGTTGTGTTGTCGTGGGCCTCTAGTGTAGTTATTGTTGTACTGTGTGATGAGTCTCTGAGTGTGTATGGAATATGTGAAATGTTTTATGCATGTGTAGGTTTTATGTGGTGTGTTTAGGTCGCGTGATGTGGTTATAGTGTTTAAGATTGAGCACCAGTGGTCATCTAACATATCTGGATTGGTGTGGTCCAGGTCGAGGTTTTTTGGAGTGTTATCTGCTATGTCTCTCTTGAACTCTTCCCATTTCGTGTTTTTGTAGTCGAAAAGAGATGGTGTGGGTATGAGTATGGGAGATGTGGATATGATAAGGCATATCGGTATCTGGTCAGAGAGTACGTGAAGACTCGGTGAGATGTGAGTGTAGAAGCGTGTGGGCGTGGTCGTTGCGGAAGACCACGTCCGGAGACGTGGTTCCGCGGCGAGGACCGAAGAATGTGGGGAAGGCCGGGCCGGTGTGCTCACAGCGATAACGCAGCAGGGCACCGGCCTACATCATCCTACATCATTCATGGTGTTAGAAAGGAGTGTTGGTTGGAAAGCGTTGAGGTCCCCCGCAAAGAAGTAAGGAAGGTTGTGGTTTGATAGAGTCCGGAGTGGGGCTTCTATGTTTAATTGTAGGCGTGGTGGTCTGTAGTGCGTGGCCACTAGGATGGGGCCGGATCTTGTCTGTACCTTGCAGGCTAGAAAGGAGTCATCGCGTGTTTGAATGGAATGAGGGAGTGGTGTATAGAGCACTTTATTGGGATCACTGATCCTAGGTGAAGCGCTTGTGGAGTTAGATGTGTGGTAGCCTGCAATGCGGAGTCTGTTGTTGGGAGAATGTAGGCTGGTCGAGTTCAAGAGTATTATATCAGGTCTCTGTGTGTTAAGGACCCAGTTGGCAACAGTATGACGAATACCGTGCCAGCTGTGTACGTTTAGTTGTGTTACGTTGACGCGTCCTATTGTCTTGGGCGGAGTGCGCGTGAGGATGGTTTAGCCGGGACCGTTCCTTGGTTACGCGTGTCGGCTGTGGTTTCGAGGTGGTGGATAGGTTGTATGTGGTGTTATTGGGTTGGCAGGCTATGGAAGAGAGGTGGGAACAGTGGGAAGAGGGGCAGGTAAGGAGGGGACAGTGGCGAGAGGGGCAGGTAAGGAGGGTACAGTGACGAGATGGGCAGGTAAGGAGGGTACAGTGACGAGAGGGGTAGGGACAGAAGGGCGGGAGGAGGCGGGGTGTGAGGGAGTCCAGGGGGGGGAGGTGTTCGTGCCCCCCTGGGGTGGGGATGAGTGCGGGTCTCCTTCGTGTATGCTCGTCGATTAGAGCGAACACCTTCTCGGGTAAGGTGATCTGTTCTAGACCGTGCGAGGCGAATAGTGTGTTGAGTATTTTCGTGTATAGTCGGGGGTCACCCCTCGACATGTCTTTTGCCACCGTTGAAAGCAAGGCGGCCAGGTATAGCTTTGGGTGTGTGGTGTGGGGTAGGGGTGGATGTCGGAAGTAGTGGGGTCTCTGGGTATAGGGTGTTTGGCTGGGGGTGGGTTTCGGAACATGTGGGTGAGCCTGGGTTGCTGATGGGGTAGGAGAGGGAGAGGTGTGGATACCGTTACGCCGGCAGCAGCAGCGAATGTTCTTGTGAGGGAAGAAGGGGCGGGGGCGGAATGTGTGGTTGTGTTGGTGGGTTGAGGACGTCGTATTGCCGCTACGGCGTCAGAGCGCTGCTTACTTAGGTAAGGGCATTTTGGGTTGACGGCGACATGGTCGCCGCCGCAGTTTGTGCAGAGGGATGTGGTGGCTGTATGGGTTGTGTAGTGGTGGCCCACTACACTGCACTTTGATCAGACCAGGTCTGCTTGGCAATTACGTGTCAAGTGTCCGGTTTTGTAACACCGGTAGCACTGTGTGGGTTTTATGTTTATCTGTGGCTCGATGTTGTGCGGGTGCGTTAGTGTACTGCAGACCTTAATACCTTGGTCTAGCAGCAGTGTTTTGTTATGTTCGTCGGACAGTGAAATTACTGCCCATTGTTTCGTGTTGTTGTAATAGACATCTCTGATCACCTCCTTCCCATACTTCTGTCTGAGTTGTGTGCGGAGGTCATCAGTGGAGAAAGCCAACCATAGGTGGTTGGTCTTAAGGATTCGTATTTGGCGTTTTTTGTGTACACGGTCGGCTAATTATGTCTGAAGGTCTAGTGCGGTGAGTGTGTCTGACGCAAGTTCGTGGAATTTGGCTGCTTCCTCCTGTGAACGGAAGACGAGTTTGTGGCTTGTGTGGGTCTTTATTATATTTGTGATAGAGATGTCGTGTGTAACGGCTAGGTTGAGAAGTGTATGTTCATTGTTGGTGGTAGGTTTGTTGCTAGTGGGTTGGTTGGTAGTGGGTGTTTATCTGTTATGTGTAGGAGTGTGTGGATGTGTTGTATGCCATTGATTATCGGTTTTAACTTACTTTCCTTTTACTTTATATTGGGTCCCCCGCCCCGCCGATAACGATCCCGTGAAAATGACTTGGATGTGGTGATGATTAATGAGTGAGTATGGACCTGGTTGGGCTCCTCAGAGGGTGTAAAAACATGGCGGATTTAATGATGACTGAAGCCCGAATTAACTGACTCCCGTCGGGGTGCCATCCACGGTATAACTTGCAGAAATCACCGTTCTCAGTGAGAGGTGTCGATGGAAATTTTCCGTTGGGCCTTGCCTCCTATATCTAAAAGATAGCAGGGAAATGCACAGAGATCGTCGGAAGCGCAGAGGTCTGATGAAAAAGGGCGAAAGGAAGTTAGGCCCCTTTATCTGGTCCCTCTAAATTTGTTCTGGTTAAATCTCCCACCTTTGAGCACTGATTCAATCTATCCACTTTTCATAACTAAAGGAATTGCTATAAATCATCAGTACAATTCATTTGCTAAAATTCAAAGCAAAATACCAAGGAGGCCATCTTCCGCAGATAGTCTTTGAGACAGATGTGTAAAAAAATGGGGTGACGCTAGATGAAGTGTAAATGTGGGGGGAAACAGCCACAAATCCTCCTGCAGGCATTAAACATGGGGGGAGCAAACTGCGGGCGTTGTGGCCGTGAGGCTTGAAAAAATCCTCCAATACAATTTCAAGCTCTCGCCTCCACAAATTTTAATTAGATACCACCTGCAAGCCTCCTTGAAGGTTGGTTCAAAACGCCTTTATTGAAACAGTCGTAAAATCAGCATTACTTCATTTGAAGATAAAGTATAAACAAGACAATTTTACTGAAAAAATGCGAAACTATTGAATTAAGTTGTAAAAGGAGAATTATTTCAACTATAAACTTTACAAAAGGTCATTCAAGTTTCAAGAGGTGCTTCAGGGATAGGGGGGTTAAATTGTTTCTATACAAATGCTCGTAGTCTTAGAAACAAGAAGGATGAGCTATTTAGTTATATTAGCAATGAGGATATAGATATATTATGCGTTACTGAATCATGGGTTAATGAAATAGAATTTAGTGACACTATAAGTGAATTTGATTTTCAGGGCTATAATATGTACATTAGTCAAAGGACAGGTAGGATTGGTGGAGGAATAATTATCTATATAAAAAACAAGATTGTTTCAAGTTTAAATACTTCAATAAAGCAGGATGGAGTTGAGTCACTTTGGATAGATATTAGGTTCAGTAAAAATAGAATGGTGCATTTGGGAGCTTTTTACAGGCCACCTGGGCAGACTGATGATATAGATGAACTAATGATAAGGGAAATAAGTAAGGGATGTGAAACAGATGCAGTTATTATTGGGGACTTCAACTTAAACTCTGTGGACTGGGAAAATATGATAGGTAGGGATAGAACAAGTGGCAGGTTCATAGAATGCTTTGAGGATAATTTTTTGAATCAATTTGTTAACGATTCAACGAGGGGGGACAATATATTAGATTTAGTACTTTCTAACAGTGATCATTTAGTTCAAGAATTGACTGTTGGGGAAGCATTGGGAAATAGTGACCATCAGATAGTTCGTTTTAACTTGGGAATTGAGAAGGGTAAAATAACTGAGAATGCTGAAAAAGTTCCAAATTTTCATAAGGGAGATTATGTAAAACTTCGAAGCTTGCTAAATTTGGTAGACTGGGATATAGAATTCAGAGGTAAAAATGCTTATGGGATGTGGGATACTTTCAAGCATATAATAAATGTAGTCCAAGAACAATGTATCCCAATGAAGGCCATTAGGAACAAAAGTAGGAAACCATTATGGTGGAATCAGGAGATAGCTAGAAAAATTTCAGAGAAGAAAAGGGCATATCAAAAATTACAGGTAGAAAATAATATTCAAAATTTAAGTGATTATAGAATGGCTAGGAATGAGTTAAATAAGATTATAAAGAAGAACAAAAGGGTATCAGAAATTAAATTAGCTCAGGATAGCAACAAAGATCCTAGAAAGTTCTTTAGTTACTATAAAATTAATAACAAGTGTGGCAGAGTTAAAATAGGACCTATCAAATATGAAGGGTTTGTGAGAGAAACTGATGAGGAAATAGTTGAGGTACTAAATGGTCATTTTGCATCAGTATTTACAAAAGAGAAACTAAATAGTCCTATGTATAGTACTCATAGGTCAGGAAAAGAGGTGTTTACTAACATTTGTGTGGATCGGAGGATGATAAAAGGACTAATAGGTGATTTAGATACTACCAAGGCCTCCGGCCCTGATAATATTCATTCTAGGATACTTAAAGAAGGGGTAGAAAGTATCTCAATAGCTCTGGAGAAGTTGTATACTAGGTCACTGGAATATGGAGAAATACCCAATGATTGGAAGAGAGCGAATCTAGTCCCTATTTTCAAGAAGGGTAGTAAAGAGGATCCAAATAACTTTAGACCGGTTAGCCTAACTCTTGTAGTCTGTAAAATTCTTGAGAAAATAGTTAAAAAAGGGATTTGCCAACATCTAGAGAGGGAGGGGTTAATCAGCGATGCTCAGCATGGGTTTAGATCAGGTAGATCATGTTTGACTAACTTACTAGACTTTCTGGAGTTTGTAACAGATCAAGTAGATAAGGGAGAGAATGTAGATATAATTTACTTAGATTTTAGTAAAGCATTTGATAAGGTACCACACAGGAGACTAGTTCATAAATTAAAAATGATTGGGATATGTGGGGGTGTTTCAAATTGGATAGCTGAGTGGCTGAAAGACAGGAAGCAAAGGGTAGTGCTAAATGGTGTAAAGTCAGAGTGGAGGGATGTTATCAGTGGGGTTCCTCAGGGATCAGTTCTCGGTCCATTATTATTTGTCATCTATATAAACGATCTTGGGGAGGCAGTTAATAATAAAGTGTCAATTTTTGCGGATGATACCAAATTAGCAGCTGTAGTTAAAGATATTGATGATAATTTTAAAGTGCAGGGGGATTTAAATAAATTGTTATCCTGGGCACATAAGTGGCAAATGACTTTCAACCTTGATAAGTGCAAAGTTATTAACATGGGAAAAGATAATAGAGAATTTAACTATGAAATGGATGGGCATTGGCTGAGCTCAGTAGAGGATGAGAAAGATCTAGGAGTAGTAATAGATAAGTCATTAAGGTTTTCTAAGCAGTGTATTGAAGCAAGAAATAGGGCAAATAGAGTGCTGGGTTTTATTAAGAGAAATGTCAGTTACAAAAGTAAGGAGGTTATTCTTAAACTCTATAACTCTTATGTTAGGCCACATCTAGAGTACTGTATACAGGCATGGTCCCCACATTTTAGACACGATATTAACCTTCTTGAGTCAGTGCAACGGAGGGCAACAAAGATTATTCCTTCCCTGAGGCACCTTGAATATGAAGAAAGACTGAGGGTATTAAATATGTTCTCGTTCGAAAGGAGGTGTGTGAGAGGGGATATGATTGAGCTGTTTAAAATTTTTTCCGGGATAGATAAATTGGATGTTAGCAAGTTTATTGAGTTAGATGATGGAAATCGGACTAGAGGTCACCACTTGAAAATTAAAAAGCAAGGGTGTAGGTTGGATTTAAGAAAATATTTTTTCACCAATAGAGTGGTAGACTTCTGGAACAAATTGCCGCAGAGGGTAGTAGGTAGTCCAAATCTAAATGTATTTAAGAGTAGGTTGGATGAGTTTATGGGAAGGGAAGGTTGTGATGGTTCCTAAGTTTTGTATATATTAATATTGTTTGTATATATCTATAGCTGCATGATTTAGTTCTTGACAAGCCTTGATTGGTGATACCCTTGTTTCTGGATGCAATCCTCTGGATGTAGTTTTCCTGGGAGTTTGGGTGCCTTGAAAAAGAGGCCGCTTGACTCGGATGACCTATGATGAGCCCTTGTGGCTTTTGTCATCCGTTATATTATATTGTGGGGGACTTTGATTTTGTCTTCCCCTGGTGATGGTGCTTTTGTGGGTGGGTTTTGACGGAGGCGGATGACCTTTGATAGGCCCTTGTGGCTTTTGTCATCCGTGTAATTATGTTATGTTATGTTATGATCTTAATTGAAGACGTATTGACTTGAAACTATATCACAAAAGGGATTTTAAAACCGTTTCTTTCAAAGAACATAAATTTCTGTAGACAATAGTTTAGGAATTCTTTCTTATAACCACTCGTCGTTTTAATTCTTAATTTGGGTTTATTCCAATAGCAATCTAACCTTCCAAACGTACTCCTGATTTAAGGCTCTTCTGGTCCAGTGCACTAAAACATTACACGCAGTGCATAACCATTTTGTTATAATGCACTTTTGTTCTTTTAATTAATACTTGGGAATTGTTTTTTGACAAGCAAAGGCTGACTAGATCTTCGGATGTTGAACAATACAGTGTGTTCCTCACTGAATGCGAGTTTAAAGGCTCCGGCACACTATGCCGAACACGTGTTCTGAAAGAACACGTGTTCGGCGAAACGTGCATGGTCACGGAGTCACCTTAACATGCGTCAGTGGTCGACATAGAGGCCACAATGGGTTCACCCGATTAAAAAAATTCTTACGTTGTCCACGTAATCATCATATATGACACACACAGGAGACGTTATGGAGGGAAGCGACGACGAGTTGTGTGACGTCGCATAACCACAAGACGGCTACTATGCGTGATTACCGCATGCAACGTTGTCAGGAAGCGCGCCACCAAACGGCGCCAAGCGTTGCGCGGCAGCGAGTGGTGGGTGACGTGTCAGCGTCAGGTGAAGCCAGCCCTCATATAGTGCATCCCGGAACCACGTCTGCCACATCTCATCAGCAACCATATTTACGGTGCACTTCTTGCCTGTATCGTCATTTATCATTGACATAAACATAAACCGCGCTGTTATCCCTTAATTAAGCGCGCTCCTAACGTAAATCAGCAGTATGGCCTCGTCGTTTATTCCCGGCGTCCATAATATCAATCTGTCACCGACTAGCAGCACTGCATCACTCGTTTCCCTGCCAAGCGCTTCCTCATGCAGGTTCGTAGTGGGAAGGCGTCGACCCTCACTATAAAGTATGGGTAGGTTCATGAGCACTTGAGCAGGGTACAGGTTCGGGTAGTGCAAGGATGCCATACGCTAAGGCCTGCCGTAACGGTTTCAGTGAGAAGACCCCGGCATCAGAGCCGCATCCACTTGTTCCAAGGTCGATATAGAAGACGAGGTACCAAGACCAGGACTAGAACAATTAAATTAAATCCCTTGTAATTGTAGAACGTCTATCTAGCTTGGCCAGGACAGCGGATGGAAGTGAGCTTGCTATCCAAAGCACCAATTGTATGGTGGAAATTGAAATATTTGCTGAACTTACTGACCACCTCCTTTCATTTCTCTGGGGTTTGGGGCATAACATAACCTCAATGAACTGGTACATTAATGTCTTACATGCTTTATATAACACCGGACATCGTGTTATGGGCTACCCGAAAGCTGCATTGTAAGCTCGTGTAGCTCTCCCCTGAGGCAAATAGTGTAATGGTATGAAAAGCTTCAGATCTGTTGGAAGAGCTTTCCTAAAGTTTTCATCTTGTTTCTTGATCACAGATCCAACACGCTTCAATATTTAGTTGAAGAGAGACATCCACGCGAAGCTATTTCTCATATGATTGTCCATCTTCACATAAAGGTCCTTTGAGAATCCGTTCGTATATTCCAAGTTCTGGCCTCCTAAGGTACATTCACATATCCATAAACGTCGGGGTTTCCTTCTCTTTCCCTTTAGCATATTTTTGTTCTTTAATGTCACAAACACTAGTAGGTTCAGGCAGCGTTTATGGTTGAGTGGTAGTCGGCTGGCCATGATGTTAGTAACTGCAGGGTATCGATGACGAAGGCGAAAGCGAGACTGGTAGAGTCGTGTATCAGTCACCTCTAATATCTGTCAAATCCAAGTCACTGGCCACTCATCGCGGATTGCATGAATCAGTATAAGTCAAGGGCCTGGCGTGATGGCCTATGTTGGGTGACCACAAGTAGTTTTTGCCTGTTCGCCGCTTGTCGGGGCATCGTTACCCTGGAAAGTGACTATCCATATTTTAGTCGCCGTAAGTCACCGACAGGACGTAAGACGCGCTGAGTTATTTTCATGCCTTTTATTCCTTGGTCATTCTCCGATGGGCGGCCAAGACACACGTTACCCACGTGAGCGGGAGTAGTCGGTAGAGTTTGACTGAAAAAAAAAAATCGTAGCTTCACCTCCAAACGACACGAGTCTTGTCATTATTGTGTTCCTGAAGCTTTCTCTTTAATGGCTATTGTAAAAACAAGCTCTCCCAACGACTACTTGTATACACCTGCACCCCCGAAATTAATTGAGATATGCACTCCAAATTTCTTGTGAGTGCTAAGTTTGTTTTGTTTTTTTGCTCGATTGCATTCGAATTTTCATGAACCTTTAACAGAGTACTCGTAACTGAAAATAAATTAATACCAGTGTTTGTAAAATTAGATTAAGTAAAACATCTATGATTTTTTTAAGATTACTAATATTTCGAACAGTATCGCTGTAGTTTTCCAAGTTCACAATTTGATTAAAAACAAAGTAAAAAAAAGAAATCGATAAGGGTTTTAACACTGAGCTGCTTTCATTAAAGATGGCTTCTCAGTGAGGACCTACTAATTAACGTGGTCTCCAAATCACGGGCATCTACAGCGTGTGGCATCCATCGATAAGTCTACCCAAATCAAACTCCATCTGGCGACTAACCACTTTCGATGTGACTTAGCTTCCCTAATATCTGAAGATGTTTCCACTCGACTAAGCTATAGTCCAAACAAATAAGTGAACACTAAAGTTTGAACTCCCGATCAAATTAACTTAAAATCACTCAAGTAAATTTGTTTCCATTAGAAATTCTAATGGTTTCACTCAAGACTCCAAACCCTACTAAAGAAACCCGAATGGGCTACTTCCGAGAAAAGTAAAAACTCTCCCCTTTCCGTCGTGGGATTTTTAAACTGACTTGTTGTCCATTAAACTAGATTAAAATCAGTAAAATGCGAATACAGAGATTAAAAAAAGCGACAACAGGAAACTAAATTGCGACTCCGAAAGAACAGAGAGACTACCGGGGATGCGAACTTAAAGAATAAGTACAACCTAAAAGGAGGGAGGTAAAAAAAAAAAAGGTGGGGCGTAGAAGGTACATCGATCTGAAAGGAACAAGAAATATTGAGTTTTATCGATTGGTCGCATTGTTGTGGTGCGCCAAGGCGGAGGGCGGTGCAACGCCTCGGATCAGACCGGCAGGGGAGAGGGAAGAGGAAGGGAAGGGATAAAGGGACAAGGAGAGGGTGCGATGAGGAAGAGAGAGAAGTATGATCGTTGAAGTCGAGAAAAACAAAATAGATTGCCGAATGGAATGAACAACAGTAAAAAAAATATTCTTAGCCATTGGCATGGGAATTGTCTTGATTTCATACATGATGGGTGGTGATTTTTTTTTCAAAACGTCCTCAAATGACAATAATTTTATCACTGTAGTATGTATAAAGGAATTACATAATGGCTTAATGTCTTTGTTCTTCAAGTGGTTTCAAGAGAACTTCCTCACAAGTCAATGTTATAGTTAAATACCTTAGGCTGTATCATTTGCAGTTTTGCTTTGCTTATTCCTTGTCATTTTTCCTATCTCCGGGTCTCGTGTGTGGGAGGTTTCGGTTTTGCCAGAGAAAATCGGATTAGCCGAATCAATCGCGTCGACCATGGCATCCACCTCGCTAACAGTGCATTCAGTTTGATCCAAACAAATGCTATCGATAGATACGATGGAAACGCGCGCGCGCACACACACACACACACACACATACACACACACACACACAACAACAACAACAACACCGAACAGAGTTCGAGTCCGAAAAAGCGGATTGGATCATCTCAAAGCGTTCCACAATGGCGGATATAGAGAAACAAAGAATATAATTATGGAAGAACTTAAAATACATTCACCCAAAGTTCGAAGTTTTCTTCTTCTTCTTTTTAAAAGAGGGAAAATTGAAAATCACATGACACATGATATATAATAGATGTATTTTAAAGGCCCAAAGAAATGAAAACTGTTAACACAACCCGGAAAAAGGTTAAGAAAATTATTATTACGTGTACCATTAAAGCTTAAGAAAAAAAAATGGGAGATATGCGATGAGCGTCGTGGTCATTTTAGCAAAGAGCGCTTAATGACAGGTTCAAATCCAACTCCTTTATTCATTTTCTTATAACGGCTAAAATAGTTTGCCCCTATTTTTCTGTTACTAAACACCTCAAAATCCCGTCAAAAGAAGAGAAAAAAACGGAGAAAGAGGGTCACCAATCAAGGGGGAAGGGTGATTCTAACATCATTAACTGAACTGTTTACGATCATGTTCTGGGAATAGGAGCTATATTTAAAATGACCATCCGAAAGAATAAAATTAGGAATTTCTCCTATTAGTATCGATTCTACAATTTTTCTTTTACTCTCAGTCTCAAAAGAGTGGCGCCATCTAAATAGTCTCAAAAGAGTTTCTTCACTAAAACAGTCTCAAAAGTGGCGTCATCCAAGGTCTCAAAAGAGTGGCGTGATCCAAACTTGCTCTGAATCCTCTTAGACTCTCTTTTATACCTATGCTAGAAGGGTCTTTCCATTAAGTAAAGACAAGTATACCTGCTAGGAAGAGTGGGAGGCGTGCTTTGAAACATACTGGAACCTAGCACCAGCTCAACGAAATTCACCGACAGTGAAATCGTTCAGCTGGCGCTTATAGCGCATGAAGGAATAACGCTTCTGTTTGAGGGCCATCGCACACTACGTAATCAGTTGGCGTGTAAAACTGCCAGAAGTTCTTGGAATAGTAGTTAGGCCTATGGCGATAAGGTTGCCGGAAAAGAACTAAGGAGTCTCATCCACAGACCAAAACTCCTAGAATGAGGCAGAAAGATCAGTCATTTCCTGAAATCTGCACCATCCTGCCCGCGCCAACCAATACTGAGGGAGTCTTAGGCTTCGGCGGCCCAGAAAATGATAATAAAAGGAAAGTGAGCAATAATACCATGGAGGTCATAGAACACGTTCCGACCCAAATCAGGTTGTCCATCTGGAGAGAAGAGGGATAGATCAAGACAGGAAAACTAAGTGGTTCTCGGGGGTCGATGCGTAAACTCTTACACATTTACGACGCATATCTCCAGCTCGTCGATCAGGTTGTCAAAGACTCGATTCCTGGAATTGATCGAGTATTGTCCCTAAAGGGGGTTTCTACGGTTCAAAGGTCCTCGGCAACCGTGTGATGATGCGGCGGAACACCCCGCGTCGAAGTCTGACGATAGTGGAATGAACGCAGAAATAAATGTATACCTACTATTTAGATGCAACTGCCTTGCTACTGCATGAAAGGGGGTATTTAAAGCAAAGAGAATCACAGTGACATCCTCCCGTGGCGATGTGGTGGCAAAACCCTTATACCCCAGGAGGGTGGGGAGGGGGCAGGTGCACACCATGGTCTCCTGCAACAAGATAGCTAACGGGGAATGGGATGAGACAAGGCTCTGCAACTCCTCCCAGTTGATCCTGAGTCAGCGTTAATTCCACTGAAGGAATGATCCCACCAGGCCTGTCTTAGAGAAGATATGGAGGGCCTCTTTGAAGACAAGCCCTTCACTTGAATGGCCGTACGCTTCCTGGAGGCAGAACACCGAGTGCTGTTGGCCGAACAAGGCGCTGAAAGCGTTTTCTCCTTATCAATTGGAGCTGGGATAGTTACACAAGTATAACTCGGTAGCCTTCAGGGCCGATGTATTCCTAGAATGGTTTCCTGGAGGCGGACGAAGGTAGGGCCCTCGTCTGCCATCAAATGCCTTGGTTCTGCACAGTTAGCTCTGATTCGGTGGGCGTTTCAGTGGATTAGCTTCACTATTATTTTGGTTCTTTTTGCGAAGCGAGAGATTTGGCTATCTCAGAGGTAGTGGCGCCCTTCGATTTATTAAGGGCTTATGACCACTCTATTCTGTTGTGGACTCGTCTTTGGATCTTGTCTATTTCGTTACCTTGCCGTGGTTTGGGGCATCTGCTGTGGGGAGTACTTTAGTACTCCATCCAGAGAGAAGGAGGGGGTGCATGTTCGCCATCCTCGACATTTGAAGGAAGACGGTGGGTGTCTTTCGGGTTTTCTGTTGGTGGGTGGGCGGGGTTGTCCGTCAGTGGTATTGTTCGAACTTTGGTGCGCTCGGTGGGGGGAAGGACTGTTCCAGGTGGATCTTGGAAACTCTTAGTTTTTCTATTGTCTACCTTTTCCTTGGAGTTGGCCTCTAGGGTAGACATCTTTGGTGAGGGGCCGCAGCATTGTGTGAGAGTGAACGCAGTTTTTGTTCTAAGTGGGAGAGAATGGGCTGTGGGAGATTCTGGGCATACATCCGTTCGGGATAGGGGTTGATTGGCCAAGAAAGGTCCTGAGGGTTTCGTTCGCGACTACATTTCTGCTAGAGATGGACTTTATCCTGGATGTCTGGGATGCAGGACCCTTAAGGTGGGGCAACTGCTTTTTGGGAGGCAGATGGTCGGTTCTCGGCCATTATATCTTCTGGAAGGGGGATGAGTGGTTATGTGGTAGTCTGATTCTGTCTCGGCCCTTAGGAAACACACCTTTTGAGTGGGGATGGTTTCCATTGTGGGGGCATTAGTTGCAGGCTCCTTGGACGGAGACTGCTGCTTTCGTGCTTTAACCCCAATATATTGGGGGTTTGGAAGCTCTGGTCGTTTCTATAACTGAAGCGTACGAGTTGCTTCTGATTCCAATTGTGGTCTGTTTTTTTCTAGCCTACTTAAAGTTAAGGTGCTCCTTTTCTCCGACAAATACCATCCTCTCTTCGAATTTATAAATGTTGCATTTTTTGCTCGATGCTGGATGGGGCTCTCCATAGTTTGCACATTTTGCTATTCAAGTTTCGATTGATTTGAAATGAGAGGCATTTCCGTAGTTGACACAGGTGGGCGCGAAGCCTTGGTCCTTGCTACCACAAGTCTTTATGGAGTGCCAATATGTTTGGCAGAAATAGCATCTTCTTGGTCTGGGTTTAAATTTTCTTAATAAAAGCGCCGCCATCCCAGATGTACAACTTTGGCCTAAATTATGGGACATGTATGAAGAAGTGAAGAATATAATTGAAACTTATTTAGTTTATACTCGACCTAATACAAAAACATTTTTGCGTATATTCTATCAATAATTAATATTTGATGTGTCGTCCTTTTGCTTTTATAACCGTTTTAATGCGATTTTGCATAAGTGGTTGGGGAAACCTTCAGCCATTCAATGTGTGATAGTAATGTTTATTCTTATTTTTTCAGTGATTATCTTATTGTTAACTTACAAAGGTATTTTTTTCTAAAAATGTCTCACAAGTAACAGACTTCTGAAGTTCAGATCATTGCATTGTCCAGAAAGGGATCATCCCGCGAAACGGTGTCCAAACAACCATCAAAAGATACAATGAGACCAATTTTTTCAAAAACCGTAATAGTCAAGGTCAAAAAAGGTGTGCAACTCCGAGATATCTGGCCGATTGGAATAAAACCTCTTCTGATGTAGCTACTGAGTTTAGGGCAGCAACAAACCAAGATATATCAAGACGCACAGTGAAAATAAAGTGATTAGAAGGTGGGCCCAAAGGACGTAAGACTAGAAAGAAACCGTGGCTGTCAGGGGTGAACAAGAAGAATCGATTGCCTTGGGTTGCCTTGGGCAAGACGGCATGAAGATTGGACTGATGATGATTGGGTTACAGTTATTTGGTCTGATCAAAGCAACTTTGAGGTAGGTTCTCCACATTAGTTTGCACCAATTTATTACGCTTTTACACATTATTATTGGATACCAAAACTTTTGTTAGATAACAACAGTGATGAGTAAAATTTATATTTCTCCTCAGATCTTTGGAATCCCTGGAGCTGTTTATGTTCGTCGAAGAGTTGGGGAAGCTTATGATCCGAGATGTGTTATGCCAACAGTCAAATTTGGAGGTGGCAGTGTAATGGTTTGGGGCTAGATGTCGTCTTGATGTCTAGTATTGTTGTTTACTTGCGAGGGCAGAATAAATTCACACACTTACACCAGCATGTTAGAGCAGGTAAAATTTTCAATGATGACATACCAGATGGTGTAATCTTCCAAAAAGACAGTACTCCATGCCACACATCTAGTCTCAAAGGGTTCGTTTGAAAAGAAGGATGACGTTGATGGAATGATCTCCTCAACCCCTTTGAAAATTTGAGGTCATACTTGGGTACAAGAGTGAGGATGCACAAATGTCCTCAAAATGTGAATTAAAAGCCAAAATTCATGAAGAGTGGCAGAAAATTGAGCCAACCACCTGTGCCAACTTAGTCTCAAGTATTCAAAAACGCATAAAAGCGGTTATAAAAGCAAAAGAACGACACATCAAATATTAATTATTGCTAGAATATGAGCAAAAATGTTTACTGTATTATGTCAAGTATGAAATAAACGAGTTTCAATCATACTCTTCACTTTTTCACACCTGCCCCATAATTTTGGCAAGGCTGTATCTTTTTAGGCAGGAGATCTACTCATAAGTCGCATGAGACAGAGTATGTGTATTTTTGGCACTTTGACGTTGTTAACGATTCTGTGTACTCTGTGCACTTGGGTAACAGAGTATTCACCTAATTCTTCAAATGGTTGTGCTTCTGTATATTGCTCTCTCATCTTCCCTTACGCATGTTAAAGGAGGGGTGTGGAGTCACTACTACTTTATCAGTTGCCAGCTTTGTAAGCTCTCATACTTTTTTGTCTGAACTTTTGTTTTTAATTCGACTAATATGCTTCCATCTCTTTAAGGCAAAGTTAGGAATTGTGTCTTGGGAAGCTGGAATAGTCTCTGCGAGAGTAGTTCAGGCAGTCCTTGTAGATGTTCCTGAATCTGCTGCTTGGGGAATATTCGAAGCTTCATGTAGGCTTCGTATCTAGTTCGGTCGTTTTTGCGGTGGTTAGGTTGGTTAGTTGGACACTTTACTCATTCCTGGGTTGTTGTTTTCTTATGTCAGTATAGTTGATCGGGGAAAACATCTGGTACTAAATATGCTTCCATTTGCGTCATCTTTGCTTATCGGGTTATGGTACTCATTGTACCCGTGGTCTAACTGGGGTGTAAAGCAGGTGGGGAGGGACGAAGGGATGCGCATCGTGTTTTATTTTTAGCCATTTTCTTTAATCTTTTGAGGGGGGAGTAATATAAAAAAAAATTAAGACAACCAGAGAAAATACTGCCTGTGAACGTTCCGCCTTGCTAGTTTTCTTAGGTGAGTGGACCCGAAACTCGAGAAAGGGACCGATAGCTTGGTTTCCACTTTCCAGCAACCCCGTGGTTGCCTGATGGAGCAGACAACGGCGGGCCGGTTGTAAATGACGCAGGCGGCGTGTAGGCATGGGTGCGGGACCCTATGTACATAGTTGGCCACGGACTTCAATACAAGAGCAGCTTACAGTAGCCCAGGCGAACCACCATGAAAGGTAACCCTGGTAGCTTTTGCCTCTTAACCATATCCTTGTCCCCTCTTGTTTCTGGCCTGGGGCAGCGGAAAGAACGCAGACTGTGAAATGCTACCCCTTCTTGGTAGGTAAAAAAATGGGGGGGAGGGAGAGGGGTGGTTTGGTAGCCAGAATATTCCGCAGATGTTGCTGGGGGGAAGTCAAGTCCGGACCAATCCCAGAGAATCAGACCACTTGTCTAATAATGATTAGCTGGGTTCCGTTAGCACGGCGCTTGGGAAGGCACACCGCCGTGTCCCTTCTTAGGGGAGAGAGTGGTAAGGGACAGAAGGTGTGCAAATATTAAGATGACAAAAACTCCAGCAGCAAATTTCATCAATCTTAAAAATGCTGGGGCCGGAAAGGCATTTTAACGTCTAATTCCAAGTTGAGACAAAGAGCACAGGTACACATTGAAGGATCGAATTTCCTCGTGGTGTCAATTTAGTATGTGTGTGTGTAACGGGGGGGGGGGGAGGAGTTCAAAAGGTAGACCAGAGGGTGTGGGAGAAAAGAGCGGCGTAAAATTGCATCCGCACCCACCGCGAGGAAAAAGCTCTCATTGAAGCTCCTGAGGGACAAAATAGGACCAACATACACACATCTATGTATTCATGTATGTAACATTCTTTATACTTCTCCAATGAAAAGTATGGCGAAGAATGAGGTGATGAAATTACTTTCCCCGTTCCCTTATTTCTCTTTATATTGAATAATTATAATTTTTCCTCTGAATATGGATCATTAACAAGATTATTAATTTACGTATTTTTTCTAATGCCTTGATGTCTTTAGAACTGTTTTGTGGCCTCAATTAACAAATTCTGAGAAGCGAAGCGTTGCCACAACGAAAGAGCAAGAGATCAAAGGAGGTAAGGCGGAGGAATACTTTAAGAAACGTGAATGTAATAGAGATTAAAAAAATAAGAACGAATATAGGGCGACATTCCCTTTGTTGGTCTGTTCTGGCTTCTAAACAATCGCATGACTGCTTTGCTCGCCTGAGTTAGTCGTGCCCTTCTCACTCGTGACTTTTGAAAAAGCCAACCTTAAGTTTGTTTTCGCTTACGTTTTGTGAATAGTGTTTTCGCGCAGTTTTAGTGATTGCTCACACGGGAGTTTTGAATCGGCGTACGTACGAATTTGTCATTGCGTTCCTATACGTAAAAAGTGAAATTTCGCTCGCTTCGTGCGTCGGTAGCGAGGGTGAACTTGTTTCCGCCCTCCCCCTCCATTTTCCACCCCGGACTCCCTTTGTGGTGGACCGGAGACCTGCAGGCCCTCGAAAAGCGCCTGCACCAAAGGTAAAGTGCCATATTTGATCGGGTTTTTCTTTTTTTGTGTTTTGGACAAGGATTACTTCCTTTATCTACTCTTTCTCACCGGTGTTAAATATCACATACTCACACACACAAACACAGCCACGCACCCCGAGTCTTCGTAACTCCTTTATTTTCTTCAGCTCCCATGCGGAAATGGAGATTTAAATGAGGGAGACTCGGCGGATACCGCTGAGGACTCTCTCCGATGGCCCCAAGCCAGATCGGGGAGAAGTCTTCGCGATAACCCATGGGGAGCTAGGGGTAACCTTAGTACGCCTCATCGACACTTACAATGGCTACTCGGCTATCTGCCAAAAGGAGAGTGACTGCGAGGTCCTCACCTCTCAAAAAGCGGCAGAGTCGTTGAAGAAGATTAACCTAAGACCCCACACGCCTCCACAGATAAAAACACATCGCAGCATAATTCTTAGACGCCTCGATCCTTGGGTAGGCAGCCACAGCATTGAAGAAATTCATGCTGAGGTTGAAAAAAACCACCCCTGGGCTAAAATTGCGGAAATCCTTAAATTTAAGGATTACACGCATGTCTTTAAGATAGTGTTCACTGATTCGGCAATGGCGGTTAAGGCTACGGAGTGCGGTATGCTCCTCTTTAACGTTCGAATCTGCCCCGAGCAGATCGAACGTGAGGAGTTTATCGACCTCCAGATGTGCTTCAAATGCTATAAGTATGAGGAGCACACCACAGCCAACTGCCCCAAAGGGAATGCTACCTTATGTTCCATTTGCGCCTCGGACAACCACTTCTGGAGGAGCTGTAAAAGCACCACCATGAAGTGTCTGAACTGCGCGGGGGAACATAAGACACTCTCCATGGCCTGCCCCATCAAAAAACAGATCCTAAAGAATAAAGCCGCTCAAAAACGAACCGACGAAGAAAGGAAAGCTAATACTACTTATGCAAAGGTCGCAAAAGCTGCGGTAGCGGAGTCTAAAGCGAACCCCACATATCTCCACGTCGAGAACGAAAACTCGACTAAAATTATGTGTTGCATATATTATGCTCATATTGCGAATCTCTCCTCCCCGGGGTGCTTTGCAGATGAGCTTAATAAGATGCTAACCAATAATGGAATGGAGAGTATGTGGTTCCCCTCGAACCCGCGGTCAGAAGAGATCCTGAAAATTAGTCTCAAACCCCAGTGCGAGACTAATTGTCAGAATCTCCCAACCCCCAGCAATGCCACAACCTCAGCTTCCTCCAGAGACCCCAGGATCCAGGCTGCAAAAGCACGCACAGATCATAAACAACCCAAAGAAACCGCAAAAAACAAAAATACCCACGCAACCACACCCACAAAAAAAGTGAATAACGAGAGTACGGAGACTGGAGTTGCGAGAGCCGAGGGAGGGGCACGTTCGCCCCGCTCACGGAAAACCTCGCAGCCCCAGAGACGCCCGAGATCGTCCTCTTCTTGTAAGAGGGAATCCAGGCACGCATACCATTCAAGAAAAATTAACTTGAAGGTATTCGCTGCCGAAAGGTCCCCTTTTCCTAAGGAGATGGATGCCCTTGACGTATCCGAAGGCGTAATAGCCGGAGTATACAAATGGGAGTTCACCTCGGACGAACTCAGTGAAAAACAGGTCGAGGAGGCTTTACTCCAAGGCCTGATAAAACTGACTCCGGACTCTTTTATCACCCTAACTGACGGCGAATACAGGAAAAAACGCACAGGAAAAACCATAACGCCCCCAAACACTCCACAAGGACCTAAACTCGTAAGAGAATAAAGTCCTGAAACACCATACTACACTCGAAAACCCTTAAGTGAACTACAAAATGACGACTCTAAAAATTTTACATTTGAACTCTGACGGATGGACAAACAAAAAAATATTATACGGAAACGTATTAAGACAAAGTGACCCAGACGTTATCTTTATTTCTGAACATGGAATAAACGACGCTAATCAGTTAAAAATCTTTCCCTACGAAGTCTTGACCAAAAATCACAGCGGAGAACGTTTTGACGGATGCGCCATAGCTGTGAAAAGAGGTCTTGACTTCAGATCAATAAGTGGACTCGACGAATCTTACCTTGCTGTGGAGGTCCGTACGGCAGTGGGACCCTTGGTCCTGGCAACGGGGTATCAACCCCCAAGGAGAGGGTATTTGCCCCTCCCAAACTTCTTGCAGTTATGTGGTCACGGCAGAACCGTTCTCTTTGCCGGTGACCTCAATGCAAGAAGCGCTGCCTCCGGTTATACGTCGACCAACCCAGCAGGCAGGAATCTCGAGACACTTATTGATAGAAACATTATGACTAGAATTGGACCAGACTTCCCCACATATATTACTCACAGGTCAGCAACAAAACCTGATATTGTGCTAACCAGCAATATATTCCCTTATAATTACTTCATTGAGCCGGGCCCCCCTATTCCCAGCGATCACCAGGCTATCCTTATTAAAGTCTCAACCTCCCCCATTCAAATCCCTATCCCAGAGCGAAAGAGCTATGCTCGAGCCGACTGGGATAAGTATAATCAACTCCTCGAAAATTATAACCCAGAACCCTTAAATGATGCCTCCCTTGAAGAAATTGACGAGGAGTTGGATAAATTAAATGAAAAACTAATAAAAGCCGACAAGGAAGCCATCCCCCGAGTTAAGTATAAAACTCTCCCTGCCCCCTCATGGACCCCTAGAATGAAAACCCTCGCGAGGGAATATAAGGAACGGATCGATGAAGTAAACCTCACTGGCCCCAACATTAACACACACCGACAAACACGACTCATACGCGACGAACTAATGACTCTTATAAGGGACCAACAGAGTGTACTCTGGAATAATTTAATTGACGGACTGAATGTAGAAACTGACTCACGTACATTCTGGCAGACGGTAAAACGACTTAAAGGCGGACAACCACCAAGGACCGTTAAACTTATACGTGACGACACTGAAATTTCTGACGTAGAAAGAATCGAAGAGGAATTCAGACTCTTTTGGGCATCTATCTTTAAGATTTCCCCGGAAGAGAATGATGACTTCGATTTGGACTTCGAAAACGAAATTATTAACGACCTGAATGACCAAATACATAGAACGCATCCTCATCATTGCGTATCACAGAACAGGGAAATGGAGGGACTCGGCGGTAGAATTACTGCCGAGGAACTCTCTATGACCTTAAAATCCTTCCGACAGCGAGCACCGGGGCGTACAGGACTGACAAAGGAGAATTTTATTCGAGCCCCGCCCAATATCTTACTGGGGCTCATGAATATCATGAACGCATGCCTAAACGTGGGATACTTCCCTGACCACTGGAAGGTTGCGAAAATGATATTCATTCCAAAAGCCGGTAAACCACCGGACAGTCCAGCTAACTTCAGGCCCATATCTCTCCTAGAATTTTCAGGGAAAGTCTTGGAGAAGATATTGGCCAACAGGGTAAACATGTTCCTCGAGAGAAATAACTCTCATAACATCCAACAACATGGCTTCCGTGCGAAGCGAGGAACAGACACGGCGCTAGCCGTAATTACCGAGAAGTTGGCAAAAGTAAAATCAGAGAAACGCCATGCAAATCTGGTGCTACGCGATGTCAAAAAGGCCTTTGACAAGGTATGGAGGAGAGGCCTACAATATAAGATCCTTCAACTAGGCCTCAATCCCATACTTGAAAGGATTCTTTGTGACTATGTGATGGAGAGGAGAGCGTTTTTAAGTATTAAAGACTACAGCGGCCCTGAGTTCGAACTCGAGGCGGGGGTGCCCCAAGGCGGGTGCATCTCTCCCCTGCTCTATAACATCTACACTATAGACCTTCCCCAACCCTTGACTGAGGGTTCCTTATACGTCCAATTTGCGGATGATATAACGATGATATGTACGGGGCCTTATCGGAATGCGAATTTCATGGCACGAAGTACGGCAGTGGAAATCGAAAACATCAACTCCTTCGAGAGAAGATGGAAGATATCCACCAATGCCCAAAAGTTCCGTGTAATTCCATTATTCCGAAGGACTCTGGCAGACATCCGTGTGGGGGGTGCACGCATCCCATACCGCACGGAGGGCACGGTTCTGGGACTACAAATTACGACCGGTGGGTATAGGAGCCATGTAGCAAGAACTACACAGAATGCACGGAGGGACTTGGGCGAATTTTTCAAATTCGTAAACCTGAGTACCTCCAACAAACTTAAGATCTACAATGCGTGCATTCGCTCAAAACTCCTGTACCCCCCGATCCCTATAAACGTAGTTTCCAAGACCCAAGTCCTTAAACTGCAAAGAGTCCAGAATAAGGCAGTATATGTCATCACGGGAGCCCGAAGGAGAGAAGGGAGAAGGCAGAGTGAACTCCATGGTGAACTGGGGATGACCCCCATAAACGTGGAGCTTCACCTAAGAGCAAACAAAATCTGGGACAAGGTGCACCGGCACCTCCCCCCCGAGTTTGTACTGGAGCACATCGACTTCGACATTTTACCTAACTTAAGACGACCAATTAGCTTCAAAAGCAGTAGACTACCGAATGACTTTAACGTCGACCCTAAGTTCACTTAAATACTAAATAACCCCCAGTCATAACACAAAAACATGAACAAAGCCAAACGAGTTTAGCCACCGAATTAACACTTGTTTAATTTGGTTTTAAATAACACTTCCCCAATTTTTTGCGCGAAAATATCGCCAAAAACACACAAAACAACATCAAAAATCCAAATCTAGGTGTAAAACACCCAGAATTGAAGATGAAAATCTTCCAAAAGCCACGTAAAGATACAATGTATTAATACAAAGGCTCGAATGCCCACCGCATTCATCAGATAGTATAGTAATATGCTATCAAAAAAACAAAACCAAAACGCAAAGAAAGCCAGTGATACCCTTTCACCAGGGATCTGTCTTTCATTCTACCTTTCGTTTTCACTTTCCTATTATAGTTTTCCCTATTTTCCCCACTATTTCTCCTACTAAAACCCTCTACTACTATATTTCTCACTTATTATGTCCAATGTCCAATGTCCAACAATCGCATCCTGGAAAGCCAGTTCCCCCCACCCACCCACTCCCCTTCCCTTCTCCCTGAGCGAAGCGGAATCAGGACCCAATTAGCAGGGTCGGATTCAGAACGCTAATAGACTGGCAAGGAGAAAGATGTGGATGTGGGGGGGGCACAGATGAAGGGAGGGGGATGTATACAAGCGTGTGCGCACATATGCACACACGTGCCTTGTCGTATTCGATCATTTAAGTGCCCGTTGAAGTTCCTGAGGTTTAGAACGGGTCTAAAACAAACATGATTGGAAGCTTCTGAAACTTCAAAATTTGAATAGAGTCTTTATGGAGCGAGATTATCATTTAATCGAAAGTAAGAAATGAAAACTGACGAGGCAGCTACATAAGTGTTTGTAAGGATAGTTCGTAAAAGACGACTCTTATGAAGATTCCATCCGATAGAAACATATATTCAAAAATTTATACAAAATAAATTAACAAAGTAAAATATTGATACGTACAAAATAAGAGAACGATCTTGCAGGAACATTCTTAGAAGTTTCTTGAAATCATCTGGCAACATTTTGTACAGTAGGTAAGAAATGTACAACTCTTATTGTTGTCGTACTCACTCTTCAGAAATATCACCACACGGGAGAGTAACTCCTGAGCTCCGTCAGAGAATTTTTCGCTTCAAGACTTCAGGGGACTCTTTCAGCGATTTCAAGAGGTAGAATTTTTTATTTTTTATTTTAGGAGCCTATCTGGCGACTACCCACTTGGGCAAAAGTCGTCAAACTCCCGACATCCTAGCACTAGACTACTTTAAATGAAGAATAGGCAAAAAACAACGATGAAAAATGAAAATGGCAACAAGGAGGAAGCAAGCTCCGGCGTCGGGAAGAGATCCACACCCACCCCCAGGCGCAGGGAAGCGCGACCTACAAAGAAAGCAACAAAAAAACTAGGTAACTAAAGGGAAGAAGCCGGCCTCCCCCCAAGAAGTCTATAAGTCCACAGTCAATGTACACAAACTCGTTCCGAGTACAAGGGACAGGCGGTAGCGACTGCGCACATCCCGGGACCGGGAAAGGTAACGTGCGCGAAGATACCCAGACTTGAACAGTCAACAAGCATGTGCCGAACAGTCTGGGGGACAACGCAGTCTTGACCGTAGGGTGCTGGTGAGCGCTGTATCAAATGGCGGTTGGTCCCACGAGTGTGTCCAATTCGGAGAAGACAGAAAGCAACCTGAAGCCTTCACGGCATTGGTGGGTAGGTGCATAGAACAGTCGCGGGGCAATGGCATGCAACTTTAAGTTCGCTTCGACCGTCTCTCATCTTCTTTTCCAAGCAGGCCGGAGAGCTGCCTCTATAGCTCCCATGTAGTCGGTGTGAGGAATAGCAAAATGCGCGTCTGGTCGCCCAGTCCTCGCGGACTCTTTGGCGCCCTCATCGGTGCGCTCATTCCCCACAATTCCTACATGTCCAGGAACCCAGCAGAAGATAGTTTAGACATCTGCCTGGCATAACCAAAACCATGGCGTCACGGATATCGCTAACCAGGGGATGCGGAGATTCCAATGCCTCAAGGGCACGCAGGGTGCTGTGTGAATCGCTATAGATCACAATCCGGTCTCCGAACCGGCTAAGTGTCGTAATCTCCCGTACCGAGTTGTGTATTGATATCAGCTCGGCCGTGAAGACAGACGCAGCGCCTGGCAGAGCCCCGCAGACTTCGAAAAGAGGGGATACGGCGTGGAAGCCGACCCCCTCTTGGGACTTAGGGCCATCCGTATACACTGTCACGGTTCCAGCGTGACACGAGGTGTGATCCAAAAAGGTCGAGCGCAATACTCCCTGCGCTGTAAAAGCTTTGGGAACAGAGGCGTGGCGACAAATACCCATAGGTGGTACCCTCCAGGGTGGCGTCCTGGGCAGAACCAGGCGCGCCACTGGCCCGAGAGCTATATCTACCTCTAGAAGGAGTTTCCTGGCCCTAAACCTAAAAAGCTTAGGGTATGACTGGCGTCTCTCGGTGGCATAGGCACCATCAAAATTAGCTACGGATCCAGTAAAAGCTGTTGGCGACTGATGGAGGCGCCGGGCTTACGCATACAGGCGAACAATGCACAGTGCACGGCATAGATAATGGTATCTCCCCAGCATCGACTAGTAGGATTTCAATAGGGGAAGTGCTGAAGACACCTGTCGCCAGGCGAAGGCCGGTGTGGTGGATCGAGTCCACCTTCCGCAATACATGCTCAGCTACGGATACATAAAACTCGCATCCGTAGTCGAGCTTCAAACGAACAAAGGATCAATAAAAAAGTAAGGCAGTATCACTATCAGCGTCCCAAACGCTGAACGTCACGGAACGCAGAATATCCATTGCACGGGTTCAAGAGACCCTAAGGCTGCGGATATAAGCCTACCAGGTGAGGCGTCGGTCAAATACAAGACCAAGGAAACGGTGTGATTCAACCAGTTCCAGGCCTACCCTATTAAGAAACAAGTCTGGGTCAGGATGGAGCCGTGGATGGCGGCAGAAGTGAACCACCCTAGTCTTGGGAAAGGAAAACCGAAACCTGTGCGGTTCGACATAGCGAGAGACGTGGTTAAATGCCTGTTGGAGTCGACGCTCCGAGTTGGCATCTAGTCCGCGCCATAAGAGATCGAAATTTTTTTTATTATTATTTATTTAAGGGATTATCTGCCGACTGCCGACTTAGGCATGAGTCGCCGTAAGCAAACAGCCTAGTTCTAGTCTACTTTAAAAATTTGAACAGGAAACAACAATAAAAAGAAATAACAATAACAAAACAATAACAAAACAATAACAAAAACAATAACAAAAACAATAACAAAAACAACAATTAAACCTGGTTAAATGAAAGGGAGAAGGCCGGCCTCCCCAAAAAAAGTCAACAAGTCCACCAGTCAAAGTGCACGCACTCGTTCCGAGTACAATGGACAGGCGGTAGCGACCCCGCTCATCCCGGTACCGGGACAGGTGTCGTGCGCGAAGATCACCCAGACTAGAACATTCGAAAAGAATGTGCCGAACAGTCTAGGGGACTACGCAGTCGTTGCACAGGGCGCAGGCGAGCGCTCCATCAAATAGCGATGCGTCACACGAGGGTGTCCGATTCGGAGACGACAGAAAGCAACCTGAAGCCGCCGCGGCATTGGGGGATAGGTCCATGGGAACAGTCGCGGCGCAATGGAACGCAACTTTAAGTTCCCTTCGACCGTCTCTTCTTTGCCAAGCAGTCCGAAGAGCTGCCCGTATTCCTGCCATATAGTCGGTGTGAGGAAGAGCAAAACGCTGGTCCGGTGGCAGAGTCCTCGAGGACTCTTTGGTGCCCTCATCGGCGCGCTCATTCCCCGCAATTCCTACATGTCCAGGAACCCAGCAGAAGATAATCTCGACATCCACCCGGCTCGCCAAAAGCGTGGCGTCAAGGATATCGCGAACCAGGGGATGCGGAGATTCCAATGCCCCGAGAGCACTCAGGGCGCTTTGTGAGTCGCTATAGATCACAATCCGGTCTCCGCACCGGGCACGTCGCGTAATCTCCCGTACTGAGTGGTGTATTGCCACCAGCTCGGCCGTGAAAACAGACGCAGCGCCTGGTAGAGCCCCGCTGACTTCAAACCGAGGGGATACGGCGTGGAATCCGACCCCCTCTTGGCACTTGGAGCCATCCGTATACACTGGCACGGTTCCAGCGTGACACGATGTGTGCTCCAAAAAGGTCGAACGCAATACTCCCGGCGCCGTACAAGCTTTGGGAGCAGAGGCGTGGCGACAAATAGCCAAATGTGGTACCCTCCAGGGTGGCGCCACCGGCCCGAGAGCCATTTCTATTTCTCGAAGGAGTTTCCTGGCCCTAAACCCAAAGGACTTAGGGTATGACTGGCGTCTCTCGGCGGCATAGGCACCATCGAGATCAGCTGCGGAAGCAGTGAGAGCTGTTGCTGACTGAAGAAGGCGCTGGGCTTGCGCGTACAGGCGGGTGATGTACTGCACGCGGCGCAGAGCGAGTAGCACCTCCCCAGCATCGACCAACAGGCTCTCAATGGGGGAAGTGCGGAAGGCACCGGTCGCAAGGCGAAGGCCGGTGTGGTGGATCGAATCCACCTTCCGACATAAACGCTCGGCTGCGGATGCATAAAACTCGCATCTGTAGTCGAGCTTCGAACGAACAAAGGATCGATAAAGAAGTAGGGCAGTAGTCGTATCAGCGCATCAAGCGCTGAACGTCACGGAACGGAGAATGTCCATGGCGCGGGTACAGGAGACCATAAGGCTGCGAATATGAGCCTCCCAGGTGAAGCGTCGGTCGAATACAAGAACAAGGAAACGGTGCGACTCAACCACATCCAGGCGCACCCCATTAAGAAACAAATCTGGGTCGGGGTGAAGCCGTGGATGGCGGCAGAAGTGCACCACCATAGTCTTGGCCAAAGAAAACCGAAACCTGTGCGCTTCGGCATAGCGAGAGACGTGGTTCAATGCCTGTTGGAGTCGACGCTCCAGAGTTGGCATCTGGGCCGCGCCAAAAGAGATCAAAAGGTCGTCCACGTAGAGCGTAGAGAGAACATCTTCTGGCAGCACCGAGGTGATGCTGTTGATGTTCAGGGCAAAGAATGTGACACTGAGGATACTTCCTGCGAGATAGCCTCTTCCTGCTCCTTTTGGCCGAAGAGGGATCCCCCTCACCCTCACCCGTACGCGGAATCGACGATCTCACAAAAATTCAAATATAAATATTCGGAGGTGTTCCATCGCCCCCATCGTGTGGAGTCTTCATAATATCGTATCACCATGTGGTATCATATATTTTCTCCAGATCGAAAAACATCCTGGCGTAGAGCTTTCAACGAAGGAAGGCCTCGCAGACGGCATTTTCCAGTCGGCGCTGAGCATCGGATGTGGAGTGAAACTTGCGGAAGCCGCACTGTGCAAAGGAAAGATGACCTTTGCTGTCCAGAAAAAACGGCTAATCTAATATTTACCAATTTCTCGATCAACTTGCACGCGCAAGAGGTTAGAGAGATTGGGGGGAAACCGGCTGGAGTAGAGTGATCTCTCCCCAGGTTTCGAAAGGCGAGCACAGTAGCGATTCGCCAGGAATCCGGGAGGAGACCCTCAACCCAGATGCTGTTGAACAAATCTGAGAGAAAGGAGATGCCTCGCTCAACCAGGTGTCCAAGCATGGCGTACGTGACATCGTCGGACCATGGAATGTACGCAGAAATGATAGTATACCTCCTATCCAGGTGAAGCTGCACAGCCACTGCCTGAAAGGAGGTATCTAAAGTGAAAGATGTGTCTAAACTCAGGGATCGATCTGCTTCTCTAATTCTTATTCCAGCTATATCAAATGTGGGGAAAAATCCTGAAGATTACAGCGTGAGCGACTCCACACTTCGTAGAGCAAGACAGCACGGAAGAAAAAAGATAAGTGAAAATATCACTAGAAGCTTTGAGACTGACAAACCATTGATTGTACAATGGGATGGCAAGCCTTTAGAAGACATTACTGGGGATGAAGTATTTGATCGTCTTCCAGTCTAATATCTGATAGTGAAGTAACACAACTGCTTGGACTATCAAAGATAGATCATGGAACGGACAAAGACACTGCAACTGCTGTATATACATAAATTTGTGATTGGAATTTAATAGAACAAAATATGGAGAAATACTTGCTATGGCTTCCTTGGGGACACCATATTTTCAAATCCTCTTAGAAGCAGCAGTGGGCAGTGGCCTCTTCCCTTACAACCATCTTTAGGTTCTAACATTTAGGTATTCAAACGATTTAAATCAAACTAGAACACACTGGAGTTGAAATCATTTGATTTATTAGAAAACGTTCCTCATCAAGAAAAGGAAGAAATGATTGCTTTTGCATCCAAACAACTGAGTGTACAGCAACCTCGTGATGATTATAAAGAGCTTTTAGAATTGACAATCTTGCTAGGCGGCACTCGATCCACTGGAATAAATTTCAAGAAACCAGGAGCTTACCACAGAGCACGTTGGATGGCTAAGCTGATATATTCGAGAAAAATCTTTATGTGCAAAGAGCAATTCAAAATAACAGCAAAACAAGAGAAAGATCTGAGGGAAATTTAGTGGTTTTCTGCCTCAATTTATATCAAACATCGGTTCTCTGCCCCTAGTGCTGCAAGTGTTCCACGTAACGATTTGTGCCTACCTAAAGGCCTTAAAAATTACACAAGTATAAATGAAAAACTAGCTAACAGAGTTTTGCAAAAATTGAAGAATCATTTCTTGTATTTGTCAGAAGAGTTAATTGCTATGGCTTTCTTTGACAATGAAATCAGTTATGAGACAAAACTAAAAATGAAAGAAGCTCTTACAACACCATCATACCCAGATCCACCAAAGAAAACTCAAGTAGATATTGAAACTGTGAAGAAGAAGAAAATTCAAGATTTCGTTACTAATAATACAATGTTCTTCAAGATTACGAGTTTATAATCATTTTGGACAAACCGGTGGAAGATTGTCCTCAAGAAGAGTTTTTGGGTGGCAAAAAATGTTGTTAACCGCATGGCAGTTGTTAATGACATACATTGTTGAAAGATGAGTAAAACTGATGGAAGATTACAGCAAAATTCCCACTAATGGTGCACAACAGAAACAGTATTTACTGCAAGTTGTATCAAATTACAGAAAGAAGATTGCACATAAAACAAAAAAAGCATTAATATCTCTTATAAATAGTAAGATGTAAATCTGATATAAAAAACTATATCAAGTTTAATCTGAATCATGATGTAATAAATTAAAAAAGGTGGTATAATAGGCCTCCTGGGGAACTTCCACTTAAAAAAAAAAATCAGCAAATTTTCCTAGAGCGGGCGCAACCCTAAGATATTTGAATTTTGATCTGAAATTTAGCCAGGGTCATTTTTTTTATAACACAAATTCATTTGAGATGGTATCTTGGGGCTTCTAAAAAAATAATTTTTTTGACCCCCATTATGCATCAATAAATACAATGTCCGGAGAAGTTTAAACAATAGTGCGTTTTTTGTACATATTTCCGAAAATGACCACTTAATTAATTGGAATTCGGCAAAATTTATTTATTACTCTAATGACGCTATAAAAATAAATATTGTTGAATGTTCATTTATAAGTCAATTCGATAACTTTAACATTCCCCTTTTGCCTTTTTAAAATTGATGCTGTGATCAAAAAAGCTTATTCTTAAAGAAATTAGTTTTGACTTATGTTCTTAGTTTTGTCTCTGCAATATTCATAGTTATGGGTACCCAATTTGTGTAATTAATTATTTCATTGATTTTGTATTAACATTGTTCTATTACTCTACCTCTTTCCCTCACTCTCCTTGCCCCCCTCCCCTAATGTAGGTGCTTGCTTCCCATGTCTCTCTTAATCTTATTATTTAGACTATGCCTTTTTCCGTTAATCTTTTTATCCCCTCTAGCTCTTCTTTTTACCCTTTCTGCCTCTACGTTTGACCTTGCTACCTACTCCTGATAAATCTTTGAAAATTTAATCTTCTTCTCCTCCTAATTTCTTATTCGTGATTTCTTGTCCTAGACGAGGCCTTTCACTTTTTACTGTCTTATATATACCCTTATTATATTTTTTTCACTCTTAGTTATCCTTGATAATGAACGGAATAAAGTTCGAAAGAACTCGGAAACACGTTTTCCATTCATTGTTAACCTCATGTGCTAATTTATGAGTTATTCATTTTTTTTCTCTCTCTCTCTCTTTCTCTCACACACACACATTAATTATGATTGTGCAATCATAATTATGAAATTAAAAAGGCAATGTTGTAGCAGGTATAACAATTAAAATACCTGATTGATACGTGAATTTTTGGTCTGCGTTAGAAAGGCTGACTTATGCGATATCCTCCCATGCCTGGAATTGGTTCAGGGAAAGTACGCAATCGCCCAATCATAGACCTGCGGTATGCTGGTCTATGATAAAACTGACACGCATAATCTGGGTATACACCGTTACACCATCTAACCCATTGCTGGCAAACCTTATATACAATTCGGTATTAAGTGACCAATCTAACGAAAACTAGCCATGGACAGTTGTTCCATGGATCCCTCGTGTAAGGAACCTGCCTTGTCATGTTAACGGTACATATTTTCCCACCTTAACCACAGTAGTGTTCTGTAGTTACATTCAATAAACATATTTTCACTTTCTCTAACGAAACCTTTTCTTTACGAACTTTTCTTAAAAAAAAACAACCTTTGGCAGAGATGTCTTCGCTGATTTCACTTAATATTTTTTTAATAAAAATAGGCTACTATAGCCTAGCCTAAAATACTATAGGCTAACTTGGTATAGCCTATCCTAGCATAGCCACACCTAACATAATATAGCCAAGCGTATCATATTATAGCCTAGACTACTATAGCATACCATACCCTAGACTAAAATAACCTTGCATAGCTTAGCCTATTATAGCCTTGGTTAGCTAGCCTATCGTACTCTAACATAGTATTACCTAGGGTAGCCTAGCATAGCATAGCCCTCCCTAGCATATTATAGTTTAGCCTACCCTAGCATAGCATAGCCTAGTATTAACTATCCTAGACAAATATAGTCTATACTATTCTATTATACTCTAGTCAAGCAGCATAACTTAGTAATGTCTAGCCTAACATACTATATGCTATCCTAGCATAGCATTTTATAGCCTAAATTAGCATAGTATATCTAGCCTATAATAGTCTAGCATAGTATAGCCTATTCTAGGCTTGCCTAGCAGAGTATAGCATATTATAGTCTAGTCTAGTCTAGCAGAGTATCGGCCGAATAGTTATAATGTTATCGTCAAAACAAAATATTTCCGGGCTAACCTTGGGAAGACTTTGGCAATTATATCATTCGAAAGAAAATGAAAAATAACATAGTTTCAAATTTCGTTAGAATCGGCTCAAGTTAAAATGTTATTACAAAATACAAAAAAAGCAAAACGGGGACCGACCGACATAGTGAGATGCTGAGTGGCTCGCGATTAGACTCGCACGCGACTAAAAATGTCTTCACCAATGAACAAATTTAGTTTGGCACGTGTAAATAAGACACATTTAAAAATATATATATTTACAATTACGTTTAAATCCGATTGGGGAGGTATTCGTCTTTTGTTTTAGATGTGCGGGTCCGACAGGATCCTGGGAAACTAAGTATTCTCGGGGTTATTAGTTAGATTATAATGTATGCTCCATTTTTTCATTCTAACTTTGCCACTTTCTTCCCAAACCTCTTCAAAAATAACTGTAGTGGCAGAGCTCCAATTTGTTTTCGCCTAATATAAAGTATAAAAAAATAATAAAACAATTTTTACATCTTTCTCAAAGCTCCCGACCCTCAATTGTATTTTTCTATCTCCAAGAATAAGGAATGGGAAGGATTTAAACGAGATGGCAACGAATCGTCATTCTGTAAAAAACAAAAACAAAAAACGCAAACAAAAACAACCTATCCTTCGATCTACAAGCGAGAGAAAACACAAAAACGACGCCAACTCCTTACTTGTGGGAGGTATCGAGGGGATAGGGTACGATGAACCCTCGTGGACTCGGCTGGGTATCATTCCCCATCCAAAAAAACGCGTCTGAAATTAAAAGAAGTCGATGAAACAAATCCATTCCTTTTATCTTAGTCCTGGGAACTTTCTCCTATGCGCTTAGGTTACATCATCCTCATGTTAATGAGACAACATGGCCAAATAAAGCACCATCATTGCACATTTTAGGCTATTATTCTCTCAATTATTAATAAAGGTGTATCAAGAGCCTAACAAAGTCGAAAGGTAATGTAGAGATGTGCAGCATCAAATAAAATTAACGTGCTGGAATATTGTTATGAACGAGAAAATTAACAGTGAAAAGGCTTGTATTAACAAGGTATCTACTTTCGAATTGAGAAAACGCCAATCCAACTTGGTCTAAAAACTTTTAATGGCTTAAACATCTTTTACATTGATAAGTTCTGATCATTACCAAACTAGGACTTAACTTCAGCCTACATAACATATATATTATTCAACTTAGAGGTAATGCTAAAATAATTTGCTAAAATAATTAAATTAAGGAGGAGAATAATGACAATCGTTTGGTCTCTTATTTGTAGTCGAATCTATTTTCACTTCAACTGAATAAAAAACAGGACAAATAACCCACTATGATCATGAAACCTTTAATAAGACAACCAAGTATTATGAGTGACTTTATAACAGAATCAGGCATTATATATATATATATATATATATATATATATATATATATATATATATATATATATATATATATATATATATGAGAAACTCACAAAGTAGCGCATGAATAAAGCAATAAATGAAAAAAAAATCCCACAAGAAAATGAAAGGTGGATTCCAAGTACTTTCGAACTTGTTTAGTTGATCATCAAGGAATAACGATAATGAACTGAACAAGTCCGAAAGTACTTGGAATCCGCCTTTCATTTTCTTGTGGGATTTTTTTTCATTCATTGCTCTACTCATGCGCTACTTTGTGAGTTTCTCATATATATATATATATATATATATATATATATATATATATATATATATATATATATATATATATATATATATATATAAAGGGTGTTCCATTAAGACGGATTGAAGTTAGCAGTAAATAAAACAGTGTTATTGGTGAAAATTTATTAATATCACTATTGGATCGTGTTATTCGAGTCATGACAATTATATGTGAAAAATAATATCGCCTAAATGTCCGCCAAGGCTTCGGCGGCACACCTCCACTCGATGGTCAAAATATTTGATGACGTCTCTGCATAGTTGCTCCTCGATCTCACCAATATGCCTTATTATCCTATCCTTCAGCTGTTGAATTGTTGTTGGCTTGTTGGCAAAGACCTTACTTTTGAGATGACCCCAAAGGAAAAATCTAAAGGCGTCAAGTCACACGATCCTGGTGGCCAATTGACCTCGCTGTTTCGAGAGATGATGCGAGAGATGATGATGAGCCCTTGTGGCTTTTGTCATCTGTGTGGCATGTGGCGCCGTTCTGTTGAAACGACAAATCTTCGACATCCATAGAATTCAATTCAGGCCATAAAAAACTGCGGTGGGGGTTATATATTATATATTATTAAACAACTCTTTCTGAATAGCTAGTTTTCCTGGTAGTTTGGGTGCCTTAAAAAAGAGGCCGTTTGACTCGGATGACCTATGATGAGCCCTTGTGGCTTTTGTCATCTGTGTGGCATGTGGCGCCGTTCTGTTGAAACGACAAATCTTCGACATCCATAGAATTCAATTCAGGCCATAAAAAGTTGGTTATCATGGCACGGTATCACTCGCCTGTCACCGTGACAGAATTTTCGGCATCATTTTCGAAGAAATACGGCCCAATGATTCCACTAGCAACCTCCCTCCCCCTCAACAGTGACCTTTTGTGGATGCAGTGGCTTATTAAACAACTCTTTCTGAATAGCTAGTTTTCCTGGGAGTTTGGGTGCCTTAAAAAAGAGGCCGTTTGACTCGGATGACCTATGATGAGCCCTTGTGGCTTTTGTCATCTGTGTGGCATGTGGCGCCGTTCTGTTGAAACGACAAATCTTCGACATCCATAGAATTCAATTCAGGCCATAAAAAGTTGGTTATCATGGCACGGTATCACTCGCCTGTCACCGTGACAGAATTTTCGGCATCATTTTCGAAGAAATACGGCCCAATGATTCCGCTAGCAACCTCCCTCCCCCTCAACAGTGACCTTTTGTGGATGCAGTGGCTTTTCAACAACCTTCCTGGGATTTTCCTAAGCCCAAATGCGACAATTCTGCTTATTAACGAATCCACCAAGATGAAAATGGGCTTCATCACTAAAGATGATTTTTTGCGAAAAATCACGAAGTGCCCGAAATGCGTTTTTGTTTGAACGTCCCTTTTCGTAATAGGCTTCGATAACTTTAACACGTTGTTCGATTGTTAATCTTTCCATGGTTGCAATTGCCAAGGACTGATGTTGTTAAATATGAAAGAAAAAGAAAAAAATCATTAGACGCTTAAACTTAACTCACATTTAAAATCGGTCCAAGTTATTGGAACATCCTATATATATATATATATTTATATATATATATATATATATATATATATATATATATATATATATATATATATATATATATATATATATATCACAATTGTGAAGAAATGCAGGTTTATTCAACATTTTAAAATAAAAACATTATGATTGGAAATGTAAAGGCATTGTTTAGGTTGGAAAAGTCGCAACAATTATATTTTTTAATTAATCCAAAAAAATTTAAGCAAATGTAAGGCATTTCGGGGATGACAATACCAGTAAATGCGATCAAAGTAGTAGAGTAGCAACAATTAAAATCACCAAATAAAAGTTGGCACGCATCATTATTTCACGAAACGTTATTATCCTAAATCCCGGCTTGAACGAGAGCCGAAATGAAACGAGAACAGTCTGAATTTTTAGGTGCACGAATCCGCCTTTAAGCTGCCTGCAAGACACAATCTAGGTTCATGTTAAGTTAGTCTCCGGTAGCGGAATCTGTTGATTCGGAGAAAGCGCCCCTAATCCGGTGCAAAGCTTTACCAATCGGAGGAAATCCCTGTCAATCCCTAATCCCAAGAGAAGGTCCGAATGAAACACAAACTTTCCCAAAGGATTGCTTTGTTGTTTTCCAACTAGAAGCCATGAGGGGGACGTCCACAGAGAGGCGAATGAATGAGGGAAAGTTTTTCTTGAAGCGGAGGTAGGGGGGAGCTTCATAAAATGCCACTCCGCTGGGAGAGCAGTTAAGGGTGATAATCAAACTTGCGATAGGGTTAATAACAGGCCGAGACTTAGATTAGGTGCTCCTGTTATGGTGGAGGGAGCTTTCAAATAAGATTGTCTATCGTTGATCCACTCTTGTCGGAAATGAGACATTTCTTCCGTCATTTCGAGAATTAGAATTTCTTGACGAATTCGAGATTTTTTGGTTCAGTCTGAAACAATAAAACCTTTTCTCCCTGAATCAGTGGTGGATCCAGGATAAAAAATTGTCGAGAGCAAACTGCATTCCTCCCTCTGAGTAGTCTGAGTAAAGGGCATTCACCATTAATAATGGTTACTTTACACAACATGGATAATAAATATCAGTAAATCACACGGGAGTGAGCACTAAGTATCAGATCCGAAATTTTTCCCACACATCAGAAAATTATGAATTGTAGTTTTGGGACGTCAGCTAAGGTGTAATACTGAATTTATAAGTTATTTTTGAGATTTACCCGTTTTTTTTAGCCATGTATCATATAAGATACATTCGATCCCAATGGTTTAAAAAACTGCGGTGGGGGTTATATATTCTATATTATTAAACAACTCTTTCTGAATAGCTAGTTTTCCTGGGAGTTTGGGTGCCTTAAAAAAGAGGCCGTCTGACTCGGATGAGCCCTTGTGGCTATTGTCATCTGTTATATTATATTGTGGGGGACTTTGATTTTGTCTTTCCCCTGGTGATGGTGCTTTTTGTGGGTGAGTTTTGACGGAGGCGGATGACCTTTGATAGGCCCTTGTGGCTTTTGTCATCCGTGAAATTATGTTATGTTATGTTATAGCAGAATCGCCATGCAAGAGTGCTTGAGTATGTGTCTACTCAGCCACATAAACCAGACAATTCATTTATTACCACTGCACACTCAATTTTCCAGGTATTTTTACCCCTTTTACATGATATTCATTGATACACCACAGGGTTTTATTTTTATTCTCACCTCCTATACGCAAAAGTGCTAATACAAATGCATACATAAAAGCAAAAAATGAGAGACCGGGAGTTTGCGGTCGCAATAGAAAAGGAGAGGAAGAGAGAGTATTTAAAATCGAAAGGTCGAGATGGATTCTCTGGCAGAAGGGTTTGGTAACGAGATTTGTATGAAAAGTAGGGAAGTTAGGTGAAGTGAAAAATGTGAGAAAATCTAATTTTTCAAAAGGCGACAGGTCACTCAACTCTTCTGAACCTGTCGCAACTCCATGACGATGACGGTTTTCCTATACGAGGCCGACGGAGAGAGGGAAACGAAGGGACGGCCAAAGCGATGACTGAAATTTAAGTTTGTGGGGAATTTTCCACAAATCGACGAATTCATCCTAATAAAAGACAAGTAGAATGAGCAAGAGATTCATCACGAAGAGTATACCTCCCATTTCTAATTAACGCAGTCGTATTTTCCTTCCTGTCCATTAGTCTGATTGTGGAACCACACTCCACACAAGACAGCTTTCATCTCCCCAGCACACACAAAGATGCAGACGAGAAGGGGAAGCCTCGTGTTACCTCCGACTTTTGTATGTATGGCGTCGATCATTGGATAAAGGACACTGCCTCTTATGCGTGCTGTTAAATGGTGCGAAACCGAATAAAGAGGAGCACGTAGAGATTTCATAAAGAGAGGAGATAGCGTTCTGTTAAAGAGGGAGGGATCCCTCTAGAGTAGAGAAAAGGTTTGGCGAGGACGGAATGCAATGGGAAAGAGACGGCTTTTCAGGACGTGAAGAAGAAAGGGAAAAGAAAATATGAAACGGAAAAGAAATCCTACGGAAGTGGGAGGTCCGAGAGGACGAAAGGGTCGAATGAAGACCTCCTCCTAGTTATTCAGCTGACTACCGACGTCCCGCCCAGAAGATGGTGGTCGGCCGACAAGACAGACGAAGGAGGAACAAGTGAAATAAATATTTGCGTAAATCAAGGACAACCTCTCCTCGCAACACAATGGAAGAGGGACCAACCCAACCCCGGCAGAGGAAGAACAAGGCGTTGCAATTATTACTGAGAGCTAAGAAGCGAGAACAAACGAGGTTTGTAAAGAAGCTAACACATTTTCCCTTCCCTGATAGAAGTAACAATGGATGGAGACTACAAAGGTAAGCTAGTGCAAAGAAACTACTTGAAGCTCTCGGGACGGGGCGCACAACACCCCGGACACTGTCTCGTTCACCAACGAAAGCAGCTTCCCCTTCAGAGATGGAGTAAGGAGGTAATCCTTGTTCCGCCTTTTCATATCGATCTCACACACTCCTACGACTGAGCGCTGACACGCAACAGTGTCAATGGCTGCAAAAAAAAGGAGGAGGGGGTAAATTTGAGGGTATTAGATGAAAAGGCCGGCCTTATACGAGGTCAACGCGGCAAAGTCCCCACATCCAGCTCAGGTGAAAGCATTCATGAGATTATTATAAAGGAGCGGATTTCCAGCCGATAGTGTCCATCCATTTCTCTAATTCTGTCACCTCGTATTTAGTTTTCTACTATGCGCAACCACCTTCAAGGTCATGATAATCTTACTCACCCAGCACAGGAAAAAAAAATCAGCCATTTAATGATGACGAGAACTATAAATACCCCAGCATTAAAGACGCACAGAGGGTATATCTCGAAACCCAGAGGGCCCATTATTTCCAACATGAAAGCAGACTCAAAACTTTCCTCCCCTTTTTGTTGATTTTAAACCGAGGGTACACACACCTTAACCTTTCCGAGATAGACATGTATAAAAATAAGGTATACTGCTAATCAAGTCTTATAAAAGATATTCCAATAAAGATTAGCATTAAAGCCAATAAATGTAATTTCGAAGGGCAGAGATAAAGTTTAAGTTTAGAAGGTGGAAAGGCGGTAATCTGCCCTTAAGCGATTAATGTTAAAACGACCGCGTGAAATTGTCCCTAAATCATTCAATCCGAGCCCGTTTCAAAGGCTGCTTTTGCAAGACGCGGAATGCAGTTAGGGCGTCGCAAAGCCTATTTGCGAGTTAATGCTGAAACTACCGCTGAGAATCATTGAATTTCTACCAACCGGATCCAATTAGTGGTGTTGGGATTTCGAGCGATGCGGCATTTCGGCTTGTCACGGCTCATTTTTACCTGGGGAACTGAAAGAGCCGGGAACACGTTTGTACACAAGGTATAAACACGCAAAGTTCCTAAAGAATGAAGGGGCAAAACATAAAATTAAGAAGTTAAAGTATTGAAAAATGGCTAAGATTTGAGGAATAATTTGTCGTTAGGCGAGGTGCGAGAACAATAGGGTACAGATACTATGAGCGGTTTGATGATAGTACGGGTGTGAGGCAACGATGTACTATCTAAATGTTGGTGTATGCTGACGACCTGTGGTGGGATGTGATATAGAGGCCCTTAAACAATTGCAATGTTTTAAGTACCTAGGTTGTATCGCGAATTATAATGGTTTTGAATGGGGGATAAGTGCACTGCGTCCTAAACTGAGGGTCGCGAGCAATTCGGTACCATAATTAACTTAATTTAAAATCTGATCAAAGGGTTTCAAACAAAGGTTGCCACAAAATTGAAAAAAAATTCCTCCAAAAAGTATCATTACTTATTTACATTATACATTTGCTTTGAAAATGAAATAAATCTAGAGCATTCGCCGCTTCTGAACCTTGGAAAAGTGACAAATTAGTTACGAAAGCTACAAAAATGGCCGAATTGCCCTCAACACTGATATGCAAACATGTTTTTTTGGCTCGCCGGTGCAGCAGTGGCCGACTTTAATTTTTCCCTCAACTGGTAAGAGTACGGTGCAGTAGAGTAATGAGTAGTAGAGTACGGAGAGGTAAAGCATGGTGTAGGCAAGGAGTAGTAGAGCACGGAGCAGTAAAGTACGGAGCAGTAAAGTACGGTGCAGTAGAGTACGGAGCAGTAAAGTACGGTGCAGTAGAGTAAGGAGTAGTAAAGTACGGTGCAGTAAAGCATGGTGTAGGTAAGGAGTAGTAAAGTACGGAGCAGTAAAGTACGGTGCAGTGGAGTAAGGAGTAGTAGAGTACGGAGCAGTAAAGTATGGTGAGGTAGAGTAAGGAGGAGTAGAGTACGGATAGGTAAAGTATGGTGTAGTAGAGTAAGGAACAATAAAGTATGGTGCAATAAAGTATTGTGCAGTATTGTACGATGTCGTAAAGTACAGTGTAAGATATTAACGAGCAGTAGTGTACGGTACAATAGATTAAGGTGCAGTGGAGTACAGTTCAGTGGATTACGGTGCAGTAAAGTAAGGTGCAGTAGAGTACGCTGAGGTATAGTACTGTACAGTAAAATAAGGTGCATTAGAGTATGGTACAGCTGAGTACGGTGCAATCGAGTACGGTACAATAGAGTGCAGTGCAGTAGAGTACGGTGCAGTAGAGTACGGTGCAGTAGAGTACGGTGCAATAGAGTACGGTGCAATAGAGTATGGTTCATTAGTGTACTGTGCGTGGAGTAAAGTGCGGTAGATTACGGGGCAATGAAGTTCGGTGCATTAGAATTTGGTGCAGTAGAGTATACTTCATTAGAATGCGGTGGGGTAGAGTACGGTGCAGTCGCGTACGGTGCAGTCGCGTACGGTGCAGTCGCGTACGGTGTGGTCGAGTACGGTGTGGTCGAGTACGGTGCGGTCGAGTACGGTACAGTAGAGTACTATGAAATACAATAGAATAGGAATGAGCAAAGTCGGGTGCAGTAGAGTAGGGTGCAGTCGAGTACGGTACAGTAAGGTACTATGAAATACAATCGAATAAGGTACATTAGAGTACGGATGAGTAGAGTATGGTACATCATAGTGTAGGTCGAATATTTAAATTGTGGAGCTATTTTGCTATCATTCGCATCTTTGACCAGATCTCCCGATCGGACAATGAAATGCACATAAAGATCAGAATGACACTCACTGGCGATTGTCATTCCGTGACCTCAGAGTGGAGGGATAACCCGTTCCGCGCACAGATTATTGGATATGAGTGCCCACATAGGTAAAATGGGGGCTCAAGAACAAAGGGTATGATGCAGTGTGACAAGGACAATGGTGTGTTGTTGTAAGTGACTATGTGCGTGTGAAACTATTCACACCGACAAACTTTTATGTCCGTGCTCGCTGCAATTGAGCCCCGTGCCTCGGCGTCAGAAATCCAACGCCGTCTCTATTATAGGCTAGCGAGAGCTTCAGCTATCATCCGTTTATTTTTTCCGTTTTTCTTTATTTTTTGTTGTTATTTTTTTTTATTTTTCTTCATTACATTTTATTTTGTTTGGGTTTTCCTTTATTTCATTTTTGTTTTTTTATTGAATCGTTTTGTTTTGTTTTCTTTTTCGGGAGTTTTCTTTTTGTTTTGATTTATTTCGTTTTATTTTTTCTTTATTTAGTGAGATTACCTCGTGAGAAATAATGAATTGTTTCATTTTCTCAATGGGTCTGGGACCAAACGCCCAAACTTGATCACAGTCGCAGGAAACAAATTGCCAGCAAATTGGAAGTAACAAAATCCTGGATCGAATTGGAAATTGTCACGTGTCAAAATTTGTTGCTGATGACACTTTGTAATCATTTAAGCAACATAAACTTTAATGTTTTTAATAAGTTATTATTAATTTGACTCATTTTTTAATTAATATTCTCTTAAAAAGGGGTGACTGATTAGACCATTTATCATGATAGATAAAGACCCAACTAAATTTAAAATTGCCTAAGATGAATTTAAAGCCAAAATATCATTGCTAGTTCTAGTTCAAGTGTTCGAATGGAAAGGAAAAATAGAAATTCTACCCCCGCCCCCCCTTCATAAAAAAGTGTGATCAAACCGTCCGTGTGATTTACCACTACTCTTTTTAGTAAAAAGGAGTTTCCCCTCTAATTTAAAGCACAATAGCAAAGAGTCTCTATCAGGCCGAAAGTTAAGAAGAAGAAATCTATGAAGAAAATAGTGAAACGAAAGTGAAAATGTGTGAAAGATATTTAGCTGCAGGTCCTTCTGCAGCCATTGGAGCATGTAGGACAAACTGTAGGTGTTTGGACCGGGAAGACAAACCGAGGTGTTGGGACGGAAGGGCGCACATTTATTCCAATATTAGCCGCATAAAGTTGCCCATGATACACATGAGATCACTTTTGCGGGTTTGCTGGAGAGGAAAAACGAGAATGAGGAAAAATGAACGTGATTTGGTCGCAGGAAACCCAATGAGTTAAAATGGCATCTTAACACTAATCATCCAATTTATATCAATTTTTCCACAGAAAATTTGATAATTGTAATAAACAAAAGGAAAAAAAATTGTAAACATTGTATCCGTTCATATAATTCTAAAGCTTTGTTTGCCTCATTAAGTTTCTTGCACAATTGCTAAATGCGAAAAGATTAATTCATTTGGAAAAAAATATTGGCACTGCCGCCGCGATTGATTTGGGCGAAATAATATTCGGGACATCGTAGGCACAACTACTACCAAAAGGTCCCTTGCCGATAATATTGTATGTGGGGAGGAGAATTGCGGGCACGTCTGACCATGTTTATGAGCAATTATTTGAAACTTTCAAAATTTATCATTTCGCTCTTAAATTTGATAAAGCAACCGATGTAGCTAAAGATGTTCATTTAATACATCATATATAAAATACATTGTGGTTAGGTAAAGGAAATAGTAAGAATTCCTTAATCCGCTACAAAAGTCTCCTGGAGTCCATCGACCCTCTTCAGGAGCGTAGCCCCCATACGACTGGGAACTCGAGGAGACTTTTGTAGCCGATTAAGGAATTCTAACTATTATCCTCATTGTTCAATTATCAAAGAGATAAAATACATTGCGGTAACTGATGTCAAAGAAGATCTATTATTTTGCAAACCCAATGATGGAAATGCAAGAACAGAATCTTCATCCTACTTAACTTCTTTTTTTTTATTAAAAGAACTTGGACCAATTGCACTGAAAGAGTCTCACTCGATGCAAGCTCCTAAGACTTGTTACAAGCTTAAGTTAAAAATGATGCACTATATGCCATGTGGCCGCACTGTATGCTTCATGGGTAGACACTTGTGCTAAAAGGCGAGAGTGAAGGATTACATGGCTGTTTTCAAATTTGGATTAGAGTTATCAATTTTATAAGAACAGTCCTCAAACAGCAAAGCCTTTTGCAGAATTGTCTGATGCCATGGAAGCTGAATGAATACAGCAAGCTTTTGAACTTCTGCGAAGCACGCTGTCGCTCGCAAGGCGAATCTCTTAGAAAAGCGTTCGTGCTTAAACAAAACATTGACATTTTCTTTAATGTTCACGATAGAGAAGAAACAAAGTCCTTCAACAATAAGAATTTTATCATTATATTTTGATTATTTGCTCGATATTTTGGAAAAACAACAGTTTAAAACCTCAATTCTAAGTCTAAATGTTCACTTTATCCATCAAAAATAAATTAACTGCACTTATGAAGAAAATAGAATTATGGATAACAAATCTCTCAAAATTACATTTTCATTCATTTACCAACTTGAAAGGATTCTGTTCAACAAGTAACAAGGGACCAAACAAAAATGTTCTTACCATGCATTTGAAAAGTCTTCAAAAGCAACTTCCATTTTATTTTAAGGACTTGTATATGGTAATATTTGAATGTGGTATAAGTTGAATCTATCCATTCATGAGCAAGAGTAAGAGTAATTAATAGACCTATCATGCGAAACGACTCTCAAATTGAAATTTGAAGATGAAACCCGTTAAGTTTTAGCTACAGTTAAAGACAAAATACTGGGCTTTATCAAAAAGGCGAATGTGAATTTTCTTACCATTTGTTACATGGCGTTTGTATGAAATAGGATTTTGGGGGAAGTTTCAGTTTTAAAATCAAAATCTTTCACTTGACGAATTATTGTGAGGAAACTACGAGTGGCCAGATATAATCATTGCAACCCAGATTGGATCAAATTTGCTCTCAAAGGCAACCCCACCCATCACATTAATTTTTATTTTAAATGAGGAAGATTTATAAATTTGCCATTTTAATTTGTTCTCATTTCTTACAAATTTGTTTACGCTACGATCGATAGAAATATGTCAATATTTTTCTAAGATCAAGTGTATTTCTATATTTTGAAATCGTTGGCACTACGTGTTTAGGTTCAGCAAAAGGACCTATTTATGAAGTTTGAAAACTACTGCATTAATGAAAGTTAAGGTCTTGGAGTGTGAAATATGTAAATAAATTGCATGAGAGTATGTTAGTAGCAAAAACAGTTTAGAAAAACGAGACTATGGTATGGAAGGCGAAAGAAAAAGAGAAAGAACAGAGCAAATGGCCAATACGGATAGGATGATGAAAGTGTGTGTGAGCGGTGGAATGGGCATGTAAGAAGGCATAAGAATGGACTTAAAAAGAGAAAATACGAGAGCAGTGGTGTACAATGGGTGAAAGACCGCGTAAAAGGTAGATTGCTTAGATGAAGGCGCAAGTGTTTGAGAGAAAGAACTTAGAGAGAGAAGTGAGTGATATTGTTATGACAGGTTTACATGGAAGATGTTTATAAAGGTGGGTGTTTGGTATCATACTTCATATATGTGTTGACCAGTGACAAAAATAGATAAGTAGTGATTTTCTTCAGCACTACAGAGGTCAAATCAAAGAAAATTTGAATTATGTTCTAAAACCGACTCTGCTCAGGAGGAAAATTCCGTGTATTTCAGAATGAAGCATATGTGCCATTATGAGGCCGGTCGGTGCCGTAGGTTGCCCACTTCTGGTGTAAACCCACAAATAAAGTATTAGGAATTTTATACAGAGAGAAGTCTTTTTACATTTTATTTATTGATAATCGCTCTTAATGTATAAATACTTTTTTGTTCCACCCTGTAGAAATGAATAGGTACGAATGAAAGTACAAATGATTGAAAAATGAATGAAAAGACGAATGAAAATGATATGTTAGAGTAGATGAAGGTCTCCCTTTACCCCTTCTCAGGAGACCTAAAATTAGACTACCACAAACGCAAAACAGCAAATGGACGGAAGCTAAATTCAATTGTTTGCATTAAAAGGTGAAAACAACAACGATACATACAGATGGTTACCACGTTTGGGGCAAAACATATAAAATGTAATAATATATAAGCATCCTTAGTTTAACTAATCTGCCGAAGACTTAAATTCATGACACATCTATTTTATTTTGTTTAATTCAATCTCTACCCTTTCAATTTAGATCAGCTTCAATTGGTAGCACAGGGAAAGGAAACTGCTGATGAGCCAGAGTTCAAAAAGAAATGGAGAAAAAAGCAATTCAAACGAGTGCGCAGGATGGTCCGGAAATAGCGTAAGATTCGATTAAATCTCTAGCAAAACTCACCAAACCTAAATGTTCGGACGTGTAGAACTCATTCCAAAGATTCGCAGACTTAATTAACAAGAAAAGTAAGTACCCTAGGAGACCTTACGGTCCATTCAAAGAGGGTACCTTTGGACTAGCAATCAAACAGGCACATGGCTGCTCAATTGTTTTGCGTCCTTGAACGGCCGCTTTTCAAGACTTTGTCTAGTCTTGACAAAAAACTGGTCAACAGATTCACTGTTGACAACTTCCACTGGAAGTGCGTTTCACTTACCGCAGATACTGTACGTGAACAAATTTCCACACAGATTGCGGTTGTAACGCTTCAGTTCAAGTTTGAAACCGTGATTGCGCGTTCTGTTCTCACTCAGTATGAAAATATCCCGGTAGTCAACATTGTCGAACCCTCGAAGTATTTTGAAAACTTCAATGAGCTGACCACGCAGTCTACAGGTTTCTAGCGAGAACAGATTTAATTCCCCTAGTCTATCCTCATAACTTTTATGTCGGATAGAGGGAATCAGCTTGGTTGCCCTGGCTTGTACGCGTTCCAACCTTGCGATATCCTTTCGAAACGAAGGCTCCTAAAATTGTACGGCATACTCCAGGTGCGGCCGAACCAGGGAGTTGTACAGACAAAGTACTATCTCCTTGTTACGGTATCCAAACTGGCGCTTTATGTAGCCTAACATCCTTTGGGCTTTCTTCTCTGCATCAATGCACTGTTTCGAGAACTTGAGGTCGCTAGTGATAGTTACACCCAAGTCCTTCTCAGTGTCACTCGATTCAAGAGCAGTGCCCTTAAGGATATACTGAGATTAGGGGTTTCTGTGGCCGATATGCATTACTTTGCATTTGTTCCCGTTAAAAGGCATTTTCCACGTGTCCGACCACTCCCCAATCTTCCCAAGATCTTCCTGCAGGCGGGCAGTATTTCCATCCTTTGCAACGTTCATACCAAGCTTGGTATCGTCGGCAAATTTGGAAATCTTGGCAACCATGTCACCGTCCATGTCGTTGACGTAGGTGATGAATAGTAGTGGTCCCAGGACAGAACCTCGAGGCACCCCACTAGTAATGGGCACCCACTCCCAAGCCTGTCCATTCACAACCACCCGTTTTCGTCTGCCACTTAGCCAGTTCTCGATCCAACCGTCTGCCTTTCCTTCTATGCCCAGCGCTGGCACTTTTCGGAGAAGGCGGCAGGGTGGTACCTTATCAAAGGCTTTCTAAAAGTCTAAGTACACCACATCCACCGCCTTGTCCCGATTGAGCTCACTGAACACGAAGTGGAAGAATTCCACAAGGTTCGTCAGGCATGACCGTTGCCTTCGGAAGCCGTGCTGGGAACTCCTCAGTAGCAGGTTTGACTCTAAATACGACTTCACTTTGTCCACCATGATGCTTTCCATGAGTTTACCGACTATCGAATTCAGACTAATAGGTCGGTAGTTCGACGGTTGGCTTCGGTCTCCTTTCTTGAAGATAGGAGTCACCTCCGCTTCACGCCAGTCTCTAGGAACGCATTCGGTCCGGATTGACATGTAGATTTAAAAGGTAGAGGGCTGGGGGGTATCAGAGCTCCTCCCAGCACCAACTACTCATGCGAGGAAGCGGGAATACAGATCTTATACCCTGCATCACAATTGAGATGGTTTCGCGCAAACATAGAGACTAGTACTTAGGCCAAATCAACTCTCCGGGAGTTAAGAGTTGATATTTAGTAGTCTCTCGACGTTGAGAAAAAAAATAAGGAATTCTTCCTTCATGGTCGATTTGTAAACCGCATCGGGTAACTGAAGGTAGCAAGAATAGAGAACTTCTCCCGGTCCAGGAAGTACTTCACATGACGGAGAGAGAGGTCAAAATGTCTAGTCGCTGGCAGTGAAATATATTGTACCTGCTATACATCCAGCAGTAAACTTGGATGGCTTGTTGCAGTGGAACTTTATATCCCAGTTTAATTGACAATTGGCCATGGCATCCATTGACATGTCTACCAAAATCAACTTTTTTTTTTGTCAGTAGAGGCTGATCAGTGTAATTGAATGGCATGGAAATAAAACTTGGATTGTAGACTCAATAAAGTCTTCTAGCATGACTAAACTCCACATTTGTGACCACAATAACAAGGCGAATAACCGTACCTGGTCCTTTGCCATCGTAATGGAAGTTTTCGAGGTACAGCTTGTCTTCATCGAGTGCCCATACTGTCCCTGAGACCTTGTGCTGGAACGTCTTGAGCTTACCGATCAGAGCTCCCTTCTGTCGGTCCTTCACCAGTTGATGCTCACCACTGATTCCTGGAAAGACAAAACTCAGCGTTAGTGGGTGTCTCGGTTCCTATTATTGAAAGGGCTTAAGTCCATCTTTCCCCCTTAGGTTCGACCTAGGTGTGAGAAAGAAGACGTAAATTATAAACGCGAATCACCCTAAACAAAGAGTGCGCAGGACGGTCCGATGAACATAACCCAAAATGTTGGGAGCGACATTAACAAATGTATATGAAAAGCCAGGGAAATGATGGGTTCAAATTTGAACCCATTTATAAGCAGTCTTTTTATGTGACCATTATTATTATAATTATTATTTCTTACATAATCCAACGAGGGCATGTTTATTTTGTACGCCATGTAAGAACATGCTCCCCTCAGGGATTTTATTAGTTAGAAAATAAAGAAAACTGGATGAGCCAATATGGAAATATTCCTCATAAGACAATGAAAGGAAGGACGAACAGATAAAGCAAAAGAAAGAACAGGAATAATGAAAAGTGTTAAGAAACACAAAGCCTAGAATACCGAATCTTATGAAACCAAAATATCCAGACCAGAATGAGGTTTTCTAAGCCTCCTGGAACGAGTTCATACAAAGAGTACTGTCACTCATGAGTACGAACTTAAGTTAAATGGGGAGATTAACCTCGGTGCGATGCTGTATCTGGGAGGAGAGACAGAAAGCGATGCATTAAAATGAGCAATAGTGACATCGAACAAACCTAAAGAGGCAGCAAGAATTGCCCCTCTTTCCGGACTTGCCGATTCTAAGGAGGAAGAAAGTGAAGCTGATGAGCACTTAGGTTTAATTTGGCAACCCTTTGGAACGAGCTTTTTAGTACTCTTTGGGTTCGTTTAGTCTAAATATACAAATGCTCTTTCGAGGTCGAATAAACTTTGCCAACCTTTCTTTCCCCAGCTTCGACTAACGGTTCATAGACTTCAATGGGGGCGCTAAAATGGTTCGAGAAAATGATTTAGCGCGGCGGCTGATTATGATTTTTATATGTTTCGCATCGGAGTTTTCATTTTCTATGGGGCGAAAAATATTGGTGATAAATTGAGCTTATACGAGGCTCGATTGCAGCAGGACAAACTGCTTTTTCCGTTCGACTTCGAAGGAATAAGAAAGAGATAAAGGAATAATCGGCTGCGAAAAATAACTTAGAGCGGGAAAGGAATACACAGAACACGCGCACACACGGGACAGCGCAAGATGAATGACGTGTAGCGTGGAGGTGACTAGGGGCCTCGTCAGCATCACGGGGTTGCCCTAATGAGAAGCGACTCCCAATCAATACCTGAAGAGCGCCTCGGGCGAGAGCTCGTCGCGGGACCGAAGAAAGGCTGTCTCCCGGTTGTTGCCGGAGGGGGAGCAGAGTTCAATGCGTCGCGTGTCCAATTTCGAACGAAATCTGAACCGCTCCCAGAGGCGATTCTCGGCCTAGTTCGCATGCAAATGCTGCCTCTTTTGGGCCTTTGAGGCCACTAGACACCGCCAACTCCAAATCCTGCTGTCGACATGGATTTCTTACCTTATTCAAGGCAATTTTAATGCAAGAATGTGAAAACAAACATGGGCATCTTCGCCACCATTTTTTAAATGGGTTCGTAAAAATGAAAGTGCGAGGAATGAGTCGCAAATTGGGGAAACTACTTCAAGCACCAATTCCTTCCTTTAGCTTCCCCTCGCTACACAACTAAGGCAAGTTAGGGTGGGGCAAGTGGGCAGTGACTAACTTTAGCATGACGCTTAGAGCGGCAAAAAATGGAGTAGTGACAGAGTATGAGGGTAATTAACAGGTATACTTAATTCAAAGCGGGGTGGGGTTTGGAAGTGGGGCGTATTTTAGAGAATTAGTAGCCTGACTGCGATCGGAAACAGGCGTCATGAAATGGTCATCGATTGTTTTGTAGTTGGTTTTGGAGGGTTGTACTCATTTCGGATACCCCGTCCACCCTCGGTGACACTGTAGCCAAACCTGTAGTGCATAGACCACAAAAGAAGTTAAGACACAGATTCCCCATACAGGGTGCGAATGCGATGTACTGTGAACCAATACGAGGAGAAAGGCAAAAATACTTTGGTTCATTCTAATAAAAAATGAATATAATTATTAATAAAGCAAACGCAAAAAAAGTAATAAATAAAAAATCAAGGAACTATTGTTATCGAGCCTAAGTCTATTTTGGGCGACTCAAAACTAAGCACCAAAAATACAACGATCAGTAAAAGAGGCTAAAAATAAAGCATCGATGAAAATAAGGCGAAGAAAAGGAGGCAAAAGAATGTGAAAAATACTCTATAAATCGCCTACTCCTCCCCTTCTTATGTAGAAGTGTAGGGGATCAGCGATCGTGGCCAACCGTGATAAGAGGCTCGATCTATAAAAAAAACATCGCTCAGGCTTAATTCCCCTATTTAATAGCCTTATTCTTGTACGGAGTTAATTCCGAACTATAAAATTCAATCTTTACGAATCACTCCCATTTACTTTTAATTCAATCCATGCATTCTCAAACAATGTATAACTGACGAATCAATTAGCAGTTTATTCATACAGTATCAAATACAGGACAGGGATTTTAGGGGGAATAAACCCGACCACTGTAGCAGAGAAGAGGGAGATTTATTTTTCTTTCAAGAATGCATCTTAGCGACTGTCTGCATCGGCATGAGTCACCGTAATCAAGTGAGCCTATTACTAGGCTACGTTGAAAAAACGGGCACAAAATAAAAACAATAAAAACCGTGAACAACAAACAAAAAATAAGCCCATATAAAAAGAAGGCACTCTCGGAGCATGACCCCTCCCCCCCTCGCCGATAGAACATGCGACCTACAAAATCAGTCAAATAAAGTGGAGGAGGTCAGACTCTTTTAAAAAGTTGTATAGTCCACAAGTGTGTGTGCACGAACGAGTCCCAAGCACAAGGGACAAGCGGTAGCGACCCCGCTCGTCCCGGTACCAGGACAGGTAATGTGCGTGGAGATCACCCAGACTGGGACATTCAACAAGAATGTGCCGAACAGTCTGGGGGACAACGCAGTCGTCAAATAAAGTTCGTTTGAGCGCCCCATCCCATGGCGGTGCGTCCCGCGAGTTAGAGCCCCCTTAACTACAGAATGGGAGATACTAAAAAAAAAGCTTAAAATACCATTGCAACAAGATGGAGATTCACTAAAAGCATAAATAGCGATTCCCTTTGCATTCACACAATTGTCCTTTGGGGCTTTAGAACAGGACATTATTCTAGTGTGGTCATAGAGCCACCGAGAAAGGCCTTTGCTATCAGGAACGACAAAAGCAATGGGGTGGTTCCAACGGAGGCGTGGGATACATTATAAGAATTTCTTGCTGACTGAGAGCTAATTAGTATGGCTAACTTAATGGGAATATATGCGCCAGATAGTTTTGAAAGGGGTGAATTTACAGGAAGTGTAGAACGGAAATGCAGAAATTTCATCAATTTGTGGAAACAGAAATATCGAACTTGTTTCGTCGCCAACTACGTCATGAAACGTTTTAAGTTGAAATTCCGAAGCAAAAATTGCTTCTACCTTTAAAATATTTATTTTAGAAGTAGAAGTTAAACAAGATCATTTATGTCAAGTTGCAATTAATGAGAAGCAAATTTTTACTTTGCATTTTCAAAGCAATGACGCGTGGATTAGAGCAGTTTTGCTGTACTTGAGAAAAGTGAAGAATAAACCCTATTATTCCTGTAGGACCTACAGCATAATATAAAATGTATTAAAATAAAGTAATTTTGTATTTGTAACTTAATAACATCGCTTTTTTGTATTGAAACATGAAAATCGTAGTTTGTATTGACTTTTAATAAGGAAAAGTGCAATGTACGCAGTAATGGTAGGCGATGGGTATGACAATGGGTAGCCACCTTCATACTGCATCGGGGTCGGCTGGGGGACGCTCTTCAACCCCCCCCCCCCCCTCAACAAATATTTATGGTTGAAACCGAATTTTTTAGTGGCCGCTCTCTGTTATGCAACTCAAATAACTTTATACTAGTAAAATTATTTGCTTAAGGAGTTTATCAGATTTTAGTTGAATGCTAGACAAATATCTACACATGGTATCGCGTATGGTCTTCATTAATATATATTTACATATATAGGTACATGTATTTTGTTAGGACCAGGTAAGTAAAAACGTTGTTTGTCTAAAACACACTCGTATCGTCAACGCCACGAGCCGCAGTTCGGTTCAATGGGAACGATTTTTGCTTCTTTTCTGTAATTGCATAATTTGATTCTAGGTTTGTTCAAAGTAATTTTAGCTATGGATAAAAACCCCAACTGAAAGTAATATTGTTGTAGAACTTAAGTTAAAAACTAACCTGAAAGAAAGGAGCTATAATCTAGTTCCATTCTGTTAAAAAGATAATTCGTACGTTTGGTGAGAGAGAATGACGGGTAGAAATGATTAGAATGGAATTTGGTCAGTTTTATATGGTTGCTTCATTTGTCTTGTATTGAACTGTATGAAGAAACGCTTGAAAATGCTGTAATCAATGTTGATAATCTGTTGATGAAGTTCTTCTTGTTAAACTCATCTTCAAAATGTGACGAGTGAAAAGAAGTGGTTTGTGAAGAGAAAAATCTGTTGCATAACTTTTCATAACATATTTTCACGGATGACAAAAGCCACAAGGGCCTATCAAAAGTCATCCGCAACCGTCAAAACCCACCCACATAGGACTATATCAATAATCGCCAGGGAAAGACAAAATCAAAGCCCTCCACAAGATAATATAACAGATGACAAAAGCCACAAGGGCCCATCATAGGTCATCCAAGTCAAACGGCCTCTTTTTTAAGGCACCCAAACTCCCAAGAAAACTACATCCAGAGGATTGCTCCAGAAACAAGGGTATCACCAATCAAGGCTTGTCAAGAACTAAAACATGCAGCTATAGATATATACAAACAATATTAACATATACAACCTTCCCTTCCCATAAACTCATCCAATCTACTCTTAAATACATTTAGATTTGGACTACCTACTACCCTCTGCGGCAGTTTGTTCCAGAAGTCTACCACTCTATTGGTGAAAAAATATTTTCTTAAATCCAACCCACACCCTTGCTTTTTAATTTTCAAGTGGTGACCTCTAGTCCGATTTCCATCATCTAACTCAAAAAACTTGCTAACATCCAATTTATCTATTCCAGAAAAATTTTTAAAGAGCTCAATCATATCCCCTCTCACACACCTCCTTTTGAACGAGAACATATTTAATACCCTCAGCCTATCTATATATTCAAGGTGCCTCAGGGAAGGAATAATCTTTGTTGCCCTCCGTTGCACTGACTCGAGAAGGTTAATATCGTGTCTAAAATGTGGGAACCATGCCTGTATACAGTACTCTAGATGTGGCCTAACATAAGAGTTATAGAGTTTAAGAATAACCTCCTTACTTTTGTAACTGACATTTCTCTTAATGAAACCCAGCACTCTATTTGCCCTATTTCTTGCTTCAATACACTGCTTAGAAAACCTTAATGACTTATCTATTACTACCCCTAGATCTTTCTCATCCTCTACTGAGCTTAGCCAATGCCCATCCATTTCATAGTTAAATTCTCTATTATCTTTTCCCATGTTAATAACTTTCTCCACTTATCAAGGTTGAAAGTCATTTGCCACTTATGTGCCCAGGATAACAATTTATTTAAATCCCCCTGCACTTTAAAATTATCATCAATATCTTTAACTACAGCTGCTAATTTGGAATCATCCGCAAAAATTGACACTTTATTATTAACTGCCTCCTCAAGATCGTTTATATAGATGACAAATAATAATGGACCGAGAAGTGATCCCTGAGGAACCCCACTGATAACATCCCCCCACTCTGACTTTACACCATTTAGCACTACCCTTTGCTTCCTGTCTTTCAGCCACTAAGCTATCCAATTTGAAACACCCCCACATATCCCAATCATTTTAAATTTATGAACTAGTCTCCTATGTGGTACCTTATCAAATGCTTTACTAAAATCTAAGTAAATTATATCTACATTCTCTCCCTTATCTACTTGATTTGTTACGAACTCCAGAAAGTCTAGTAAATTAGTCAAACATGATCTACCTGATCTAAACCCATGCTGAGCATCGCTGATTAACCCCTCCCTCTCTAGATGTTGGCAAATCCCTTTTTTAACTATTTTCTCAAGAATTTTACAGACTACAAGAGTTAGGCTAACCGGTCTAAAGTTATTTGGATCCTCTTTACTACCCTTCTTGAAAATAGGGACTAGATTCGCTCTCTTCCAATCATTGGGTATTTCTCCATATTCCAGTGACCTAGTATACAACTTCTCCAGAGCTATTGAGATACTTTCTACCCCTTCTTTAAGTATCCTAGAATGAATATTATCAGGGCCGGAGGCCTTGGTAGCATCTAACTCACCTATTAGTCCTTTCATCGTCCTCCAATCCACGCTAATGGTAGTAAACACCTCTTTCCCTGACCCATGAGTACTATACATAAGACTCTTTAGTTTCTCTTTTGTAAATACTGATGCAAAATGACCATTTAGTACCTCAACTATTTCCTCATCAGTTTCTCTCACAACCCCTTCATATTTGATAGGTCCTATTTTAACTCTGCCAGACTTATTATTAATTTTATAGTAACTAAAGAACTTTCTAGGATCTTTGTTGCTATCCTGAGCTAATTTAATTTCTGACATCCTTTTGTTCTTCTTTATAATCTTATTTAACTCATTTCTAGCCATTCTATAATCATTTAAATTTTGAATATTATTTTTTACCTGTAATTTTTGATATGCCCTTTTCTTCTCTGAAATTTTTCTAGCTATCTCCTGATTCCACCATATTGTTTCCTACTTTTGTTCCTAATGGCCTTCATTGGGATACATTGTTCTTGGACTACATTTATTATATGCTTGAAAGTAACCACTTCGAAGTTCAAAGCATTTATGTACATAATCTCAGGAAGGTTATGGAGTACATTTGTTCTTACCATGCACTTCTACCACTATTGAAAGGGGGTGTATGAATGAAGACAATATTGATTTGAGCTGCAGCGAAAATTAATTATGTGAAAAAATATGAATTAATTACATTTTAATTTGCAGAATTATGAAAAGCAAAGGCCTATACATCCGCTAGAAGGTGGTTCAAGAAGAAGAGGAAAAAAGTTGAAACAGGTGAATGAAATAGAAGTAAAAAGAAGAGAGGATATGGCTAAGGAATTAGTTTCACAACTTATTTCTCTTAAGTAAAATTTATCGGCTCTATTCTTAAAGATATTTACAGTAGTGATTTCAACGAGATTCAAGCAAGATATTCCAAACTTGCGTTAGTTTATAAATGAAAATTCTTTTTTCTAGCTTTGATTAACTAAATTTAAAAAAAAATGCTAGAGATATGAACTATCTGTATTTGGGGGGGTTAGGTATTAGGTCATGAAAACAATTTTGAGAGTACCAAAATCTAAAAGAAAAAACATGAAAAATTTCCCGGTTCGATGCTCTGAAATTATATTAACCATGTCCACATTCTCCTGACACGCAACGGTTGACTCTCCCTTGGGCCACGAAGGGTTCTCTACTCACTGGTTGGTCCCAAAACAATACTACCGCCCTTTCTGTACCCCCTCCCCTCCTTCCCCAGTTAAAGACTGGTTCCGGTGATTGAGCTTGCCAGCGTCTATCATTCTAATCTTTATGCGAGCTTCATTCTTCAGTCGGGGGGGGGGGAAGGGTCATGTCCAAGATTAAAAAGGGGGACTCAATTAACACCCATAGGGAGATAAACAAGAAAAAGGTATAGTAGAAAAAGGATGATAGATAGCAAAAGTCAACCCCGAATACTGGAACTCGGGGTGGGCTCATAAGCCTTAAGACGAGTACAAAACGCTCAGAGGAAGAAAGACTTAATTCAAACATTCAAGAATAAGAGGCACAAGAAGCAAAAGACCTAGAGGCTCCTTGGGCATTGGGCACCTCTAGCGACGAGGGTAGGTCGCTAAAATGTTATTCTTGTCTGCTTAAAGTGGGTTCTGCCTCCGGGATTGGTGGCTTCGGAGAGCGAGCGCCTCCTCTCTCTCTCTCTCTCTCTCTCTCTCTCTCTCTCTCTCTCTCTCTCTCTCTCTCTCTCTCTCTCTCTCTCTCTTCGTCCTCAAAGGAGCCCTTTCTGGAGCCAAAGGTAGCAATTGTTGGTGGCACGCGCCGGCGGATGGTAGCCCCTGGCGCAATACTTCGCTTTCCGGACCCGTAATGGACCCGGGATCACGTTGGATAAGAGCATTTACGGTTCAGTTTATTTATTTGCCTCGCTTATCTGGAGGGGAGGGGAAGGGAGACGGAAGGGGATCGGTTTCGAAAACAGCCCCGGCACGTATTCACCTAAGGTTCAGATGGGGGCGAAGGGGGGGCTGCTGGCGAGCGAGAGAAGAGTTGTGGGTAAATCAGTTTCAAGTTTTCTGATACAATTTTCAAATGTTTGTATACAAGTGTATTAACGAATATTTTACAGTCACTGGCACATCTCGAAAGGGAAATCTTTACAACGAGGGAAAATAAGCCAGGCACTACACATGAATTAGAAGGGAGGTTATAGATATAGCAACGTTGAACAGAAGTTAAGATGGGATTACATCTGATGAAAATAAATGGAGAGCTGATTAACGTCTTGGGCAAGTCGTCGAAGGTCGTTCATCTATCAGATGAACAGGTAGAACATCCAAGCTCGAATTCCTAATGTTCTACTGTTTATCTTTCCTTAGATTTAAATTTCTTGACTTGTAAATGTCATGAGAAAGTATGCATCAATTCAAGAAGAAAAAAAAAATGTAATAATAATAACCAATAGATCTGTTGTTTTCAAGATTAAAGCTGCCCCCAATTGATGTTACCTTCACTGGAATCACGAGCGTTGCCTAACAAACAAAGAGGAAGTATCCATATAAAGCCAAAACCTAACGAGAACTAAGAGAATAATGAAAAAATCGAAAGAGGATGGAAGTCTTACTGAACATGTTCAAGAACAGCAAAGGAACTCCGAAATGATATGTCTCCATCCTCTTATCAAGATCAGGAGCTTGTGAAAAGGCGAAACAGGGAGGACGCTGAATCTAATCAAGTGACCATATGTCTTCTGCGCCGAACAAAGGCTTAGTCTGAGAGCAGCGATTTTGTTCGAATCTGGGCCAGTCTTGTGTGGTGATTTCCTTAAAAAAATACCCGTTTTCGAATACTAGGAAGGTAAACGGGCGAATACGGGAAAGAGGTTTAAAGAAGGAGGAGACGGAGTCAGAAATCCAGATTGGCCTCACAAACACAATAAAAAAAGGAGGGCGACTTGTTGACGAACGGAAGCTTATTTTCGAGGAACAAAGGAGAAAGGAAAGGAAAGGATTGTTTAAATTGTATATTGTAGGTGCATGATTTGACACAATCCTATGGATGCATTTTGTGGGTGGGTTTTGACAGATGCGGATGACCTTTGATAGGCCCTTGTGGCTTTTGTCATCCGTAAAATTATGTTATGTTATGAACAATACCACTGTCCAACATATTTCATCTTCAAAATGCTACGGCGATGTGAAAGTTATTAACTGCGGTATTTTTGCGCGTAGATCACGAGCCATTTCTCACGAAATGGCTAGTTTTTGTGAATTGCAAAATAAATTTACTGCAAATAGTTTAAATTGGTAATCCATGTTTTATTAAATATTTTTTACTCTTTTACCTAAAGTTCCTAACTTTAATTATAATTATAATGAAATAGGCCAAGAAGAGTAAGAATGCTTCAGATTCCTTTTGTTACATATGCGACTCGTTAACATCAAGAAAAAAACTAGGCAAAAATAATTCCTTTAATCAAAAACTTTATAATTTGTATTTGAACGTTAAAATTGGCGATTTAAGATAAAGAATTGGCCCGCATATATGTTGTTCTACATGTTGCAATGCATTGTCTAAATGGTCTAATGGAAAATTAAAGAATCTAAAATTTGGAATGCGATACTCTCGCGTGAACCACAAGGTCATTTTAATGACCTTTATTTCTGTCTAGTGGACATTCAGAGTATTTTATATTATAGTTAACTTGAATAATATAGATAACACTTCGTTATCTATATTTTTTAATTACAGTTAAAACTACAAAATGTGCCATCTATGGTCTATCCCAATCTTCGCTCTGCCAACCGCCCAGTGCCACACTCAACAGAAATAGCAATACCAAAACCACCTGCCGAAATATTACTAACTGATTCAGAAGATTCTGCAGATGAACATGCACAGGGTGACTTATATGAGCCCCCAGGGACCTTCCTCTCAACATGAGCAATATGATTTGGTCGTCACTTCGGTTTGGCAAAGCGAGTTTTTAGCGTCGCGGTTTATGAAAAATAATATTGACTAAATATGTTCGTATAGCATTTTTCTAAGTCGTTCCAATGATTATTAAGGTAAATTTGCAGTTAAACAATTTGGGCTTGGCTTTTGCAATAAAATTCCAGGGTTATTGGAGAGCTAGTAGATTCGCCTTATGATTCTAACCATTGGAGACTTTTCATCGATGCTTTTTATCCAGATAGAGGGGATTGTGTGGTTTGGGCCGGGGGTAGTTAAAGATATATGTGATGGCCGGAATTGTTGTGTTGGTAAATTGTTTAAGGTGTATTTTGAGGAATATTATGTCTAGTTGGACATTTTGAGGGACATTTTTGGATTTGCAGCGTAATTAACAAGCAAATAATATTACACAATGAAACAAGATAAAAAATGGTGGTGATTAATAAAACAAAACTACAGCCATCCTAAATGCTAAAAACGAGAGTTGTGTTCCAATTTCTTTGTTTCGATTAATGCGCGTTAACCAAGCCTAGAGCTGATGTACAGGGTATGAAGAATAAATGCCCAGATACCAGCCTAGAGCTAATGTACAAGGTATGAAGAATAAATGTCCAGATACCAGCCTAGAGCTAATGTATAAGGTATGAAGAATAAATGCCCAGATACCAGCCTAGAACTGATGTACAGGGTATGAAGAATAAATGCCCAGATACCAGCCTAGAACTTATGTACAGGGTATGAAGAATAAATGCCCAGATACCAGCCTAGAGCTGATGTACAAGGTATGAAGAATAAATGCCCAGATACCAGCCTAGAGCTGATGTACAAGGTATGAAGAATAAATGCCCAGATACCAGCCTAGAGCTGATGTACAAGGTATGAAGAATAAATGCCCAGATACCAACCTAGAACTTATGTACAGGGTATGAAGAATAAATGCCCAGATACCAGCCTAGAGCTGATGTACAAGGTATGAAGAATAAATGCCCAGATACCAGCCTAGAACTTATGTACAGGGTATGAAGAATAAATGCCCAGATACCAGCCTAGAGCTGATGTACAAGGTATGAAGAATAAATGCCCAGATACCAGCCTAGAACTTATGTACAGGGTATGAAGAATAAATGCCCAGATACCAGCCTAGAGCTGATGTACAAGGTATGAAGAATAAATGCCCAGATACCAGCCTAGAGCTGATGTACAAGGTATGAAGAATAAATGCCCAGATACCAGCCTAGAACTTATGTACAGGGTATGAAGAATAAATGCCCAGATACCAGCCTAGAACTTATGTACAGGGTATGAAGAATAAATGCCCAGATACCAGCCTAGAGCTGATGTACAAGGTATGAAGAATAAATGCCCAGATACCAGCCTAGAACTTATGTACAAGGTATGAAGAATAAATGCCCAGATACCAGCCTAGAGCTGATGTACAAGGTATGAAGAATAAATGCCCAGATACCAGCCTAGAACTTATGTACAGGGTATGAAGAATAAATGCCCAGATACCAGCCTAGAGCTGATGTACAAGGTATGAAGAATAAATGCCCAGATACCAGACTAGAACTTATGTACAAGGTATGAAGAATAAATGCCCAGATACCAGCCTAGAGCTGATGTACAAGGTATGAAGAATAAATGCCTAGATACCAGCCTAGAACTTATGTACAGGGTATGAAGAATAAATGCCCAGATACCAGCCTAGAGCTGATGTACAAGGTATGAAGAATAAATGCCCAGATACCAGCCTAGAACTTATGTACAAGGTATGAAGAATAAATGCCCAGATACCAGCCTAGAGCTGATGTACAAGGTATGAAGAATAAATGCCCAGATACCAGCCTAGAACTTATGTACAGGGTATGAAGAATAAATGCCCAGATACCAGCCTAGAGCTGATGTACAAGGTATGAAGAATAAATGCCCAGATACCAGCCTAGAGCTGATGTACAAGGTATGAAGAATAAATGCCCAGATACCAGCCTAGAACTTATGTACAAGGTATGAAGAATAAATGCCCAGATACCAGCCTAGAGCTGATGTACAAGGTATGAAGAATAAATGCCCAGATACCAGTCTAGAGCTGATGTACAAGGTATGAAGAATAAATGCCCAGATACCAGCCTAGAGCTGATGTAAAAGGTATGAGAATAATAAATGCCCAGATACCAGCCTAGAGCTGATGTAAAAGGTATGAGAATAATAAATGCCCAGATACCAGAAGGGGTACAGAATATTTCACTGCTCTTCTTGAGTATTTTCGGTTCTTGCGAGCCTTTTTCTTTCTTGCAGTTCCCATGTATTCCATCCTAGTGGGAGGATTACTCGTGTATTTGTGCTCCATGACGGACCATATTAACTCAGCTCGTTTCTTCTCCTTCAATGTTGCTGCCTTTCTCTATGACAAGACACACGCTGATGGGCGCCAAGAAACAAGAGAGCCATGAATCGATACGCAGAAATGAAAGCGAGAATTGATTCCGTTCCTTCTGCCGGTGTGGTCCAGCGTTGAATGGATGCACAAGGAGGCTCTTGCCTCCTTTAAGATTATTTCATGTTCATCTCGGAGGATTTTCGCCTCGTGAAGAGTAGGTGAAAACTGGTGAGGTTCGGATTAGGTTCTCACTTGGGCAAATACGAAAGGAGTAGGAACAAAAGGAAGTGTAAAAAAAATACAGTAGTAGCAACAAGGGATAGACGAAGAAATAATTCTTAACTTTAAAAAATGAAATTGAAAACATGCTTAAACAAGGAACACAAACAGGCGCCGAACATCTAAGCTACTTAATATTTTTGGCTTATTTTTATTCCTAGCAATGATCTTTCCTCACCTTTTTAGCAATCTGTACTTCTCTACTCGTCGGAAGGGGAGCCTTAGCTTTATTTACAAACCATGTATGCCTATTGGAGAAACGCGATTTCATACATTTTTCCCTACTCTCATTCTCACTACAAAGTTTTGCCCTTCACCTGTGGAGGGTGTACGAATTGCTCGCTGAAACTTAGCAATTACGCGTTAAGCCGTCCGTCACGTTTCCATAGATACGCGAGGGGACCGGAGGAGGGGGGGTAAGCTCTTGTTCCGAGGATGGCGAAAATGGCACCTTTGGAATATTCATGCCTCTGCTTAATATTCATCAAGGCTCGCGAATTCGAGATAATCATTAATCCTCAATTACTCGGAAAACATGGCACCTCGCAATCCTGGCTTTTTAGTTTGCTTTTTCCATCGCGGGAATTTCGTATTTTGGAGCTTCTGATCTGAACGGATGGTGATGTTTACTCGAAGGATTTGGTTTCGTATTGCGAAAATAAGCCTATAAATCTAGTCGTTTATTCTCAAAGTCAGAAAAGATGTTGAAAGATACGACCTAGATGGTATTGTATATGGAAGCTCGCTACCACACGGGCTTCGCAGTGTATACATACAGAGTTCCTGGAGGGAAGTTCGGCTGGCAAAACAAACTCGATGGTCTTGCGCAGACTCATGGTAGCTCATTACAACAACCGGTGCTGATGCCTCTTTTTACTACTTGTATGGAAGAGGGATAATTTCAGGCAGGAAAATCTAATCTACAAATCTGATCCTGTGCGAAGCCTTGATGACGCGGAACTCAAATAAAACATCAAAACCGCCAAGTAAATGAAAGAAACCGACGAGAAAACGACGCTACCTTCCATTTCATAGGCATCCGATATAAGCCCGTAGAGTAGAGGGGAATAGGGGCGATTTCTCCCTCTCTTTAAGAGATGAGTAAGACTCGGTTTACTCCCCTCCATTTGGACGTGTGTATTCCCCGTCATACAAAAGCAGCCCGCTGGTCCCTGGAGAGAGAGGATGATTGGATCACGACCACTCATACTTTTCGCTCTCTCTCCGTCTCACTTCTCGCATATTGCAGCTACGAGCAACCGAAATCAATTTAGAGAGATTTATTTATTCGCAGATAGGTAAAACCACTTGAAATTCACTGTGTAATCTTAACAAAAACACGAAATAAATTTTGCACCGACCTTTAGAAAAATCTTGTATTTCGAAAGTGGAAATAGTTATTAGTGATCCATTAATTGAGATTTAAGCTTTTAAAACAGTTCTTCCGAGTATAATTTACTCAATACACTTCAAAACGCACCCCCAGCCCCTTTTCGATTATGGACGAGGTCTCCTGACTGAATATTGAAATTCATATAAAGATAACAATGACAATGCCTAGTAAACCCAAAGATGGCAGAGGTTTGTCCTGATCGGAAGGAAGAAAGGTAGTATTTTTTCGGAGAGATCCGTTCTGAGATGGAAGAGTCATGTGTTGTCTATGTGAATGGAGATGGAATTGACAGCGGTGTTATGGTTGACTGCGTGTGGTAATATATGCATCAAACTTAACGGTCCGCCTGATTATCGCTCTCGCCAGAAATCAAGGCCGGTAGTACCTCCCGGCTTCGAAATCTAACGCCATATCCACTAGGGCCAGGAGAGTATCAGGGTATAATAAATCGCTATCACAAAACTCCCCCATTCTTGAATCAAATGTTCTTTCAGGAAAACTGCCCGTTGGATACAGAATCATAAATGTCCCAATACAGCATCAGCCCATCTTGAGTACGAGCAGGAAACAAAGTACTAGAGAATTTATCTGGTTTTCAAGGAGGATCGATTGCCTGTAAGTCTGATGGCAGACTGTCCCAGACTGGATCTCGGAATACCTCTTTCGACTGCCATTAATACTTCAATTTTAAATAAAAGGCGAAACATAAAATCGCTTCATCGCGTGAGTTTTTTCATGCTTTTTAGTTTTCGTGTACACTGGAAATCACCTTCGCTTAAAAGCTAAGAAATCGGCAGGAAAAACAAAATTATCCTAAGAATGTAGTAAATAATCTTAAGCAATTTGGAACTATCAAAAATAGTTGGAAACCTCTTTAACTACTAGTATTAAGAGGTATGAGTCGGCTAACGAGATCAGCAAAATCTCCAGCTTTTGGCCCGGCATAATTTTTCTGATCGATTAACACAAGGGTCTGAAGATCAATGAGAAAATATTTTATGTAAGCTAGATACAACCGAAAATCAGCCCTAGTGCCTTATTTGTTAGGTTTAGCCAACTATTTTGATCAGAGATCAGATTGGATTAAGTTGGTAACAAAATCTGAAGATGGTTGGCGTGCACGACGTCGGACTGCAGCTGAGGCCGAAGCGGAGGTCGAAGCGGAGGTCGAAACTAGGAACACCAAAGCAGAGACGGAAGCAGAAGCCGAGGCTTAACTCAACCAAGACTCCCCTGTCCCCCGCAAAGGGGGCCCACTATCACCTTTTTTTTTTTTTTGGTGCTCTGCCCCGTAGACCCGCTCACGTGGGCAACGGCTCTGCTCCTTCTCGGGAGGGAGGGGGGGACGTGGAGACCAACCCGGGCCACACAACATGGACATGTACACTATGCAATAAACATCACAAAAAGACAAACACCCATAATGTGCAACAACACCATAACACACCGGGTAAATCTCGAACGCACAAACACTAAAACCAAACAAAACACTGGATGTGCCCAAAACACCAAGCGCCACACCTATCAATGCCCACCCAACCACAACAAACAAACTCACAACCCACACTCCCACAAAAACCACAAGCCCCTAGACAATCAAAGAAACAAAATGCGAACAGCAAGCATCTAAAAACACTACAAATAAACAAAACTCACGTAAAAACAGAAAACCCCTCAAATCACAAACTACACATCAATTAGAACCAACAGAAAACACAAAGAGAGAGGAGGCCTTATCACATACATCAAAAACAACATCACCTAGACTCAGATCCCCCTCCCAAACAACATAAACACACAAAAGACTGAAGCACAAATCACCAAAATCCATCTAAGTAAAACTAAGCATTTACACCTCACAAACCTCTACATCCCACCCAGACACACCACGAATTCCAACCACCCAAATGAAAAGGCAGACATAAACTTCCTCACCCACGCAACCACTCTTACAAACTCTATAATCACAGGAGGCATTAACGCACACTCAGAACTTTGGAACTCACCCACAGAAGACCACAGACTCATCACCGACATCATCCAAAACTCAAACCACATAACCTTAAACACAGATACACCTCAACCAACAACCCACTTCGCCAGACATCACCACTGCAACAAACACCCTACACAACCACCTCACCTGAAACACAATACATGCTCTCTCCTCTGACCATCTCCCCATCTTAATTACATTAAGCACAAAAACAAACTTCACGCTACAACAAAACCTCAAAACATACACAAATTATCACAAGGCAAACTGGATAGAATACACAAAATAAATTGAACAAGTACTCTCCAACATCCAACTCCCCAAAGATGCACATACGGCAAACAAAATACTAACTAACACTATCCTCCAAGCAGCCAAACACAACATCTCACGTGGGAAATACACAACACACAAAAACTACTCTCTGAACCAATCAGAAACCTCATAGTACAACGAAGCATCACTAGAAAGCAAAACCCATCAGACCCCAACATTACAGAATAAAACAAACAAATAGATCGCGCTATACAAGAACACAAACAAGAATTATGGAAACATCACCTAGGGCAGCAATCGGACCGCAAAACAAACACACACAAACTCTGGAAAAACATTGCTGGCCTCACAAACAAAAAACCAACACATCCACAAAACAACACCATCACATTCGGAAACAAAGAAGCCACAATACCCACACAAAAAGCAAAACACTTCAACAAAATTCACAAACACAACCATACACCAAACGAAAAAGGAAAACAGGAAAATAGACAGGACTTACAAAAAATCTCCCCAAACCACAATTCACAACCACAACAGAACAGACCATCAGAGCCATAAAACAAGCAAGAGACAACAAATCCACCGGCTCTGATGACATAAAAATCAAACACCTCAAACACCTAGGTCAAAACGTCATGAACCTCCTCACGCAAACTCACAACCTCTCTATAAACACAAAGAGCATACCTAAACAATGGAAGGAGCAAAAATAATTCCAATACCCAAACCAAACAAAGACATAAACAAAGGAGACTCCTACAGACCAATAGCACGGTTTTTCTCCGTAGCTAAAACAATAGAAAAAATCATCCTACCCTACATCACATTCAACATCCCAAACACACCACACCAGGATGGGTTTAAACCCATGCACTCAGCCACCACAGCATTACACACAATAAACAACATAATCACAAATGGATTCAACAAGAAAATTCCACCATATAGAACCATAGCAGTCGCCCTTGACATGTCCAAAGCATTCGACACGGTAGACCTACAAAAACTAATCAACAAGATCCACAAACTCACCATACCCACTACCCTCATCAAGTACATAGCAAACTACATCAAGGGACGACTCCAATACACCCAAATACAAAACACAAAATCTAAGCACAGACACACAAAATCCGGAGTTCCCCAGGGAGGATTACTTTCTCCAACACTTTTCAACATCTACACTTCAGATATACCAACTCCCCCACAAACAGTAAAAATTGTCACCTACGCAGACGGCATCACAATACTCTCCTCACACAACAAACCAGAAGCAGCTGCACAAGAGATACAACCTTACCTCAACAAAATGCACAGATGGACAATAGAAAACTCACTAAAGCTAAATACTACCAAAACAATGACCACTCTCTTCACGCCAGACCCTGCAGAATACAACACAACCCTAAATCTAAACATAGAAAACATACCACTACCCACCACAAAAGAACCAAAGATCCTTAGCCTCACTTTTGACCCCAAACTCACATACTCAAAACATATACAAAGCACAATAGTCAAGGCAACGAAAACACTCAAAGTCATCAAGGCACTCACAACTACACACTGGGGGAAAACCATGGAAACGCTCATTAACAGATACAAGACAATCACAAGACCAGTACTAGAATACGCAAACACAATCTGGTCTTCAATCATTTCAGAAACCAGCACCAATAAACTACAGACAATACAAAACACAGCCCTCCGCATTGCCACAGGATGCACTCTTGACATAAACACCCAACCCCTACACGACGAGACAAACATCTTACCAATCAAAAATCACCTAAAAATACATGCATCACAACTCAGGCAGAAAACACAACATCCAAATCATCCCCTCTATCACATCACCAGATAACCTCCCAATCACAGACACAAATAGCAGACTATTTTCGATAACAACAACTACACCACCAACTTAGCCACATATTCTAACACAAAAATAGAAGACAATCAAGCAAAACATAAAAACCATCCACTCTCAGATCACACAACAATACTTGACAAACAGAACCCACAACAAAATATTAAGTGCACCACCTCCAACCATACACAAGTCAGAACAAACACTCACAAAGCGGATCAGAAGAACACTAGCACAGATACGAACAAGCAAATTACCCCTCCTGAAGTCATACATGCACAAAATATCTCCCAGCACCCATACAACACCAAACTGCCTCAAATGCTTAACACAGATACACGATACCACACATCTCTTCAACTGCCCACAGATACACACAGACCCGGGCCCGGTGGATCTCTGGGAGAGACCCAAAGAGGCGGCGGGTTCTGCTCCTGCGATGGTCCGGTGAGCTGGGGTGGGGCCTGGAATAGGTGTGAGGGTTCTCGACCCACTGTAGGGCCGGGGACGGGGTCACCACCACTACCACAAAATCTGAAACAAATCCCTTTATCCTTGAAGGAAGAGTTGGCCCAATATTATCAAATGATCGACTGGAAAAGATGCCAAAGAAGTTATTAGAGGAATATCGGCTTCATTGCTAAAATGGAAAAGAAAAAAATAAAAAGAACTAAACGAGTTGTTTGCCGAGAAGGTTCCCTAACGTGAATCTTATCGAAGACAAGTAGACAAAACTGAATGTTTCAAGAAAGTGTAAGAAATAATTTAAGAGTGAACAAACTTCACTATAGCTAAACTTTATTCTAAAAAAAATATTCTGTACACTAAATCTTGAAATATTGAGGCAAAAATCGAGGGAAATTGATTTCTTCTGATAATTATTCGGTTAGATTAAAGCAAATAATCCAATGAAAGTTGCCATAGAGCGTCCACTTATGAGTCGAAGCAAGTAATAACACTAAAGAAAAATTAAATAGGTGCAAAAAAACAAAAACGAAAAATGGTCAATAATCTTCTGGGTCTAGAAAACAAAAGACTAAAATAAGGCGAAAGCTTTATGATTAAGCCTATTTTAGCAAGGGTTAGGAGCAACCATGACACTTCTTTGTTAATCACTAATTTATAATAAATTTATAAGAGGCTTATTGAGTTCATTGGTCGCCCTGGTAAGCAAAGGCACTTCTTTTGGACTTGTATTTATGCGCTTAAAAAAGAACTGATAGAACAACGTGGGAATTTTCACCATAGGGAGAAAAATGGAGGCAGAAATGAAGGATGTGAATACATAGAACGAAAAGGAATAATGAAAGGAATTGACAAAGACTGCAATCGTAAACTTCCCCAACCTCAAATACTGGGGTCTTGAAGAGAATTCATAAAGATTAATGGAAGTGAAAATGCGTGGAAAATATATTATATATATATATATATATATATATATATATATATATATATATATATATATATATATATATATATACTTATCAGCAGTTTCTTCTCTAGGCATCAGGGTAGGGAGGGTACGCAATCCTCGAGATGTCATCTGTAACATGGTCTCTTCGCAGGCTGAGCCGAGTAGAAACATCACTTGTTTCGTTGATCGAAGTTAATCCACATTGGGTATGTGTAGTCGCCGGATGAAGTCTCGATTAGGGTCGATGTTGCAACGAGTACCGTATTGCAGGGGGCCCCGTGGTTCGGATTTCATGTTAAATTATACGTCTCCACCGAGATAGGCGTCAGACGACATGAATGCGTGGTCGTTACATTTGGGGGCCCCGATGAGAGCAGGAGCACCACTTCGATGTGGTATGGTTGTACCAATGGGTCTTTGGATCACACCAGTATCATCCGTATATGCATTAAGTACACTCCACCAACGCCACCCTCCTTTCTATCAACGAGTTGAAGTGAAGAAACATATTTCTGCAATTGAAGCTTCAAAGGCCGCTGATTGATGTTCAATTTTGGCCCTTTGATGAGGTAAATCGAATTTCATGACTGTTACCCTTCTTCGCCAGTCGGAAGATCCGCTCCTTAATCACTCCCCTCAACTCTATTCCTCTCTTCAACCCTTGAGGCACATTGCTTTCAACTTATTTGGCCTCATAATTGCCATTAAATAATTCCACAGTTTGTCCCCCAAAGTTACGCACGGGTTTCCAGAGTCTCAGTTTCGCTCACATCTATCGCAAAGCTGCTTCCATCCCCACCCCCAGCCCCAAATCCCTAGACCCTTCTCGCCTCCCCGTTCTCCTCTTCTCCCCATCCCCGAAGAACGTGCGACGGTGCTAAGCCCACCTCATCGAGCAAAGATTCGAGGCTTCTTATCAGATTGATTTAATCGGAGGGGAAAACCTTTCTCAGGCAACGAGGGGCCCTCTCGTGGCGACACAGATCGTCCTTGAGGAAACTCGATGAAAGAAGAGTTTAGGGGCGTTGCTATAAACACTTCTTTTTTTTAAATACTCTCAAACCTCTTAGGCTCATGATCTAACGAAAGCTGAAAGACTCATTATTTCGAGTTATCTCTTGGACTTGTTTTTAATGAAGCACACAAATATTATGCATCATTAACATGAAAGAGACTCTTCACCATCATCCACATTGGTCGCAGATGGCTTTCAATATTAAAAAATGCAGTTATTAACGAGAGAGAATCGGAAATTTAGCTATGAAATCGACCAGCCTTGTAGTGAGTCCAAATATATAGCAAATGGTGTTGTGCTTCAATAAAAGGAAGGTTAGTTATAGGTTGGGTTTTTTTTCTTAACCTGATAACTCGCATGTTATGGGACATTTAAACCACTATATACAGTCATAGTGTCTACATTTTTGATATGATATCAACCGGCAAGAAGCAGAGCAAAGGAAGGCAACAAGGATGATGCCTTTCTCTGAGGCACCTTGAAAATCTCGATAGACTGAGGGTATTCATTTTTTTTTCTCATCTGAAAGGTGTGTGATAGGAGATATGATTCACCCTTTAAGAAAAAATCTGGGATAAGTTGGATATTAACATGTTCTTTGAGTAGATGGGTAGTAATAGGATTCTGGGTCTCAACTTAAAAAATAGAAAAAAACACCGATTACATATGATGATGGAAGATTATTCTGATTGAGATTTACTTTGAGTCTTAATTGTATATATTTTGTGATATCGATATTTTTATATATTGTAATTGCAGGATTGAACAATTTGACAAGCTTATGAATAAAGTTTACAGAGGGATGATATGGCGGATGGGTGGAATGGCTGGTTAATTGACTCAGATAGCCTTTGATAATTATTAATCCCTGGTGGCTTTTGTCATCGGTATGTTATGTTGTGGACGAGCGTTCTTGTTTGCCATATTAATACACGTTCGGCGGTTGCCTTTGCGCTAATGATCGAGATCAGTTTCCATGAATTCTAACGAAGAAGAATTAGAAACTAGAATTCATAAATGATTTTTGCGATTTGACAGTTCAGGCTGCTTCGCGTAGATGTATTGGGTTGAGCAATAAGTTCTTGCGGTTTTATCAAATTTATTCATTACCATTAACAATTTTGGAAAACCTTCACTTTTAATTTATAACAATATGCAATTTAATCAATAATGAATTCTCCGTTGTTATTTACGACTTCTTCCCAAAGTTCAACTAGTTTTTCAATGCCTCTGGAATAAAAATCTCTGGGTTTTAAATCGAAAAATTCGTTTAACCAGGTTCTTAATTCCACATCAGTATTGAACGAAACGCCGCGCAAATTGTTGGAGATCGATCGGAACAGATGGAAATCCGATGGAGCCAAGTGTGGCGAATATGGAGGATGCGGCAGGATTTCCCAATTAAGCGTTTGGATGGCGCCTTTTGTCATATTGACAATGTGAGGACGAGCATTGTCGTGTTGCAGAAGGACACCATAACGTCGATGAGGTCGCTTTTCACGAATAGCTTCGGCGAGTCGAAACATTTGTTGAACGTAGAGTTCTGCATTGACAATCTCATTGTTCGCAAGGAGCTCATAAAGAATGATGCCTTCATAATCCCACCACACACACACAGCATCGTCTTTCGTGGATGAAGTCCTTGCTTTAATGGCGGAAGTGGGTTTTTATTGGGGCTAAGCCATTGTTTTCGATGGTTCATGTTGACATAAACACACCACTTTTCGTCGCCAGTGACGATGCGTTGAAGAAATATGTCCTTATATCCACGAGTAGCCTTGTGACAAGCAAGCAAACCTGCGGCAATCGTGGAGCGCTGAAGTTTGTTGCTTTCGCTCAAAGCGTGCGGAACCCATGCACCGAGTTTTGGAACTTCCCCCATCGAATGAAGGTGATTCACTACAGTTTTCTGATCACACGCTAATTGTACATGAAGAAGGTCGATCAATCGATCTTCATCCAACTTAATGGTGCGACCAGAACGTTCTTCGTCATTAAGATTGAAATGACCGTTTTTGAAACGTGAAAACCACCATTGAGCTGTCCTTTCTGATAAAGCATTTTCTCCGTACACAGCACAAATATCGCGACGAGCTTTGGCTGCGTGTGCATTGTTCCGTCTCGATTGAGAATGAATAACAAGTGTCGAAAATGCGCCTTTCTTTCAATTTGACATTCCAATTTGAGAGTACAGAACAAAAATTAAATTAACCCAACTTTTAAATAAACCACAATGACTTATTATTCAACTTCAAGACGTAGCCTAAGCAAAAGACTAATAGTCTACGCTGTTAAGAGACGTAGCCTAACCTTTGCAAATTTTTCTCTCATTATTTATTATTGTTTCTTAATATGTGCACAAATCACGTCAACAAAACTTAAATCAACACAACATTGAAAAAACGCAAGAACTTATTCCTCAACCTAATACATTGATAGTATGTGGGTTTGTGTACATATTTTGCAACTATTAAATACACATTTCAAAATTAACCTTCGTGTCGTTTGTTTTAAGTACCCCCTCCTCTTACTGTGCTAGGTCATGCTTCCTAATAAAGCTTTCGAATCGTAGAGAAATGTGGAGAAACTAGGGATGCAAAAATGTGTGAAAGGCATATAACTCGAGTCATCAGATCATCTCCATTAATTCCTTCTGACTTGTCTCCCCCAAATTCGCTTATTTCCCTCGTGTCATCTTTTTTTTTACAGCAATAACTCTCAGTCATGCTCGTCTTCAAGCGACTTCAGGAAACAAGATGGAATTGGTGTTAAGGAATGAAATTTGCCCTGAAAAGGAACTAATGCGCTTCCAACAGAGGGGTATTTGAAGACAAGTTGGTCCGTGCCCATCTGGCGACTGCCTTTACAAGAGCATAAGTTGCCGTAATTATCTTATAGCCTATGGTTCGGAGAGAAAGTGGGAAAGTTCCAAGTTAAATGCTGTGAGCGGTACATAAAACAAGCATGGGAGACTATTTGGGATAATAGGAGCCGCAAGGGCGCGCAAATCTCCAGTACTAGTCGCCGTTTTACAATAAAAGAAGGCCCTCTAGCGAAGATGGAAGAGGGTCACTTAGTGGGGAAAGAGAGGTCGAAAAATAGTGGGGAACGGAGAACTAACCGTGGCATTTGCGACAGAGGTTTCCTTGTGTCCTGTAGATCCCAGAGGCAATTGCTAAATAGGCTTCGACAGAGACGACGCATCGTCGTCTTTGGTTGGGAGGCATCGTCCCTAAATGGCGAGAATGAGGCCCGGGGCGGTCAGGAACCCTTTTTTCGATTTCACGCTCCCTCACCCTCATTCGCGCTTCAAGAAATTTATCGACCGTTGTGGAAAAACTTTCCCCCTCACGGTTAAAAGCCTCGCCGTTGACCTATGAATTTTATAGGAGCTGAGAGGAAACAGGGAAATGATAGGACATATTACTAACAAGGAAAGGGGGAGGGGGGCACGTTTTTACGGTCAAGCGAAAGCAATGGTGATTCACTTTTGAGATGGAAGTGGGGGAGGGCTTGTCATTTGGTTTTGCACAGATGTGCGAATGCGTGTATGAATGCATCTCAGGAAAAAGAGGAAAGGCGTTTAAATTCGGCTCGAATTATCGAAACCTTGAAATAAAATAGGGATGGTGTTTTTATTCTAAGAATTGTCTGCAAGGGCACAGCCGATAAAATTAGAAACCTATCTCTAGGTTATCATAAAAATTGCAAACAAAAGACAGGATACAACAAATACAAAAAAATAATACAAAAATGAAAAAAAATAAGGCAAACACAGGCGGCGGATTTTTTAAGGATGTTTCAACCCTCGACTACCATCAAGACAAAGCCGCCGAAATTATATTTAGCTCAATCTTAGGTTATACAATTAATAAAACTAGAAACAACGATAAAAAAACATTACACGAGAACTTGCAAAAATTACAAACAAAAAAGACTAAAGAGGAAGAGGCATAAAGGCATCCTCAGGCGCGGGAGAGTGCCTTGCTTCCGGTGACCAATCATGCATCTGACACCTAAAAAGCTAAAATACTGGAGGAAGTCAGTATCTCCCCAGAAACTCAATGTACAGTTGAGTAAAAGGGACAAGCCGTAGCGACCCCGTTAGTCCCGGTACCTTGACAGGAAACGTGCGCGCAGATTTCCCAGACTGGACATTCAACAAAGCGCGCAATGGGGTGCGCTCTATCAAATGGCGGTGCGACCCACGAGTGTACTGGTTTCGCAAGAGACAAAAAATGACCCGAAACCGTCGAGGCATTTAGGTATAGGTCCCGGGTAAGAGTTGCGGCACGATGGCACGTAATCTTAAGTTCCCTTCAGCGGGTTCCAATATTCTTTACCATCAAATTCGAAAGGATGATCTGATTCTTGGGAAAGGCAAAACGCTGGACTGTTTCTCAGTCATTTTAGACTGTTTGGCGCCATCATCAGCACTCTCATTTCCCGCCTTCCCTACCTATCCAGAAACCCGACAAAATACAATTCGACTCTTTTGGGTTCGCGGGCAGCCGTAGCGTCACGGATTCTGCAGATCAGGGGTTGCAAAGATTAGAATGTCTCGATGGCAACGAGGGCGCACTATGGGGGGGGGGGGGTCATAAATCAAAATTTTGGCTTTGAACAAGGAATAACGCGTATTCACACGTGGCAGTTGTCCATTGGCGACTGTCATCAAGGGAATAATATTCTAAATTAAATTAGTCTAATAGTTAGGCTATTTTCAAAGTAAAAAGGGAAAATCACAGGAAAAAGACAAAAAAAAAAATATCAAAGAACCCACTAAGAAAACAAAAGAAAAATGCATGATGAGGCGTCGGAGGGGGTGGGTATGTGTATGGTAACCAATTCGGCGTGAACACAGACGCAATGCCCGGTTTCTAGCGCGATACGGCATGTGCTCCAAAAGCTTCAAACACAGTACTCAGGGTAAACAGGTTTGGGAGGAGAGGCGTAACGACAAACATTCAGAGGTGGTACCATCCAAGTTGATGTCCTGGGCAGAACCAGAGACGACAAAGGTGCAAAAGAGTTGTTATTCCCTAATGTGTATGGCTTAGGATATGCACTGTTGATATCAGTCGCGGATGACTAAGTGAAACTACAGAACAAACGTCGTCTTCAAGACATGCACAATGAGTCTCTGTAAAGGGGTTATGCGCAAGACAGCGGTTGATAAACAGAGACCAGGGTGATGCTGATGCATAACGCTCAAATACGTTGCCCTAAACAGGAGCGGTAGAGAAGTAGCCCTATCAGCACCCGAAGTGCTGAAAATCACCGAACAAAAAAACAATGTCTGCTGACCAAAATGTCGCGTGCCCTCACTTATTCTGATTTATGTCCTTACGACTTTCAATAATTCCCGGAGTAACCTTGGAAGGACCTTGGCAATTCTAGCATTCGAAAGAGAATGTAAAACAACATAAGGGTTTCCAATTTCGTTAGAATCGGCCGAATTTTTACATATTTTTTTAATAAAACAAAACGGGGACCGACCGGCCGCCCAACATAGTGAGATGTAGAGTCGCCCGCGACTAAAAAGTCACAACTTTCTAATAGCTTATTAAAAAGAAGAACTAAATTATATTAATATATATATATATATATATATATATATATATATATATATATATATATCATTACTAACTCTATAATTTAAGAAGGAGATTTTTTTGAGTATTTGAATAATAATTTCATCTTAGTTTGGTTATGAATTATGTTTTTTATCAAAGTTATTTCTAATAATTATTTTATAATATGAAAAAACAAAATGGTGAAGTTCAGAAATAAATATAAGTATCGAAATTTTGTCAATTTTTTAGCTATAACTATTTTAGTAACGTGATATTTTGAAAGGGGGGAAATTTAGTTTAGAGTTCCCTTTTAAAATTATTATAATTGGCGAAGTTCAGAAAATTTACAAAAATTTAACCATGGCTGCTTTTTTTTAGATTCTAGATTTTAATCTCAGTAGCGAAGCGCAAGCTTCCCCCGTAGGGAGGGGAAGTGGCGAACCCATTGCCTGTTTTTTTTAATTAAAATTGCAGGCATAACTTTTTGTCACACCCCATTTATGGAATTGGAAAGGTGAAAAAGCATAGGAATCCCTATAATAGTAGAACTTACCATACCATACTCTAGCGTAGCTAGCATAGTATAGCCTAGCCTGCCATAGTATGACTTAGCCTAGACTAATATAGCCTAGCTTAGCAGAGAATGTATAGTATGGCCTATCCTAGCTTAAAAACCATAGTAAGGCCTAGTCTAACATAGCCCAGTACAGCCTAACATATATAGGATGGATAGTAAAGCTTATCATAGTATAGCATATTATAGCCTAGAATAGTATAGTATAGCATATCCTAACCTAATATAGTTTGGAATAGTTTAACATAGTATAGCCTATCCTAGTATAACCTAGGCTAGCCTAGCATAGTATAGCTTATCTACCATAGTCTACCTTACCCTAATCTAGCTTAGCATAGTGTAGTATAAGCATAGTATAATCTAGGCTAGCATGGTCTAAATTAGTATATTTTGGCATAGCACACCCAACTATATACAGTGGCGGCAACAAAAAAAGTGACATGTGACAATTCAGAGAAAATGAAACAGAAAAATGTAACTTACATATTTTATTATGAATATTTCATGAAAGTTAATACTTGGTCATGTTGCCCTTGCACTTGATGATCATCCTGAGTCGATTGGGCATTGATTCAGTAAGGTTTGCGAAGTAGGTGGGGTCGATCGTAACCCAGATCTTCTTCAGTGATTCTATCAGATCCTTGATGCTGCCGAGTGCTGGCTCTTGAACTTTGGTTTTCATCAGATTCCAAGCATTCTCAATAGGATTTAGGTCCGGGGAATTACCAGGCCACTCCAAAACACTAATATTATTATCATTAAAGAACCTTTTCACTAACTGGGACCTGTGAGCAGGGGCACCATCATGCATGAAAAATTCACACTGATGAATTTCCCAAAATGGCAGCATGTGCTGCCTCAAAACTTCCAGATAGTTAGTCCCCCTCATGGTTACATTCTTGGGAAGGAAGTACAGACCCCTCTGCCCTTGTTTCCACTAAAGGCACCACACACCATCACACTATCAGGGTGCTTCACAGTTTTCACGGTATATTTTGGTTTATACCAAGACACATTGCTGGGACGACGCACGATCTTTGACTCTCCTCTGACCAGCCTAAAGGTGTTTTAATCACTGAACATAACCTTTTTCCAATGGGCAGCTGTCCAATGTTTATAGGTCTTGCACAAATTGAGCCTTTTCATCTTCATAGTCTTGTTAAGAAGTGGCTTCTTGGCAGCGCGGCGAGCCGGTAGGCATAAGTCCTTCTGTAAGCAATGACGGATGGTCCTGAGGGCGACGTTCTGGAGGAGGTCTGGGTGTTTTTTCTTGATTGAAGCGGAGGTTACAGAAGGGTCTGACATCACTTCACGCCTTAGGATATTATCAGTCCTTGGAGATGTCTTCCTAGCTGCACCAATGCCCTCCTTCATCTTTGGTATGGTACCTAGTGGCAATAACTCAGCTGCCCGTTTTAGACGATGAATCGTATTTTTTGAGGTTCCTAAATCTGCTGCTACATTAATAAAAGACTTTCCCTGCTCTAATAGGGTCAAGGCACGGCTTTTCTCTGTCATAGAAAGCTTTTTCCGCCCCATTGTATCCATTTGCACAGAAGTTATAGCACGTCAAATGTAGGCACGAATGCAGGAAATCAGCACGCTGGAGTGCCATACACTAAAGCCTAACTGTACGAGCTCAAACGAGACACTGAGTTCCAGTAAAGCGCAGTTCTCTTGTCTTAGCTCAGGAGAGTCGTCCACTTGCGGCATAAGCCCCGCACCTTTTCATTGGCTAGTTGGCAAGTAAAATCGTGAAAACGATTTTGTGTATCGATTTCTGTTGCCAATATTAAATGTCACTTTTTTTGTTGCCGCCACTGTATAGTCTAGCCTAGCCTATGCTATGCTAGCTTAGCATGGTATACTATAAACTAGCCTATTGTCTATGGCAGACTAGCATAACCTTGCATACTCTTATATAGCCCAGTCTAGTATATCCTAGCATATAATGGCATATAATAGCATATAATAGCATAGTATACTCTAGAGTAGCCGAGTATATCCTAGCCTAGCATAGTATAGACTTGCATATATATATATATATATATATATATATATATATATATATATATATATATATATAGCCTAACCTAGCTTAACTAAGCCTAGTGTAGTATAACTCAGCCTAGTTTATTATAATCTACCCCAGTCTATCACAGTGTATCCTTGCCTAGCATAGTATAACCTATCCTAGCTAAGCGTAGCCTACAATTGTATATTAAAACTTAGTCTTGTCTATATTAGCTTACCATAGTTTAGGAAAGCCTAGATTAGCCTAGTTCACTGTAGCTCAGCCTAGTATATTCTATCCTAGTTAGCATATTCTAGCCTAGACTAGCCTAGTAGAGTATATCCTACCCTAGTATAGTATATCATAGCCTAGTATAGTATATCACAGCCTACCTTACCCTATCCTAGTTAGTGGAGTATATCATAATATTACCTAGCCTAGACTAGACTAGGCTTGCATAGCATGCATAACATAGCCTACCCTACCCTACCCTACCCTAGCAAAGCCTCACTTATCCTAACCTGGTATGGCGAAGCCTAGCCTAATATAGAGTAGCATAGCTCAGTATATCATAACCTAGCATACCATAGCATTGCCTAGCCTAGTATAGCCTTTCATGCCCTGCATAGCATAGCTTAGCCTAGCCTGGAATAGTATAACCTAGCCTAGCCCTAATTATCCTAGACGAGTATAGCCTATACTATCCTATCATACCTTAGTCAAGCATAGCTTATTATTGTCTAGCCTAACATAATATATGCTATCCTAGCATAGCATATTATAGCCTAAATTAGCATAGTATATCTTACCCTTTTACATTATATCTTAGCATAGCTTAGCATATTATAGCCTATTTTAGGCTTACCTAGCATAGTATTGCATATTATAACCTAGTCTAGTCTAACAGAGTTTCGGTCGAATAGTTACGATATTGCTAAAACAAAATAATTTCCCGGCTAACCTTGAGAAGACTTTGGCAATTATATCAATCGAAAGAGAATTTAAAACAACAGAGGTTTCAAATTTCGCTAGAATCGGCCGAATAGTTACAATGTTATAGAAAAACAAAAAAAGGCAAACCAGGGACCGCCCGACCGACCGACATAGTGAGTTGTAGAGTCGCTTGCGACTAGACTCGCACGCGACTAAAATGGCCATAGCCTGGACATAAGAGACCATAAGGCAGCGAATATGAGAATCTCAGGTGAGGCGTCGATCAAAAACAAAACCAAGGAAACTGCGCGTCTCTACCACATCCAGACAAACCCCATTTTAGGAAAGAGTTCGGAAGACTGAAGCGCCAGAGCGAAACTCTGAAACTTACGTATATTAACAAATCGGTATTTGAGGGATAAGACAAAAGGGCACCACGGAACCGATACCGATAACTTAAATCCAGCCTCCAAAACAACGGGATCGCGGCGACCCCAACAGCCATTTTTTTTTAAACAACCAACGAAGGCATCTCCTACAGAAAGTTTGCAAGATATCTATAAATAAAGTGATAAAGATAGAGGAAGTCAAAACGCGTCGAAGTTTTATACTCGCACCATGCACCTGCAGAGGTGCCGGTAAGGAACACAATCCTGCAGATGTCGTCTGCAGCAGGGGGTGGAGGGTCGTCCCCCAACATGTGTGGTTTGCTCAGCGGAGAGGAAACCATGCGATAATAGTGCAGAAAATACTAGAATAAATAGAAAATCCAATTATATTGAAAAATTCTAAAAGCTGTTGCAGAAAATCTCGCCGAAGGGAGGGACGTTTTTAGATTTTCCTGAACACAATCCTGGGATAGGACAAAGACTCGTAGGAGCGAACTAAGGTCCCACGACTACTACAAATATGATAAGATTGCATTTTATAACCTTCTTATATTAACGTTTGCCGAGGTCTCTTTCCAGAGGGAAAGAATGAAATGGAAAGAAAGGCCCATAAATAAATGAGTGAAAACAATGAAAAATAACAAAAAACAGAAAAATCTAGATGCTTCGACGCAATCATTAGTGTTTCAAACCCATCATGAATATCCTAAATTGGGCAAGCTTCCTCTAATGTATGTGCATATTGGGTTCCATATCTGGCAAGGCACTGGTTAAAGGTACGAGATCACGTTGCTGTGTGCCCTTAGTATTCAAAAGGGCCCCATGAATTCCGTTACAAGGTCGCAAAGGAGAGAATCTCTCCTTGTAGGCGACATCATTATGATTGCATTATGGCTTCCGAACCAATGGAATCATTAGCTAAAAGGACTCCCACCTAAACACTCCCACCGGGATAAATTACGTTAGCCATCCCCTCTGTCTTCCCATTAATGAAGTCATTTCCTCTCTTTTGTATCCTTCACTTCGTCCTCCCCTCTTCCTGCTCCAATCGCTCCCCTCGTGTCCTCCCCCTTGCTTGGATGGCAAATACAGACATCGCAATATCGGCGCGAGCGCTGATCGAGGCAGGAGAATCACCTTTTATTATAAGGATTAATTTCCCGGTATTAAACTCGAGCGCAAAGCAGGGGAGGAGGGGCGCGCGGCTGGTATATTCTCTGGAGAGAAAGGGGAAGGAAAAAATGAAGAGACAAGCCCAGTTATATACCCTCCCCCCCTCCTTTCTTTCCGCGTGGTTCTTCGGCATAGCTTGCAATTCCTTCTCTGGAAAATCGATGTCAAGGTCTCTTTAATGTCGGTAACCCGCGTGGGCACGGCTGTTGACGTCAAGTAAACGAATCAAGCTTGTGATCACAGTGTGGCTGTGACAATGCCAACGCGGACTTGTGCGGAAATCTCCTACCATATTTGCCCAGAAAGTGAAGAATTTATTTAAACAAATAAAACCAACGAGAACGACGTATACGCAGGGAAGATTTGGGAAAAAACGCGGTTGTAATATAAGTGGTGAACCTAAAGGTAAAACCGTGTAACATAACCCAAGTAGTCAAAAGAGGAGATTACTTGGGGGCGAGGGAAATGAAGGGAGACTTTCCACAACCCGGAAGAACAAATAGGAAGAGAGGCACAAAGCAGACTCAAAGGGCCGGGACTGAATTCCGACTTAAGGGAAGAAGGGAAGAAAAAGGAAGGTATAAGAAGAGTTGAAATGAAAATCGCACTGGACATGATACAGATTGCAAAAAGATGAGAAAATAAATACCCCCAAGGGCTGGGAGAGAACAAAACCTCCCAAACACGTTTGTACGAAGACCTCCCAGTCGAACCTTGGCTCACCTTGTCGGGACAATACACACAACGGCGGCTTCAGTTTAGAATCCGGTTTTCAGGGAGATCCAAACGCCCATGATGGATGGATTGTTTACGAGTCCCTTGGTGCTCACTGCGAGGTGATTGCTCCACCCAAACGCCCATGAGGATTTCCTAAAATTAGCTATTCCTGCTGGTGGAGTCATTGTCATCCCGCAATAAATATCCCCTTTATTCTGTCATACTATTCGCGTCTGCCCCTCTTTCCCTTTGCTCACCAAGTGGAGCAATGTAGAGAATAAGTAAGCCTGAAAAGAAGAATCGGGAGTTGTGAACAGAATGAAAGCAACATCAAGCCTCTTCCACTTTAAGTGCCGGACCCCGAAAGGCACATTCAAATCGTCCAGGAGCACAAAGAGTCCATGCACTTAAAAGTAAACCAATTTGAATCACTTCGATCGATTGAAATATTTAGCCGGATCAAACTTTTTAAAAAAATGTTAATTTGTAATGGCAAAATCATATATGGTTTGGTTTGCATGTTCTCATCAACTTAAGTTGCCTTTGTTCCAATGTGAACAGAACTAACGAGAAAAAATAAAACATTACAACTGCTTGGTTGTTCAAACTACTACTAATAATTCACCATTTGAGACAAATTTTCCTACTAAACCATGGAGTTCATTACTTTCAAATTTAGCCCCAAATATTTCATATTTCATACATATTAAAGGACCGATTCTTGCGAAGCATCAGGATTAAGAAAAGGAACCACAAAGAGAATTTCGAAGCCCAATTTGCTTTATTAAATAGCTTTGTTCTATTTTAGAGGGGTTCACGCGAGAGTTATTGATGAAGTCTTCGACCATCGAATGGCAAGTCAATTTTCGGCATGACTGACAATGCCACGCTGCTTCATCAAGGCAAAAATAAAAGCTCGCGTGGGTGAGAGGGGACGCCCATATTAAAGGTGATGAAATTCCTCCGCAATAAGAAGGTCGATGCACCGTCAATAAAAAGGAAACAGGAGAACGGGAGAACAACGACCCAGGGGAACAGGAAGACGCAAACAACAAGAACAATAAATTGATGGGAACGATAAACTTCAAAGGATGCGAACCTGCTTCAAACTATCTCAGCGTAGGATACTGAGCACAACACAACATGGTGAGACATTAATTCATAATTATGAATTAGAAATATGCACCAAACAAAATAACCATAAGTAAAAATCTAGGACGAATCGAAGTAAATTTGTCATCGGATTTCTTTTGAGGCCTTCATCTAACGAATGCGCAAAGAACAGAGTCATTGAAATCCAATTGAGTCTATTAATTAGATTATATTATTTTTTTTAATTAAAAAAAGAAAAAATGATAAAAACAAAAACTGAAAAATGCAAGATCCATCGTGGATTAAAAAAAGTAATCATTATAATGAATAAACAGTGAAAATTAAAACAACCCCTTTAAATAACATAGGCAAATAAGTCGATCAAAACAAATGGCAGCTAGAGGGGGAAGGGTGGGGGGACTCCATGAGGGCGTGGACATAACTGCAATAGGCTCAGAATCTCATCCGTGCTCACCATCCTGGTGATAAACATTCGTGGAAAAAGAAACGAACGTGAAGACAAGGGAAACCGGGAGAGGAGCGAGAAATAATGGGAGTGAAAATGTAAAATATAATGTTGGGAGGAAGAAAAACAAGAACAAGACAAGTGTAGTGAGAAAAAAAAAACCTGACGAGGCCACTTGCATCGTTTCATGGGTGCAAGCTGATAACGAGGTTGGGAGAATAATAGTCACTTATCATCTGCTTGCAACTCACCTTTAAGACCATTATTCACAAGATCCTGTATCATTGATTTGCCTATATATCCACCCTCCTTGCGGAGAGCCCCCTAACGAGGGCTGGGTTATTTGTTCGTAGTGTTGTCTTTTCACTTGTTCGCATTTGTCAGTTTGGTCTCTAAAGTGGAGCGGCTCTGTGGACGACGCAAGTCTCGCTTTCAAATACAGTCTTTCTGCCCCGACTTAGGAAAAAGAAGAACCCAACACCCCATCCAGGAAATGAGACAAAGGAAGGAAGAAACCGAAAGAGGTAAATAAATTCAATAATATAAAAGTGAAAGAAGCTGCGATAACAAATGCACTAGAAATTAGTAAATAGTATAACTAGTCTAAGCTACTCGTAATAGCCGAATTGTAATTAAAATAATTAAGTAAAAGTATCAAACTTTTAATATTATTCCGGAATGATTTGTGCATTTCGTCAACCGGTGGGTGACAGATTTCCAGGGATCCGAACACCGATTTTTGAGACGAAGAGATTAAAATGAGGAGAAGGGTATTCAATTTAAAGCGAACACCAACGATGCAATTTTGACCCAGAACATTTTTGAAGAAGGGTTCAAATTTGCGGAAAGCACTCAAACCAACCAAACTAATTAAGACATTGGAGAAAAGATAAAAATGAATTTGGCGGGCCTATTTTTCCAAAATAACGTGAAAAAGGAGAAAAATTCATACGAGAACAACCTAATAGCACGAAGAACAGGGCGCTCATTAATTGTGGACCAGAGAGGGTTACCTCATTAAACTGAATAACTATCAAAGGACGCAATGTCACCAAATCAACAGAACAAGCAGATCAAAGTTATTGGGTTTTCTACTCCATAAGCATTTTACTACCTTTCGTAGGGTGACCGTGAAGAGGGCACGCCAGACAATCGGAATACATATCCCAGTGCGAGGGTTAAATAAACAAAGTCGAGGGCGGTTCGCCTAAATAATCAATTCTTAGAGGTTCTGGGATTAGAGAAACTAATGGTAGAAAAATATATAACTTTACTATATACAAATAAAATATTAATAGCACAAGTAAATAACTGGCAATAAATAAAGTGAGAACCGGGATACCAAACGAGAGGGGGGGCGAGGTGCAAATGGCGAAAGGGTACGAGAGTCCGAGAGAGGATGCACGGTGATTGCTCCCAGAGAAAATGGGAGAGTGCAATTATCGGGGAGACTCACGTAAAGCCGAATTGACTAGAGGTTTGAATACGGCGAGTAAACGGGGCGCTGCAAAGTTCCTCTTGGAAGATTCCTTCTTCTTTAACCTCGCTCAGAAATGTACGAGGGAGTAAGTACTCTAGTCGTTGAACGAAGTCGATAACTGAGGGATAGATGCCTGTCCGTGTCTATCGTCTGTCGACGGGAACTCTGGCCTTAGAAACGAGCAAGGCCGGGTAGAGATGACGCGTCACGTTCGAAGCTGGAAGCCGTTAGGAGGCGAGGCAGGGCGTACAAGACTGTACATGACTGCTAACCAAGACGGGGCTGTATGGTACTGATTTCTCAAAGCTTTTTTCGAAGTATTTATTCTGCCTCGGCGAAAGCGGGTCGCCGAGGGCCTCCAAAAGGTGGATGGGGATCTCATTAGACTTGGCGCGCCTAGGGGGTGGGGGGTAGTCTGGACGGCCTCACAGCCTTGCGCAAAGGTCCTTGGCGCCGTGGGTCTGGCGCCGATCAGACGTTGCGCCGGGAAGATAGAGAAAACCTAACCCGGGTCAGCCCCGACCACGCACATTCTCGATGCTCCCTTGGGGCCGTCTGGCCGTGCAGGTGCATCTTTGAGGCGCCACATGTAAACTACCCTTTATGTAAATTTGGCAGCTGATATTACAAAACGTTACTGCGTGTTTCAGAGTGCCAAAATAAGTCACCCGCATTTTTATCCGCATCCCTTTAACAAACATTTTATCCTTCGTGTTTAAAGCGCAATAACAACGATATCCCTAAAGAAACTGGTGAAACTAGGGGAAGTTAAAATGTGCGAAAGACATGTCCGCATATCTCCCCACCGGCATGGGGCCAGGAGGGTGCACAACTACAAGCTATGGGGCAGGAGGGGATGCCGTTCCTCCATATTTTAATTGTGGCAGGGGCATTACCCCTAACCCCTCCACCCCCTTATGGGCTAGGGGGGAAAAGGGCAAGAAGGACACTACGGCTTTCCAATGCCTTGGGATGAAGGGAAAATCCCTCCTGAGGTCTAAAGTTCAATCCCCGCACGGGGCTTCGGATCTGAGCTAGGATGGTCCTTGGCAACCTAACCAAGACCATCGAACGCGCCGTAGTGGTGTTCCTGAGCAAGAAAAAGAAGAGTACAACTTCCAAACCCCCACACCAAATTTAACGGCTGAAAATCATGAAAAAAAATAAACTGCCGAAATATAATATTAAAATAAATAACTATTTAAAAATAATTATAAATATTCAAATGCTCATTTGTTTGATTAAATTATCAATGGAATAAATGCGAATACTAATGGGCTAATTGGCGAACGAAACCTGGTATTTGGCCCTAATTGTTGCCCCCCAAATCCAATTCCTAATTGGCTCCATTTTTTCATCATTGCAACTAACATTTCAATTTTCACTCGAGTAACAAATAACAAAACTTCTCCAGTTGTCGTCCAAAACCTACCATGGTTCAAATATAACACCAAAAGTATGCTACTTCTTATAAAAACCTAATTTTAAATTTAAAAAACAAACCACCATTCACACCACTTGAATTGGCTGATATCACACGTCCTAGTTCATTACTTTTCCTCACACGACCTACGAATTTAACCAATCAAAAAAGAGCTCTTGTTAGCCTCGCGGATACGGCAGTCGGCTCCTATCGTCGAGGATCGACAGGTTCGATCTCTACGATCAAGTACACAAAACCTTCGGCGGTGTTACAAGCTGATCGTCCATGGGCGGATATGCCAATACTCCCCTCCCCCCCCACACACACACCTGTTTCAGAACCCTGGCCATGGGGGTGCTCAGAGCACCCCTTGGGTAGTGAAGGGTTTCATCATCGCTGATTGAGGTAAAAAATACTACTTCTCCCCCAAGTGCTTTTGGGCTTGCCGCGTATGTCATTCTGATCTTTATGTAAAATTAGAGAAGCTTCCCGAAAGATGCCGAATGATTTTCACATTGGCTTTGCGAAGCAAAGTCACTACTTTATCAAAAATGACCATTTCCAAATTGAAGTCCTCACTTGAGGGCACCGAGGAGGGAGGGGGCAAAACGCGGACTAAACATTCGAACTTTGATTTCCCTCCTAATAAATATGGAAATCTGATCAGAAGTAGCAATTCCAGGCCTCTCTAACTCGAAAGCAACTAAACCGAAGTCATATTATTCCGAAACAGGTTTTAGTCTCTAAATATGTAAAAGTTGTTTTGTGATTGACTGTATAGTGTGTGTGTGTGTGTCTACACGAGAGGGAGATATGCTGAGAGAATTTATTTTTTTAAACCGAATAACAATTTTTGACAAATATTCCCTCCCTCTATGTCGGAGATTGGGGATAAGGAAGGGAAGCTGGCTTCAGCAAGGCACCCTGAGGCACCCTTCCTCCTCTCCAGCAGTTCCTCTTTCCCCTCACGCTGAGCCCAAAGGCCCCGATTGGCATTTGTTTGCATTCGTCTTTATTGGCTAGGAGAAACTCGTCGCGGCTCACTCCAAATGAAGCCCTTCTTATTGCATCTCGGGGCTCCAAATGAAAATTTCCTACCTAATTCCACCTTCGCTCATTTTCCCCTTCTTTATTTCGCTTTGTCTGTCTATATTGGCTCCCTTTCCCCTTGGTCCTCAAACAGAAGGGCCGGGGGGTGATTTCCGGTGTATCATAGTCAGGTAACGGGATAGCCGCCTTCGGCTTGGGCCTAATTAGTTCCTTCCTCGTCAAACTCAAGAGTTTGACACAGACTCGAAGTCTACGGTCTCTGCTCCCTCCCTTTGACTACCTTCTCCTCTGCCTTCAACTAGAGTCGTGGGATAATAATGATAAAGGATGACAATGTTCTTTGTATGGCGGTCTTCGAGGTCACAGACCTTCAGAGAGCACTAATCTGCCAACTAAGGAAAGTCTTGGAGAGTAAAAGTGGGTCTTTACCACACGCCTAAAGGGCCCCATGAAAGAGAAATCACGATCAGCAATAATTCATGACAGAAAACTACTACGAAGGACAAAAGGTAAGGAGGCAGGTCCCGAACGTAAAGTTATCGGTGAGCTAAATAGGTCCAATGCGGAAGACAGGTAGGAGGGTGTTGCGATGTTTAAGATCACATATCTAAAAAGGAGGACTTGAAAGGAATTCTGAATCGAATGGAAGGTCAGGGAGGGGGCATGGGAGAAACGTATATGACGAAGAACAAGGACCGCAAATTTTGTACAAGTTGAAAGGGTGAAAGTATGTGATACATCAAGGACTTATAGTATTAGAGGCGGAAAGTAACGAAAGCTAGCGTTGTTAACAAAAGGTTACCAATAAGAGTTGAGAGATTTTGAGCAACCACATTAATTACCTTTCATCGGAACATGCATACCAATAAGTCTCAAACACCCGTTGCGTATATTGCAATCTTTCCCCGAAATAATCCAATAAATATTACGGTAAACCACCATGAAAACTTCCCCGGTCCTCGATTTCCCATTCGTGTAACTCTGGGATAATTAACGAGAAATATTCGTGACGGTATCTCTTTGAATCTGACGTAAACGGTTGCTTCGCCTTCAAATGCATTTCCACCGCAGCCTTTTAGAGGCTCTCCTACACGCCCGGCTTCATTATTCATTTTCACGGGGAGTTGACCCTGAAGAATAGGAGCCGGTTACGGGCGGTGAGTTTGACGCCGCTTCAAATGGAGTCGCCAGAGACGGGAACGACACATCGCCATACGGCCCAGAATGGAGCGACCGACAACCTTTAGTTTTCGATCGGTCGATCTTTTCGTTCACACCTTGATTGACTAGGCTGTTGTGTCTGGGTGGCACCCTTCTCATCTAAATCCACCACACGCAGCTATACTCATTTCGAATTCGAAAATTACCATAATGTTACCGTGTTTAACGCATAATATTCTCATACGTTTAGTCATTGTGTGCCATGATTTGATATAAGTGTTTTCACGAGTCGAAATAAGACGTTCCAACAGAGTCAATGCTGCAAGAGATAGAGAGAGAGATAGAGAGAAAGAGAAAGAGAGAGAAAGAGAAAGAGAAAGAGAGAGAAAGATATAGAGAAAAAGAGAGAAAGAGAGAGAAAGAGAGAGAAAGAGAGAGAAAGAGAGAGAAAGAGAGAAAGAGAGAGGGAGAGAGAGGGAGAGAGAGAGAACTACTACAGAAACAAGGACTAGCAAAGACCTTAAGATCCGCTCAAGGCCAGTCCGCTTACAGAAAATGTTAACTACCACATTCTAACGTTAGTGTATCATGCTTTTTTTTAACAAGCTGTTTTTTGTTTTGTTTTTTTAACTATTTTAACTCTACGATATACTTATCTGCATGTGTACCCTTTGTATATATATTTTTACAGAATCTTTTTAATATTTCTATTCTACTGTACACACTTATTTACATGTGTATCATTTGACCTTTCTTTACAGGCCTCTTCTAATTATTTCAATTCTACGGTACACACTTATCTACATGTGTGTGTACCCTTGACATGCAGGTTCAGCTATCCCTCAAATACACGTACACGATTCTTCGAACCAAGGAGGGGGGGGGGGGGTGATAGGACAGTACTCTTCTTATTGATGAAAATAATATACTTTTAGAACAGACAAAAAAAGAAAGAGGGGAATTCACATTCACTCCATGCAGGGAGGCGTCGCTGGCATCTTTTTATTCATCATTTCATTTTATTTTATTCCCAACTCCTTATTTCATATGAAAAAGAGATAGAGAGAGAAAAAGAGAGATAGAGAGAGAAAGAGAGATAGAGAGAAAGAGTGAAAGAGAGAGGGAGTGGTGAATGGTACACCTTTAAACTTTCTGTCTATGAATCCCGCGCTCATTCTGTTGAGAAACAATTGAAAGCTCCGTTTTGAGGATTATACAACGTTGGATTAACGTGCCTTTTTTTTGTTTTATCAGTACATTGCAATTACCCCAAATATGTAGACTCATTCTGTTTATAAAATGCTAATCAACCTCTCAAATTGCAAATGGTTGTTCCCATTCTTCGAAAGGATATATTAAAAGAGTTGCCAAATAATATGCATATGACCCAAACAGTTGCGCGCATATCTATTGTCAACACATCTCAAATTTTGTAATTTACGAAATTTTATACGTTACTAGTTTTAAATGTACATATTTATATTATATTTACCTAAAAGCAATATATTATAATGTATAAATGATAATAAAACAAATTATTAACATTGAACGTGGTGTTTATTAGAAAAACACAAGCAGCAAAAGTATTGACAACATTCATAAATATTACATTAATATTATTGTCAACTATAAATTAATACTTTTTATGATCTTCTTTAGCAGCAATCAAGGCAGTTATACGTTTCTTGTAGGTATGAACGAGGTTTTCACAAATTTTAGTAGGAATTTTACTCTACTCTTCCACTGCAAAAGCTTTCAACTGTGCGATGCTGCTTGGTGACCTCTTATGAACACGTGACTTCAGTTCCTTCCATAAATTTTCAATTAAATTTAAATCTGGACTTTAAAAAGGTCATTTCACGTTGATTTACTCGTGTGCTTGGGATCATTATCCTGTTGGAAGACGAACCCTCTGCTAAGACTAAGCTTCCTCGCCGATTGTTTCACATGTTCATCCAAAATTCGCTGATATTCCTCGGCATTCATAGTGCCTTCTATCACACAAATGGAGACAGTACCTGGAGCAACAAAACACCCCCACAACATGATAGAACCACCTTCGTGTTTCACAGTAGGTATGATGTTCTTTCCCAGCAGAGCTTCTCCAGATTTTCTCTAAACGTAATATAGGACATCTGATTTTTGTTATACACTTTGATGTGTATTACAGAAATCAGATGTCCACGGCCTATACAATAGATGAAAAAACATCAAGGAGATTACTAACCGTAACATTAAGGTTAAAAATCAAATGAATAAAATTCAACTCATCATTTATTATAAAACAACAAAAGTCAGCAATCTCCTGATGAAAAACAACAGCTGCCTAAACTCCTCGAATCTCAAATCAATCAACATAGTTTACGAGTTCATCTGCCCCGATGAAGACTTTAGGCTTTATAACAACTCAAAATATATTGGCATGAAAACTACTTTAGAGATGATTAGCCATGAATCTGCAAAGCGGAGGGCCTAAAATTCATATGGAGAGTGCACATAACAGTAACCTAACGAGAGATGCTAGTTGACAACACCGTTATTCAAAGAAAATAGGTTAATAAAGCTAGGTTAAACATCTTAGAAGCTATATTAATAAATGAAGATAAGCTGGCCATTAACAGTCAAGCGACAAGCTGGAATCGCCCATTAAAATTATTTTAAAATTCCACTCACTGGACTGGCCCGGTTCCTCTAAAAATGGTTAGTTAGAAGAAGAGAAAGTTGCCAAAGGAAATTAATTAAGGCGAAATAAACCATGGTCTTCAACAAAATTTTCACATATATATATATATATATATATATATATATATATATATATATATATATATATACATATACATATATATGCCTCCTGCAAAGAATTTCCTCTGGGTTTGTGGAGATCAAGGTGCCTTCTGCAAACGATGCCTCTGGGTTAGCGGCGATCCGGGATTCAAGAAGAGCTTTAATGACTTCCGTACTTCCCAGGCGCTGGGCAATGACTAGCCTACATACACATTGCATTATCTAGCATATAAGCCAACCAAATTTCATTTGCCATGGAGACTTCATAATTACAAGAATATCTGCGTTTATTCAACGGTCCATCTTTGTAAACAATCCTGCAATTAGGATTAACAACGTTCGTTGTCTTAGTCTATCTTCCTAACTTCATTATATCCGATCTATTTGTCCTTCAATTCTCGTTTGTCCCTTCCCTTTTTCTTTTTACCTAGTATGAAATCGCCATCAATGTTTGCACCAATACCATTTTTGTCAATTTTGAAATAAAATCCATGAAGGCTAATTACGGTATTTCTGCTAGTGGATTATTTGCATCCCTTTAAAACTTACGGGCAAAGAAATAGAAGACTTCTCGTAAAAACTATTTGCTCATTTGTGAGACGAGAAGATCAAAGGTAAAACAAAACGAGCAAAGGCTGAAATCGGGAAGGTGGAAAACAGAGCATACCGGATTGAGGGGATATACAAAAACATGCATTAAAATCAATCGGGTAAAACAAGCCAGGAATCAGCTTCACTTTGTGAGGTTCGCACCTCTTCTTTACTCTTTCTTCTGAAGGAACTGACCGAAACGAACCTATAAATAGCATTCTCCACGGCTGAGAAGATAAAGCAGAACAAAAGACGCCTCCCAAAGGCCGTTGGCTGAGTTAATCGGTCGGAAGACACGATAGCGACGAAATTTGGTTTCGGAGAGAAGCAAAGAGGTTGCAGAAAGGAGGTTTTGGTGGGGCCGAGCCGTCTCCAGACTTACGAGTGGGGCTCCTTTTATCACCCAAGTGTTAATCGCAAAACGGTTTCAAAATTTTCTTCCTAAAGTTCATAATCGCCTTTCTAGACTTTATTGCCATCGGGGACGTTCCCCCTTTTGTGACGTTTCGTGATGCTAAGGAAGTAGTGCTATACTTTATTAAAGGCACAAAATATAGTTTATTCTATGTACATAAACTATCGCTCAAACAACTAAATTCCTTTCAGATTATCACCCCCGATAATGATTACAAAAGGAAATTTGTGTAATCCTACTCTGAGGAAGAGTAGGATTTGAACTCTTTGGGGACGGGGGGGGGGAATAAAAAAAAACAAATGTACACAAGTAGATGGATGGCATCATATTACTGACTTTAAAATGGAAACACGAGTAATTAAATGCAGCCTATTTTTGTAAATCAATGTAATCATATTCACTCGCTGAGAAACAAGGGGAATGCAAGAAAAAGACAGATTTGGAAGAGTTAAAAATATGCCTAAACATTGGAACAGGGAAGGTTTAAAAAGAACTTCCTAGAACAAGCACGTACAAAAAGCCTCCTATTTTATCGAGTTTAGATGAAACTGGGGTGTATCTAGACCAGAAAAGTCTTGAGATTTGTAGAGAGAGGGAACACGAAAAATAATAAGGGCACCGAGGACCGGGAGGTCGCACACCTCTCCTAGCATGTGCCCCTAAGAAAGGAAGGTCCCCCTGCGCTGAATTATAAACCTACACCCTTGTGAGGTTCAGAAAGGGAAGGCAAAGAAGGCGGCGCAGGATACAAATTGACCGAAACCGGCACCGTTATCCACCAAACAACCAATTGTAAAGTATATAAAATAGTAGAGGACTGAAGTGCCAAAACCAAAGGAGTAAAAAAAACAAAAACGAAACGAATTAAATATAAATCGCTTTGCCTTGACTACAGCCTGATAATCATTCACAGAAATCAGCCTCTAAGATATAATTACTTCCCGAATGGATTCGGACATTGTCAGACGCTCGTTCGTGCATTTGAGAAGAACTTCGCGGAAAGGATTAAAACAGGGATTTTTCTGTTGGGCTTAAGGGGACAAACGTGAATTGACGAGATCCATATATAGGGAACGAGGGTTGTTCGATGGATTGGTCAGTTATCACTGTCGCAGAGAGATTGGAAGGGAGTTCGTTAATCCACCTTTGATCCCCGCCGCCACACAAAAAGATCTCGAGAGTTAACGAGGATTTTCAAAATGGCACCATAAATCAAAGAAGCAACGACCGAGACATTCGTTGTGTGGGGAGAAGGGTCGAGTCTCATCGATAGAAAGAAGACGAGCAGAGTCTAGGAGGAGCCGATTCTGCTGAGCCACTTCCGCTGAGGGAAGGATTGTGCTCGACCAAATCGGGACATCCGGGATTGTTGGCCTCGTTCGTCGTTTTCCAGGCGCGGAAAATTGAATACAGTCAGATTACAAATCAAAATAGACGCCAGGAAAACTAAGTTACAAAAATATCCAGGGAAAGCACCATTGCCACAAGATTTCCCCCTTCCTTGAGACTACTGAGGGAGGAAATGGATACTGCTGTCGAGACAGCATGGGGTCAACGTCGTGAGGTATCCTAGGCGCTTAAGGAGGAGAGCGATCAAGACAAACTGGAGTTTTTAGTTTAATCGCAATCACCTGATCCTTAATTCTTCCTGGATCGCAATAGTCTGATCTTTGATTCATGCTGGATCGCAATCGTCTGATCTTAATTCCTGCTGAATCTGAATAGCCTGATCCCTGATTCCTACCTGTTCAGAATCACACTATCCTTGATTCATGCCGAATCATAATCACTTGATCAATGATTCGTGTCATATTGCAATCGCCTGATTACTGTTTCAGGGGGGATCGCAATCATCTGATCCCTGATTCGAGCCGGATCGTTATCATCTGATGCCCGATTCATGCCCTATTGTGATCACTTGATCTCTGGTAGATTTCAATCAGCTTATCAGTAATTCGTGTCAGATCTCAGTCGTCTGAGCCCTGATTCGTACCAGATCACACTCACATGATCAGTCACGGATCGCAGTCGTCTAATCCCCGATTCGTGATGGGTCACAATCGCCTTTTTCCTTAATTTGTGTCGGATCGCAATCACCTGATCCCTGATTTATGCCGGATAGCAATCGACTGATCACCGATTTGATCCGGATTGCAATTGCCTGATCGCAATCGTCTGATCCCTGATTCGTGACAGATCAAAAACGCCTGATCCTTGATTAGTGATTATCACAAGCACTTGATCCTTGATTCATACCAGATCGCAATCACCTGATCCTTGATTCATACCAGATCGAAATCACCTGATCCTTGATTCGCGGCGGATCACAATCACATGACCCCTGATTTATGCCGGATCGCAATCGAATGATCACCGATTCGTTCCGGATTGCAATTGCCTGATCACTGATTCCTTCCGGATCTCAATCGCCTGATCACCGATTCCTGCCGGATCGCAATCTCCTGATCACCGATTCCTGCCGGATCGCAATCTCCTGATCACCGATTCCTGCCGGATCGCAATCGCCCGGTCATTGATTCGTGCCGGGCCGCAATTCCCTTGATTCCTACCGGATCACAGTCACCCGATCATTTGTTAGTGATGGCTCGTAATCACTTGATCCCTGATTCGTGCCGGATCGCAACCCTTGATCCGATTCCTGACGTATCGCAAACGCTTGATCCCAGATTCGTACCGAATCGCAATCTCCTTATCCCTGATTCGTGCCTGATCGCAATCGTCTGATCCCTGATTTATGACGGATCAAAAACGCCTGATCCTTGATTAGTGAGTAACACAAGCCCTTTATCCTTGATTCGTGGCGGATCGCAATCACATGAACCCCAATTCGAGAAAGAATACAATCACATGATCCATAGTCCATGCTATATCGCAATCCCCTGATCCAGGATTTGAGCCGGATCGCTATCACCTGAACCCTGATTTGAGCGGGATCGCTATCGCCTGAACCCTGATTTGAGCGGGATCGCTATCGCCTGAACCCTGATTTGAGCCGGATCGCTATATACCTATCCCTGATTCTAGCCGGATCCCTATCGCCCGCTACCTGATTCGAACCAGATCGTAATCACCTGATCCATGATTTGTGCTGGATCGCAATCGCCTAATCCATGTAGGATTGTAATCACCACCCCTGATTGGAAATATATCTTAATCAGGTGTTCCCCAATTCGTACCGGATCGTAATCGCCCAATCCCTACCTAATTCGTGTCGCATCTCAATTACCCGACTCGTGTGAGATCTCACTCCTCAAATCCGATTCGTGCCGGATCGAAATTACACGATCCGTGATTCGTTGGGGATCGCAATTGCCTGTTCCACGATTCGTGCGGGATCGCGCCATCGGCCGATATATGGCGATATCTGTCTGTTGTAGTCTACGATACAGAGTTGGCATCTGGGTCGCGCCAAAATATATTGAAAGGTCGTTCACGTAGAACGTAGCGAGAACATCTTCCGGTAGCATCGAGGTGATGCCGATTATACTCAAGGCAAAGAGTATGACACTGAGAACACTGCCCTGGGGGATGCCCTTGTCCTACTCCATTGGGCTGAAGAAAACTCCTCCCACCAATACTCGGAATTGATGATATGGTAGGAATTTAGAAATGAAAATTGGGAGACGTTCTCTGGTCTACATCGTGTGGAGGGTCTCCATGTTACCATATCGCCATGCGGTATCATAGGCCTTCTCCAGATCGAAAAACAATGTAGCATAGTGCTGTCTACGAAGGTAGGGGCCTTAGATAGTGTCGATAAATCACAGAACTAGAGCTACTAGCGTGGCTGCAGAGCTAAGCCAGCGTCTTGCTGACCCAGTTTCATCTAAAGAAGCTCGTCGAGAACTCGGTGCAGATGGATACCAAGGAAAGGTTGTCACTATCAAACCCTTTATTTCCCCCATCAATGTTAAAACTACTCGCTTAAAATGGTAAAAATACCACAATAAATGGGTAATGGACGAGTGGTTGAATGTCCTCTTTCTGACGAATAATGTTTCACGCTTTTTACTTGTCCAGGACAAATTTGTATACAGGGCACCCAAAAAAGGCTTTGATCCCGATTGCCTGGCTACAACCGTGAAGCTTAGAGGCAGTTCTGTAATGGCTTGAGCTGCTCTGTCGTGTAAGTCTCTTGGTCTTTTTATAGAATTGAATTGTATGGTTATTTATAAGTAAAATTTGTCAATTATGGGTGACCAAATTCAGCTAATGCTATACTGTTTCCCAATGGTATCGCAATCTTCCAGGACAATGATGTACCGATTCACACAACAAAAAATATTACAAACTAGCACGAAGAACACAGCAGTAATGTAGAACACTTGACCTCCACCCCTCACAATCAACATATTTTAACAAAATCTGTCTCTGTTTGTTGTTCGGGACCAGTAAGTCGGGAACAGTTTTTCCCCACCATCACCTTTCAGAGAGGAACAGATCCCACTTCAGGAATGGATTCCAATTCCCACCGCCACTGTCAAAAGTTTGAATGACTATTCCTCGACGTATTGAAAGGCTACCAAACGAGGACCAACTCAATACTTAATAATAAACTTATCATTTAGCATGGTCTTTCCATTATTTTGCCCCTCCCCCATTCTCTATAATAAGGCTAAAGGGGTTCACAAAAAGCCCAATTTGGGCTTACCTGTTGAGATAAAAGCGCTAATTAGTTAATGCATTTCGCCTCATTCCTCTGGTAATGACGAGGGGAAGCGTGTGTGAGAGGCAGACGAGAGGCGAGGGGAAAGAATAAATAAAAGAGGAGGAAAAAATATAATGGGCTCGTCGAGAGGGGAGGAAAGACGTTCATGAATACCAAAGTGAAAACGAATCGAACTGAAAGAGAGAGAGAGAGAGAGAGACGTACACACACACATACTCACACACATACACACACACTTATATAACGGTGAACGATGAAAGCGTGTTTGAATTTATCACGGCAGGATTTTATAGGGCCAAAAGTCAATTTGACGCCTCATGACGACGACTTCATAAACATAACTTAGAACGTTTCAAACTCATTTAAGACCTGATCTTGACTAGGTTCTCAACATTGTATGCTCGGGTGCGCCTCAAATATTTCTGTCTAGACATGAGATTAATCCTTTATCAGCGTGGTAGGCATTTGTGGACGTACTTACTAAAATGATGCTTCTAAGTACGTGCAACATTTGAGGACATGAAAGCCGTTCACCGGCGCAACAAGTTCTATAAATTAATATCCACAAATAGATAGAAGCTATTTGTGCTGAAATAAATGTGAGTGAAAACTATTTTCAACAACCACGAAGGGATGAATCCATATTATACCTTTATGTCGACTGATTCAAAGGACAAAATATGTGGGATTTTAAAAACCTGTTAAAGAAAAAATGCGAGAAAACAGAATATATAAGAAAGAAGAAAGGATTAGACTCGGGAGCAGAGTTCGTTGTGACTTTAGACGTTCGATCTAGAAAGTTGCGCGTGGCTTCTCGCCCCCCTCCACGCATATGTATGTAACCGATGCACGCACAAACCCATTTTGGCCGGTCAAAGGTAGAAATGGGATCAGTGAACAGTTTGGTAAGAAGTGCCTGGTCAAATCCATTTCCGATATCCCGGTTATGGGAATCTTCTGAAAAAGTTAGTAATTTGATCGAAAGCGCCCTGGTGCCACGGCCTCACAAGTAGATTAAGCAGTACGCAAACCAACGATGGTATTTTTGGCATTGATAGAAAGTGGTGACGTGAAGGGAAGAAAAATGTGAGAAGGTGGGTAGCCTGAGTAATCTAGAAACGAGACGACTCAGAGCACTCCGGCCCGGAAAGGTGCGCAACTTCCTAAATGCTGCCCAACTTCCACAATGAGAAAAGATCTCAATTATAGGGATCCATTCATTAGCGGCACAACTTAATGGACATCTCCGCCGAAAAGAGAATGAAGGTTCTTAAAGAACATGAAGTTAAGAAAAATGAAAGGGTGGAAGCTATAGAGTCAGAAAGCATAAGACAACGAAGATTCGGAAGAAAGAAACTGGTCCTTTACCGAACCTGAACCCGTCCCCGTTCCTTGACAATAGCGAGTCACTCTTACAGAACCACCGTAAAGGAGACCTCTTAACCATGAAATAATTATCTGCCCCTCAAGGATTTGTCCCAACCCCCTTTCAATTACAACATCGATTAAATACCCATTATCACCCTTGATCACATACTGCTTCAGACAATGCATACGATTGTGAACTCGTTTTTTAATGACAATGACCGAGAATAAATAGCATTCTACCAAATGTCCACAATTAATTGGCGATCAGGGGTTGTTATCTATCCATCTCGACAATCCACCACCCCCAATTACTTCGAGGCTATAATTCAATATTGTTAAAAGCCTCATTCATCTTCTCGATGTGATGGTGGTGTAGAAAATCGCCGCGTGAGCGCCTTTACGCTTTTCCTGGAGGCTCGACCACCAAAACGCTTTCGAAAGGCGACCCTGCGCTGATCAGTGAGTGGCACCTTTGATTACCAAGAAATAATATGGGCCGAAGGGCACTAGGCATTCTAAGGAATCTTTTGTCTACAGGATATGTAGGTATCGTCGATCGGAGGTCAAGAAGTGGCCAACTTTGCTCAACGAACGATATTTTTAAGCTGGAAAGAAAGACTTATGAGGAAATATGATGAAAAACTGTCCTCGTATTGCAAATGTCAAATGCAAAAATGAATCTGCCTGATGGAGGTGCACCTCCCTTCCCCAGAAACAAGAGCAGCAAAGGTAATTTATTTCGAAGATTTTGAGAATAGCTTTATTAAGAAAACAACGAAGTTAGGGCATATGACAATGTGTAAAAGAAATATCACTAGTAGACTACTAGGGATATTAAGGGAGGGTGTGAAACTATCTTGAATCTGTTTCTATTCCGCAATTGGAACCAGGTCGCGTTTCGAGAGACCAACGCAGTCGTCTCAAACTACACAGCGAAGTATTGAACACAAGACTCCTAGAATCCACACTTACCAGTGGAGGTGCAAGATGATTTACACCCAAACTCTGTAACCAAGTCTTTTGTGGGAAAGAGAGATACAAATTAGAATATCCTAGCCAATCCCACTCACTCTCCAACGAGATAAACGCACTCAAAACCGTTTAACCACTCTGCCCTATAATTTATCCTTCCCCTAAACACTCCCCTACGTGTTTAAATTGAATTTTCGCAGAAAATGTCACCAAAAGGTTTAATCCGAATTAACTTTTGCTTCGCGACTCCTCCTCAGCTCAACACCGGCACTCGAGTCTTCTGTTCCCGATGCCGCCATCAGACAAAGGCAAAAAAAAAAACACACGGAAAAAGAGGATGGCGTCGAAAGAGACTAGACCAAAATTGAATTTCGAAAACTTGGAGAAAACAGGAATCCTATTTCATTGTTTATTACAATCAGTAAATTGAAAACAGATTTCCGAGGCTGACTAATGGGTTGAAATCACGGCCAAAGCCAGAAAGCGTTTTGAGGCGTTTTTGTCACCTTTGCTGTTATTTTGAGGGTAGAAAGGATACCTACGTAAATAATCGAAAGGGGAATTCAAGCTTCTCTAAAACTCAATTGTACAGTTGCTGGGTGGTTTAAAATTCATCAATCAATAAGGGCCGAAAGAGCTGCAACCTTGATTGGAAGGAAACACACCCACACCCAGACCACCCTCCATCCTTCTTACATTGAAACAGCAAGATCTGAAAGAGGTCTAAGGACGGAAATCCCCCAAACCTTGAGGATGAAGCGGGCTTTTTTATTTTAAGAATTTTTTTTTTTTTTTTAAGAGCTCATCTGGCGACTGCCTACTTGGGCATAAGTCGCCGTATTCACCAATGCCTAGTACTAGACTACTTTAAAATAGTAACATGAAAAAACAACAATAAAATAAAATAAAATGAAGAATGCAAGAGGCAGGAAGCAAGCTCCAGCGTCGGGAGGAGGTCTCCCCCCCCTCCGGCACAGGAACGTGCGACCTACAAAGAAACAAAAAACACAGAATGTCCCCAGAGTGGGACATTCAACAAGAATGTGCCGAACTGTCGGGGGAACAACGCAGTCTTCACAGTAGGGCGCAGGCGAGTGCTCCATCAAATGGCGGTGCGTCACGCGAATGTGTCCAATTCGGAGATGACAGAAAGTAACCTGAAGCATTCGCAGCATTGGGAACAGTCGCAGCGCAATGGCACGCAACTTTAAGTTCCCTTCGACCGTCTCCCATCTTCTTTGCCAAGCAGCTCGGAGAGCTGCCCACAATCCTGCCATGCAGTCGGTATGAGGAAGAGCGAAACGTTGGTCCGGTCGCCCAAGTCTCGCGGACTCTTTGGCGCCCTGAAGCGAATGAAGTTAACTGAGGACAGAGATACTGCACTGGAAAATTCAAGGGACCCAGTTTATACAGCCAATGAATCCTCGGAAAAGCAAGCGAATGTCGTTCCAGTGGCACATAACATTCGCAAAGTTTGATACACTTTTTCCATATCTGCCATCGAGGCTAGTTAATGTTTAAGGGGAAAATAATGTAAGGTATCCGAATCTCTCGAGACAGTCAGCTCTCAAAGAAACGCTCTTGAACCGGCTCTTGAAAAATCTGCCCATAAATACCAGCTTCGTGGCTCGCTGGCAAATCATAATAGAAGACAGATTTCTATTTGAGTCCCATAAAGATGGCGGTTAAAATTTACGCTCATTTTTAGTGGAATTTACATGCCACTTTCAGAAGTTTCCCCGAAGGGGATTCAAGTAATTGATTTATCACTTCTCTGCTTCCCCCGCCTCCCCCTACCTTGAAGTAATATCACATTTGAGAGTATTCCTCAAGGAGACTAGATCCGTGGAATTGAAATCTTCCTGCTATTTATTTTTTTTGAGGTTTTGAAATGGGTTAAAAGCAAGTTTGCTAAATTATTATTCTTATTCCTGGTTCATATATTTTTCTTTCATTTAATCTTTATTTGAATTTCATTCTATTCTGCCGTTATTCCTTTAGTCATTGAGGGTTTTTTTCACACAATTTTAGCTAAGAGTTTCATATTTCCAAGTCCAGCAGCATTTATATAGTCTTACCGCCCCCAGAAATTAATGAGTGTTTAGGGTCATACAAGCGAGTTTATTTGTCCTCTGACTACTTAATTTTATAGTGGGGATTATGACCCCGTTATTCACTTTCTTCCAATATAGCCCAGCATTCTCGCTTTCTCGTGGTTATTTTTTTCCTTCGTTGGTTATTACCATATTTCTTTTCATTTGATACCTACATCGTGGTCCATAATTTCTTGATTTTCCTTTTTAAAGAAAATCAATCCACTGCAAAAGCCTAACAAAGATAACGAAAATTCTATTTTCCTCCCCCACTTGGAGAGTGCGGGGCGCTTAGCAACGCATGCCAGCAAAATTTCCCAAGAAAAAATTCGAGGAATTTTGGGCTTGAATTGCAGAAGAGCGTTTGAGACACGTCTGCAGGTTTTGGTCATGGAAACAGAGGAGCCAATCTGGGCAAAGAAGAGGATACATCGCGCAACACGCATCTACAAGCAGTTTACTCACCACAGTGGGGTATAAGGCACAACAAGAAAACAAAATGGAATGGTGTAGGATGATCGGATATTTTGATTAATAAAACGAAAATATCCAGGAATAAGCTTTTAAAGAAGATAGCAAAGTACATTCAGACTGAACAAAGAGCTGAAAAGAGTGGTATGGGAGAGAAGGGGCTCGCCCTATTAATAGGCTTTAATGCGAGCGTATTTTTAACAATAAAAATCCCCAACTATAAAATATTAACAACAAACCACTCACAGTCAAGATACGACGGAGTTGCCCTAGGCATTAAAAAAAGCATACCCTTTACTGAAATAAAAGGGCTAGAGGAAACATTTTTAGCTGTAAAAATAAAAATGACTACAAGAGACCTGGTCATAGCCGGGGCCTACCAACCACCAAGACGCTCGTACCTACCGATACTCAATTTCATCAAGCTATTCCGCAGACAAGCCTCAACCTTTCTAGCCGGAGACCTTAATGCAAGGTGCAGGGAAGCAGGGTACACAACCCATACTAACGGTACGGGAAAAACCCTACATCTCCTGATGCAAAGAGGCCTACTAAACAGAGAAGGACCCGACTTCCCTACGTATTTCACAGTCCGATCCTCCACTACCCCAGATATTATTTTAAATAATCAAAACTTCAATTTAAATCACCACACATAGCCAGGTCCAGCAACTCCCTCCGATCATTTAAGCATAATTACTACCATCTTAACTTCACCCATCCAAATAAAAATCACGAAAAAAAGCAACCAGCAAAACAAACTGGGATGGATTCAAACAATACTTAAACACAGTAGAAACCGGATCCCTTAACAACCAAACTAAAGAGGAAATCGATACACAACTAGAGTTAATCACCAGTAAAATCAGAGAGGCGGATAATTTACACACCCCAACAATAGAATACAGAACCATAACTGCATCTAGATGGACCCAAGAGATCCAAGATGAAATAGATACATTTCAAAATGTAATAAATGAAATCAGGGTATCGGGTCATACGATCGAAAGGTACAGAAACATTATCATAATTAGAAGGAGGATAGACACCCTCATCAAGGAAAATCCAGGCAGGCTCTGGGATAACAAAATAGGTAAGATGGAGATAGAAAAGGATCCAAAGAAATTCTGGAGACAATTCAGGAAACTACGCGGATCACATCAAAAAGATGAAATAAGCCTGAAAATTAAGAACAAGAAAGTAGAGCAAAATGAGGAATTACAAGAGCACTTCCGAACGCACTGGACAAAAATTCTATTTCACCTGAAGAAAATCAAAATTTCGACCTTGACAACACAACGTGAACTCATTATACCGTTTAGAAACGTCGACGAGCAAAGAGACAATCTCTGGGGGGGGGGGAGGAAAGCTATTTACTATGAATGAATACCTGACAGCTTTAAAATCATTCAAACAAAAGGCTCCAGGACAAAGTGGAATTTTTAAAGCTCACTTAATTAATGCCCCAGATAATGTGCACGAATCGGTAGTGAAGGTCTTCAATGCCTGCTTAAATATGGGATACTTTCCTCAAGCATTTAAAACGGCAATGATGATCTTCCTGCCGAAGCCGGGCAAACCGAAACATCAAGTCGAAAGCTTCCGTCCTATTTTGCTCCTAGAATTTTTAGGGAAAGTCCTAGAAAAGCTCCTTAACGAAAGGTTGATCAACCATCTCAACACAAACAACCTATACAACCCACAACAACACGGGTTCCGGAGCAAGCGAGGGACGGACACCGCGCTGGCAATCATTACCTAAAGAATTGCTACTGCCACTGCGCGAGGCAACAGAGTTGACATTGTGCTTCGTGATGTTGCCAAAGCATTCAACAAAGTGTGGTTACCCGGCCTAAAGGCCAAAATCTGCGACCTTAACCTGGAAGTAAACCTCACCAAAATACTCTGCAGCTATTAGAAGAGAGGAAAGCGATATTGCAGATAAACGGCAAAACGGGCGATGCAATCAACCTACAAACGGGGTCCCACAAGAAGGCTGCCTCTCACCTACGCTGTAAACAATGTATACCAGGGACCTTCCACACCTCACTGATGAGAGTTCGCTGTACATAAAATTAGCGGACGATATCACTCAGATAGTGACCAGCGATAGGAAAAACCCCAAGGACATCGCCCTAAGAACAGCTATGGAAATTAAAAACCTAAATGATTACGAGAAAAGGAATAAAATAAAAACTAACAAGGAAAAGTTCAAACTAATTCCCATGAACAGAAGGAAAAAAGCTACTGTACGCGTAGATGGAAAAGCATATCCTTTCTCAACAGGAGGACAAGTCTAGGACTAAAAATAACAACCAACGGCTATACAAGTCACCTACCACAAAAAATCATAGAAGCAAAATCTACCTTATCAGCGCTATACAGATTCAGGCAACTTTCAACCACCCAAGCTCCTATACTCAATTTTACCATTGAATACACTAAGTAACTCCAAAATCAAGAAGATCCAAAGAGTCCAAAATCAAGCCACTAGATTCATAACAAACACAGGAAGACTAGATTACATACCAGCAGAAGAACTCCACCGCAGATCTACTATTGAACCCATAAACATAGTCATACAAAAAAAGAGCAAGAAAGCTGTGGGAAAAGATTAAAAATACGATTCCACAGAATATAATAAACCAGAGCATCGTACTAGAAGACCAAATCCATCGTACGCAATATAAACAACGCTTCAACGGTAGCCTGAGAAAAACGTTAATAAACGTCAGCCCAATCTATAGGTTTAAACCATAATGCAACACTTGAAAGGACAACCGATTAAGACTACCAAGTATACAACCCAAATGTACACCCCGATGAAGAACCATTATATTTACATAATAGCATTAAAAAAAAAAAAAATTAAATTAAATTAAATTAAAAAAAATAAATAAATAAAAAAATAAATAAAAATATAAAAAATAAAATAAAATAAAAAAAACAATAAAATGATACAAACGCTCTATTGAGCAAATGAAAACAAAGGCTCTAATGCTAAAATAATAATGTATCACAAAAATATAATAAAATTAAAAGAAAAACGAAAGAGTTAGCCAGGCAACATGGCATAAATCTTTATCATCTTAACACATCTCCCCACACACATTAACACGCACACAACACTTTAATTTCTATATTTCCTATCCCACTCTCTCTACACATTCTAACTTTATTTATCTTATCTTATCTTATCTTGTTACTCAAAATGCTTGGATCGATTTCAGTAAACATCAGCAAGTTTCGAGGACGTAGGACCCTAGTATCGGATATAGATGTGCTTTGACCTTCCAATTTATCCTCGTGTTTGTATACTGAGCACCTCCCCCCCCTCTTTAAAACGATAATCAACCTCTCCCGAAAATAAAACGATGAAGACATAACAAACAAATTAGGCCTACGAAAATCCGGCTTCCATTAATCACATTCCGACTCAAGACCTCGTTTCCGGGCAGCTGCTCCTGACGTCTGAACTTCGTTTCTAGTGACTCTCTTCCGCAGCGGCATTTGCTATAGCTCTCTCATTTCGATCATGTCACAATCACCTTCCTGTAGCCGCCGTGAAGGAATCTTCCCCGAGTTGGCCAATCTCATTCCTGGAGCCGCCCTCCCCTTCGGTATGTCATTCCATCATCCACGCGAATGGTCGTACGTGACCCAGGCAACATTAGGCATCCTCGCAATTCTAAAGTTAAAAAAAACTCACCAACAGGGAAATAGATACTCAGAGGTAATAAAAATGGTTTAGTAAAGAATGAAATGAAAACTCCGCAGAAAGGAAATTCATTTTTAAGCAATGCAGTTGCGTTTTTAAAGGTTTTAATTCCTCTTTCCCTTGTATTTGACTTATCCAAATTGGAAAAAGGAGTACATGAGAAAATCCAATCAAAACTGGGCTCGTGACGGTTGATTTTGAAGCAGAAATGATGATGTACGAGTATGACCATCTTTGGCGGGTTGAGTTTACTATAGCAACACTTAGTAGCCATCATGATACTGCATTGGGCCTGCCTGTCCACAAGGGGGCATTCGATATAGCGCGAGCCAGCTGTAAGAAGGGGACCTATATAGAAAGTAGAGTAGGTTCACTTTTTGTCGAGATTCTCACATGGGTATTAGCAATAGAACCGAGAAAATCATTAATTAATAAAGAGTACTCTTCCGCCAAGGAAACGCGCGTTTGATTGTAAAACAGACTTGTTTTTAAACGATTTTTCTGTCTTAAAATTTGCTAAATTTATATACAATCACCGTATTAAAGAATCTTCATTTTTTTTAAATACAACCGACCAAATTTAAATAATAAAGCTTCATCCTTTCCATTGTTTATATTCTAACTGTATTCAATCTTAAAATTCTTTCTCGTTTTCACTTATTTTGATCCGACCATGTAAGGCAGTGCCTTTCAACCGGGGTGCCGCGAAAGAGAAAACTAAGGTTACCGCGGGAGCGACCAAAAAATCATTTTACAAATTACTAAATTGCCACAATATTATATATATATATATATATATATATATATATATATATATATATATATATATAATCAGGCAATGGCTTCGCCACTCCCCCCTACGGGGGGAAGCTTCCGCTTCGCTAATAAAATTAAAATCTAAAAAAAAGCAGACATGGTTAATTTTTTATAAATTTTCTGAACTTCGTCAATTATAATAATTTTTAAAATGAACTCTAAACTATTTCCCCCCTTTCAAAAAATCACGTTGCTAAAATATAGTTAGATAAAATAAAAAAGCAACCTTACTGAAATTTTAATCAATTTTCTGAACTTCACCAATTGCAATTTATTTTCTTTTAAAGCATTGGATAATCATTTATTTTTTCTGAATTAAACTAATTTGTTTTTTCAAACTCTAAATAAACTCTTAGAAATTAACTTAATAAAATTTTTAAATATTTTTAAGTAATAAATACTCACAAAAATCTGGTTCTTAAATTATAGAGTTAGTGATGATTATGATTATATATATACATATATATATATATATATATATATATATATATATATATATATATATATATATATATATATTGTGGGGGAATTCCACGTGGAATTTCTTTTCCAGCACGGAAGTGACGTCCATTCGTTAAAGAAAATTCTAGAATTTGGTTAGGCTTAAATTGGTAAGCCTCCCCCCCCCCCCCCGCCATACACAAGCGATAGCTTCGAACCACGTCCACCCCGGACCACCTTTTCGCGGGTTAGAATCGCTTGGGCGTGAAGGTTCTAGGCCATTCGAGAGTAGCGCTGGACAAACACCCCATGTTTCCCCCACCCCTGCGGAAAGAGCTTCGGAGATATAGGACTCGTCTTCCCGGTAGGAGATACAGAGTTGAGGAGTCCCACCAGGATCCAAGAAGCATTTTTCCTTTTTGTTTAAGTCAGGTGCTTAACAACGAAGCAAAGTGACGGCTGAACTTTTCGTGTCGTTGGAATTAACCCAGCCAGTGAGGTATTTCCATTTGACGATCGCCACCGAGCGATTTTTCCGACTCCACTCATCAACTCCTGTAGAAGCCCTCCTCGCTCCCTCCTCGTCTTCGGGTAGCTGAAATACTCTCCCCTGGACCGGACGTTACCGCCCCCCCCCGCCTTTGGAGAACCGTCATCACGTCAACTTCTCGCTCAGAAGCTCCGAGTGCCGTCGCCCTCACGTTTATTGCCTGCAGAAGACATGCTTGAAACCTTACCTGACGTCTAACCTGGAATCCTCCGTAAGCCCCCCCCCTCTCCACCTCAGCAACCAATTTGAGTACATCCTCCCCCTTGGAATAGTCTCCTTCTGTACCACATTAATTTCTAACTTCAGAGTCTGATGCATAACTCTGCAATTCCCCCCCTCATTTACCAATATAATTTTTCCCATTGATTCTCTTATTTTATGTAAATAAAATTATATTTTTGTACATACCTCTTTAAATAACCTTGAGCTGTGCCATTGCCCAAATTTTACCTGATCTTGTTTTGCACTCTATTCTCGCTGCTCTGCGCGTCGAAACTCGTGGCGTTCCGCCCCTTTGTCGGTTGGCCTTTAAGTAATTAGTCCTTTTCCAGTGATTTAATATGGTAGTGATATAATGTCACACCACGACATATATGTGTATATATATATATTATATATATATATATATATATATATATATATATATATATATATATATCATCACTAACTATAATTTAGGAAGGAGATTTTTTTGAGTATTTGAATAATAATTTCCTGTTTTTTATCAGTTATTTCTAATAATTATTTTATAATATCAAAAAATAAAATGGTGGTTTAGAAATAAATATAAGTATCAAAATTTTGTGAATTTTTAAAACCCAAAATTTATATATAGTGAAGATCAGAAAATATATTTTTATATATTTTCTTCTATAACTATATTTTAGCAACGTGATATTTTGAAAGAGGGAAAATTTAGTTTAGAGTTCCTTTTTAAAATTATTATAATCGGCGAAGTTAAGAAA